>OY284469.1:7498193-8000418 GCA_958336335.1 Dilophus febrilis | reverse complement strand
TTTAAATAAAAAATTATAGTTGAAAATAAAACACTTTAGTATAAAATTTGGGATTTTAGTTTTTTTTCATCATAGTAGGCCTTTAAAGCATTGAAAACAGAGTGTTTTAGTATAAAATGTATGATTTTAATTTTTTTGATCGTAGTAGGCCTTTAAAATAAAATAGTATAAATAGGGCCCGAATTTGAAATATTTTCATTCTGTGAATAGCTTTCAAACGTGTCGGTTGTGTTGTTAATAAAATAAATAATAATTAAATAAATTTCAAGAGAAGATAAAAAAGAGAAGATAGAAAAGAGAAAATAAAGTGAGAAAATAGTGAAGTGAGAAAATAGTGAAAAAATATTTAAAATAAATTAAAAAAAAGAGAAAATACTAGAAGAATGGAAAATATGAGTGTGGTTAAATTTATTGATAATAATTTGGAAGAAGAGATGTTAAATTTCCCAGAATTTAATATTAAATTGGAAATTAATAGGATGTGGGTGAAAACAAGATATAATAAAGTGAGCAAGAAACCTAATTTAGAAACAATTTATGAGAAGATGAGGATGAGATTGAGGTAGAAATAGTGGAAGAAAAAAAGAATAAAAAAAAGTGTTGTGGATGTTGGGGGTGGTTAAGTTTGTTTAAAGAAAAAAGAAGTAGATGAGTAGTTAGGGAGTTAGAGGGTGGGAGGGGGGTGGTGGGGGGTGGGGGAATAAGGGATGTGGGAGGGGGGGCTCACGCAATTTTTTTTTTCCTGGATATCTATACGACTTTATTAATGATGATCATATAATACTCATTTCTATTCCTCCCACATCACATATTTTTAAATATAAAGAGAGAAAATGTCGTAATTTTTGTTGTTGCTATCGATTATTACAAAATAAAATTTGATGTTTTAAAATGGCGGCCTTTTTGTTGTTGTTGGAATTTAAAAATTCATATATCCAATAATACAATACCATACATTGGTAAAATGTTCTAATTTTTGTTATTGGAATCTGAAAACCCATCCATCAAATATTATAATAACATTCATTAAGAAAAATTTCGTAAATGTTGTTGTTGTTGGTATCGATTATTACAAAATGAAATTTGATGTTTTAAAATGGCGGCCTTTTTGTTGTTGGTATTGATTTTTACAAAATTAAATTTTGATAACAAAAAAATGTCACAAAAACACATTTTTCACACAAAACACAAAATTTCGTAATTTTTGTTGCATTTTGGAAATTAATACATGCATTACAACATTCATTAAGAAAAAGGACACAATTTGTTTTATTGGTATTATTTAAAAAAAAAAAATTTGATAACAAAAAAATGTCATAATTTTTGTTGTTCAAATTTGAAAATTAATGCATCAAATTATATATGAAAAGAAAGCTCTTAAGTTTTGTGAATTGGATTAAGAAATTAATGCAACAATTTTTGAATATTTACCTGTATATTTTGCATCACCATTATCACCATTTTGATATTAATTTTAATACACATTCACATATTTTTGACACAAAAAAAAAATCAATAATTAAATCAATAATAAGAGCACTACGATTTAAATTTTTTTATAAATGTCCGTTAAATTTTTTTGAACACAAAGTGGCTATTTCAGATTATTTCTAATTTTATATACTACTATCCAGAAAGAAGCTCTTCTAATATTTTTCTGAATTATCATCCTTACTGAATATATATTTCCTATTTGCATTTGATATTCTTTTCGGTTTAATAAAAACATATTGCTTTTAATGTTGATCTGAGGTACGCGTGAAATATAATTATTGTATCTGATTGGAGGGTATTTGCTTCGGTGGGGAAATGCCAAAAAAATAAATTACGTTAACTAACTACCGCGGTGAATCGCCAAATACCTAAATTACAAAATAACAAAAAGAAAAACGTATATTTAATACCTACATGAACTATTAAAGAACAAATGTAAATAATATTGATGCATATTTAAATTATTAAATAAATTCATTCATTCATTTTTCTTGTTGTTGTGTTGTTTATTATTTAAAAAAAATTTCTTATTTTCTTTTTAGTGATATATTTTTTGAATTTCAAAATGTTTTCATTGTAAATTTTGTTGTTGTTGCGGCATTAATCATTCGCAAATCTAAATTGTATTGTTGAAAGTGGAACTATAGTTAAATATAATAAAATAAACCAACACGCACCAATATAAAATTAACAAACGAAAAAAATACGTAAACGTATTTTAAAATCAATCAAAAATTAACTTATCAAATTAACATTTCAATGACAAATATTTTTAGAATTTTCTTTTTTGTAATATTTTTTTATTTTTCTTTTCAATGCGATAGTTTGATCGAATTTATTTTCGTTTAAGATTACTATAAATATTTATAATAAAAAAAAATCAAAGTTGTTTTATTGATAGTTTCTGTTAAAGTGAAATTTCTTTAATAATGAATTAATGAATGAATTTTTTAAAAAATACTGTCCCGATAACTGTATATACAATATGAATATATATATAAATATATAGGAGGGATGCATAATAATATTAATATTGTTAGTAGACTGAAGTGGAGTAATGTGTACGGATTCTTGACCGCTGAACTAATGTGCTGGATAACACGGAAATTTTTCCTCCAAAATATTGAGGTATGTATAAATGAATGAACAAACAATGCGATTATCTGGTTCTTTTGGATAGCACATAGAGTGCTATAAAATGTTTCCAAAAGATTACAGTAAAATAAGGATACAATTTCTAAGTTTTTAAATATATGAAAGATTTTGCATTTTTCACATAGTGATGATAGATAAAATTTATAAACACGAAATTTATAGTTTAATATTCAATTTAATATAACAACTTTTTATTTTTAGTAAAATTAAAATTTTTTTTAATGTGCAATGGACAGAATTAAACTAATATATTATTATTAAACATACATATATATAAAATTATTACACAATGTATTTGTATATATATTCAAAAGAATGAAGAAAATAAATCAAAATATATTTTTAATTTATTATCTATATACATCGCATCTGATTTGACTTAACACAAATTTTAATCCTATATGGGACTTTTATACTTCAAAAATAAAAACCATTTAAATGATATATGGAATTCTTGAATAACATTTTGTTTATTTAATTGAAAAATATATATATAGTAATTAAAGTTTTAATTTATAAAAAAAAAACGTATAACTATAAAATACCAATTCAATTTTCATAAAATGTTTATAAATACATGATTCTTATATATAGAGAGAAACTATATAAAGTTTAGATAGCAAGCAATAATTTGAATTTCATTATAATTAAAAAGCTAAAAAAATTACATTCAAAATCTGAATAGTCATTATAAATTCATTAAATTTTCTTACCAATTTTGCAATATCTCTATATAAGTAAATTTATGACATTAATATAAAATTTAATAAATTATGAATATTTTGCATATATATATATGTTAATGGCAAATCCCGATGAGCATATGTAAAATGCATATGATTATAAACTTTTTGCATTTATTAAATATGCAAATCATATATATATATATATAGATAGATATATATATAGATAGATATACAATATGATATATAATCCATATAAATATGTTCATTTTTATTTTACATATATACTATATATATGCTGATTGTAAGTACACTTTAAATCTATTTATATATACATATGTAATATGGTAATATATACATGAAAAATATATATGTATATATATATATATAAAACTTATTTTGCATTTTATCATTTTTAAGTATTCATAAAATATATACCTATATACCGTTTGGGATTATAATATTATATCGTGAATATGAATTTATACTATCTATATATATATACATGTAATTGCACAATATAAATATTCTTTATTCATAAATATATATTGTTTTTGTATAGATTTTATAAAATTTATATTCTCTGATATTCAAATTTAAAGTATATAGTATATCATAACAAAGATTTTCTTGACCTAAATCAAATTTTTGAATCATTTTATATATAGTATATGTGCAGATATTTTTCTATATACATTTGTATATTAAATAAAATTTATGTTGGAATATTAAACATAAATATAAATATAAAAAAAACAATAAACATAATATATATACATATGAATTAAATTGGTGTACTTAAATTCAAGATATTATTTATAAATATAATGAATATCTATCTATTTTGGTAGAAAAAACATACATACAATAATAGAATTTGATCAATACCAATGAAATTTTCATATTAATTCCTTTGCCTATTTTCACTTCTATATTAAAATTCAAATAATTCATAAACGATATACATCCATACTCAGTTATTACTGAGCCAGTATCTATATATTGACTTTTTTTCGAACCAACAGATTTGAAAATTTCCATTTTTTCCAAGAACATCAAGGCTATGGAACAGTAACAGTATTTATAAGAACTATTATTTACACCTTTCTTCTTATCACCTATCATTTAAATTAAGCGCATTTCTTATTCCTATATATCTAAAAAAAAACTCATTCACCTAATTTGCAACTTGGCCCAAATGTTAGTAAACAAATGAGTTATTTTTTCTTATTGGTTTTCAGTTAAGGAATTTTTAACTCATACGTTTTATTTTATATGTAGTTTCGCCATCCAACATCACTTAAAAGTGTATTCAATGGATTATATAGGTTCTTCACGGCAAATAGAATTTCGATATGTCATAATAAGGATTAAATTTTCATTATTCTTCCTTTAAGAACGCAAAATGCATATAAACAATTTCGTCAAACCACGAATATTTCTTCCAAATCAGTATTTCTTCCTTTTGGTGGAATACGATTTATTGCATCTATATAGAGTTTTTATTGGATTTTACATTATACATTTAACAATATCTATTATATATGATAAAATAAAAATAAATACATTTTGAAAATTTATCAAAAACCAACTGGTTTATATGTCATTTTTTCAATATCGATTATATATTCGGTAAAGAAGAATATAACTGTATATTTATTTATAATACACAACAATAAATAAATGGAATCTTCATATTGTTTAAAATTTATTATATAGGTATATTTATCCTTTTGAAAATCTATCTATCTATCTATCTATATATATTTTGTATATATACAATAAAATAAAATACTTTCTGAAATCTTAACAAATTTATGAAAAAAAAGAAGTATTTTATAGAAAAATACAAAAATATAAAAGCGATATTTGACTTTATATTTTTAAAGTTCAAAAAAAAAGAAGAATATTACACTTTGAATGATGAAAAACCGTGTGAAAATATAACCTTTTATTCATTTACCATATATATAGAAAAATGTATTATAGATCTACTATATAAAAAAAATCATCTATAAATAACATTGAGATCAATATACAAGCATAGTTGGTATAGTTATAAAAGAAAAGCTATATTATAAAAAAATATATATTGAAGATGAATTCTTCGTATACATTTATTGAAAATATAAATTTTCTCATAATAACGTCGTCTAGAAGCAGATCTAGAAGTATTTATTTATATATATATATATACGTTTAAGATCAACAAAAAAATATATATACAAATTCAAATTCATATATATATACACATTCAACAAACATTGTATACATATTTATATATATAAAAATAAGTATATATGCAATATAACTAAATATTTCTATATAGATAAATTTTTTCACATATATATAGAGGTATCTATATATATGCGTTTGTTAACTAAATAAATAGAAATGTATTACCAATTCTTGACACATGCCACACTTCAAGCAAGATAAAAGATATAATAATATATATAAAAAAAAAAACGGAAAACTTTCCCTTTTCCACTATAAAATATCTATCTATCTATATATTTCTATATAATACATATACAATACGATACATGAATATTTCTTTTTTTTATTCTTCTCATATTGACATTTTTATATATAAAAAAAACATTATTATATATAAATTATATATATATATGGAATGTTTGGGCTTCTTTACAATCAAGCATATATGAGCTATGAATATAGAATTGAATCACATATAAGTGTATAAGGACGCACATTTGTTATCACTAGATAGTACTATTATATATGCATATACCGAGATGTATTTATTTATATAGGATGACGATAAACATATATATATATATCATATGTGTATTGTATATGTTGATAAGATACGATTATTATATATTTGTGGTGATGTTGTATTGCATACCATATATATTATTTAAGTATACATATATATATATTGTAATAATTCAAGTACTCCAATGTATAAAAGCTTCACGTGCCAAAAATCAACCGCACAAATGTATAATAATTAAATTTCGCAAATGTATATATATAGAAAATATTTAGAAAAAAACAAAACAAATATAATCCTAATCAAGATAAATGGATTATTATATATGCGGATAATTTTTATGCTGATGTTTGTTTATATGCTCGAAATTTTATTATGGTTATTTATTTAAATTATGTGGGATTTATTTGTGTTTATATAGTTATAAGAATAGACAGAAAAAGGTGTAATAATATTTTGTATGTAACGATTAAAGTACTAGCTGCTATATGATCATTTTAGATATAATTTTCTGCGGTATTAATCGAATTACATTTTAATTTTTTAATAATGTTTTTTGTAACAGAAATTAATTGAAATGAAAAGAAAATCGAATCTATATAATAATTATATGGGAATAGAAAATTTAGAAAATTATATTTTCATACAAATTTTGTTCAATACACGATCAAATTTGTGATCAAAAATCGAATAGATAAAATGTATTCTACTAATAATAATAATAAATTTTCGCTGTACATCCGTCAATTGGTTTTAGCTTCAGACTATGCTTACAATTGGTTTTAGCCTTCTGTCGTTGGTTTTATAATTTATTGCTTTTTACGGTGTCGGTAATTAGCCGTACGACCTACCGAGCACGCGAAAATATGCAACTGTGTGTGCGAAAATTCAGTTTCGGAAATAACCGTAAAAACCATGTCTTCATAAAGGATTCGAAACCACGGCCCAAAATTTTTGCAAGAAATTTCTTTTGGCGTTTTTTTCAACTACGCACGTTACGCAGATAGTCACATATAGTTAAAATGTATTTTAAAATTTGTATTATGTGAAAATTTTTTATTCATTTTTCAGAAAATTTTACGGCTTTGGTATATATATGTGAATGACGATTCATTATAATAATATTATATAATATGAATAAATAAAAAAATATCTTTTAATATTTTTAACATAGATTATTTATAGTTTTAAAAAATAAACAAGATTTTTATAAAAATAATATTGAATTGATTTTGTTTATTGAAAAAATTTTGTTATTTAAATATTAAATAAATAAAAAATAACATTTTTATTAATATCGAAATAGACTAAACGCAAACAGCAAACAGTTATTTAAAAATGATGTGTACAATAAGTACGGTTTCAAGATTTGAGACTTGATAAACAGTGTATCTTATATTTAAATAGTCATATTCTTATCAGAAAATTAAAATGAACTTTCTAAAAGGTTTTTTTTTTGCCATATAGGTAATTAAATAATTTTTTCACCAGTGCAATTGATAGTGATACATTTTAATATACTGTTTTAAAGAAAAAAAGTTAAAAAGAAATTAAATTTTGATTGTTTTCTTTTTATTTTCTTTGATATTTTAAATATATAGGAGGAAATGTCATTAAACGGATAATTATATAAAATTAATTTTTTTTTCCTTTTTATATAATTATATACGTATCATCGGATAAAGAAAAACAAAACGTTTAATTTAATTACGCATATTATAACTAACTATATGGAGATAGATAAAAGAGTTTCTATAGATTTATTTTCCAAATTTTTTTTTTCTGCTTTTTATTTTCCACCAATTTGAATGAATTATATGTTTATTTTAATTCGATTTTTATACAAATATTTACATATTTTTATAAATAAAAATAAAATTTAAATAAAAAAGAAACCAAAAGAGAAAATATTTAATTATCTATCTGTATATAGTGTATATTATTGGTTGGCTGCGGTCTATATATATATTATTATAAAATGTTTAATTTTCACGTCGATGTTCAATTCAATTATAATTTCGCACCAAAAAAAAATATACACTTCAATATATCGCGCCGCTATTTTATACATATATATGAATTTTCTATGCATATAAAATTAACAACAAAATTTATTTATTAAAATTGTAATTAGTTTTATAATTTACTGTACATAAAAAATAAAGTATTATAATATAATTTACTATACATATAATATTAAAAATAATTACATATACACAAAATGGTGTATATATATTCAATTCACAAATAATTAATTATTTATTTATAAAATAAACACGATGTTTTATATATATGTAAATATCTATATATACAAAAGTGATCGCGAATTTTCATAATAAACAAACAGAAGATTCGATTCGATAATTTTATTATTATTAGTTATATGGACAACGTGTTTGTGACCATTCATATGGAAAATCATTTGGAATGTGATTTTGGAATCAATAATAGATTTTTTCCGATTAGTTTTTTGATCGAGCGCATTCAGTGATTTAATTTTATACGTATATTTAATTCTCATATATATACATTTTCAAACAAAATACAATAATATAAGACATCCTGTATTTTTTGGTAATTTAATTTTTTTTTGTTTATAAAATTTTAATATTTTTTGTTTTGAAATTATTATTTCACACAACATATATAAATATTACACATAAATTTTGTTATTTTATTATTATATTGAAGCGAACAAAAAAAAAAAAAAGATTATATGAAAAAATAAATAAATTATAATTAAATATATTTTTTTGCTAAAAAAATTTTTTAATGCCACAATTACCACAATTTGTTAGTTGTTTAATTTTATTTTTGGATCAAAAGGCGTAGAAAATTTTATTTTAAATTATTATAACATAACATAATGATAAAATTCAATAATAATATATAAACGTATGTTTTTAAACATTTGAAACTCGAAAACGGAAAATTTATGGAAAAATTTTTGGATACTAATTATTTTTACATCTATTCCATCCATTTTAATTTAGTAAAACTGTTCCAATATAAGGGTTAAAAATTGATAAAATTATCTTTAGTTCCATATATGTATTAGTATGATCGTCTGCTTGTCCGGCCAGTCCGAGGAATAATAAAAAAATTAAACCTTTTTTCTTTTAATCATAAAATTTATGTATTTTTTGTAATAAAACTGCGTGTATTATATAAAAAAAAAGCCATTAAAATCTCTTTATTCGTTACCGTATTCCAAAAAAAACCACAAATATATTAATATTTTATGGTAGATATAGAAAATGTTATATAGTAATAACATTTATAATGAACGTATATTACCAACAATAACCGCACATCGTTTTATGTGTATTATATTTAATATAGTCGTATATATGTATAGTAACTATTTATATTTATGTTTTTTCATTATAAATATATATAAACATATATCTATATATAGCTAGGTAGGTGCGTATATCAAAACTCATTAACATTTGTAACTTTGTGGTTCATTTTGATGTGATATACATATATATTTTAATACTATATATTATATGTATAAATATAAACAAATATGTGTACAACTTTTCATCATATCTATATATATCTGAATATTTCACAACACAACATTTCTATTATTCACAATTTTCATGTCATAAACGTAAATGTAATTTTCATGTTAAAATTTACATATTAAATACGGTTTGTATATTAAGCATAAACTTAAAGTTTCTCTTAAGTTTTTATTGCATGTTTTGTTTTTTTTTTATGTATATATTATCATATTATTCATTCTATATATATATATTAATATCTTATCTGCAGGTTATATAAAAAAAAACTGAGGTAAGTTTATCGTTTAAACCTGTAAATATACTAAAATGGGTTTGTTATACATATAAAAAATATATCTTTATATCAAATATATATCTTTTGTATGTGATTGAAACGGATCAGTTTAAAAAAAAAGGAAAATGATCTTTAAGTTGATTATTTTCAATATTCAATTTGAAAATACTCATAAATGGTAAAGCTTACAATTGTTATATGGAGACAATCGGAATGAAAAAAAAAACCGTTTGAATGGTATCATAAATTCAATCTCACTGTCTGAAGGTGAATGCAAATAAATTGAACCAACTGCGTATTTGATCATCATAATTTTTGCAGTCAAACTGTATCACATTGTTTTTTAAGGACAACAAAATAAATTGCATAATGGAAAGTGTTAATTAGTTGTTTTTTTTTTGATAGAGTTTATTCTATTAATTATTCAGATATAATTACATTTTTGTATGCTGATGATGCTTATTTTAAATTAACGCACTCTTTTTGTATGTGTATGTTGATATTATTTAAATTTGCTGTGTAATGAAAATTCAAAATTAATATATGAATGGATATAGTTATATCTCATGAAAACTTTCTATGTCATATATATATACATATTCAAAGTGATGGTAATATTCAAGGATTTTAAGGTTTAACTATGTATTATATAAATTATATAACCTATACGTGCAATGTTTAAAAACAAAAAAAATAAAAAGGTAAAAAATATATTTATTTTTTTAAAATAAAAATTGTCTGGAAAAATTATTAGAATTTATATGAATATGAATATAGAAATTATTTCATTTAGGTTTTTTGTATACTACGTTCTCTTCCAGGATTTGGCCAGGAATCCGAATACATTTTCCTTTTCACACAGTTCTATCAATTTTTGGAACTCCTAGATTGAGATAAAAAAAAACATCTGAACCTGTATGAATGTTCCAATTTTAATATATCAAAACAAAAGGTAAAATGAAAGCACTGCGATCGATATGAAATTTGAGGCTTGAAGATTGGTTTCTTGGGATAAAAATAGTTAAATTTCATTTCATATAACATTTGTTTCTATAATAGTTTGATTTGAAAAGTTATTCATTTGTATTTTAAATATATACATCATATGAAAATGAAACACATTTACAAAAATCCAATTACAAAATTTTAAACAAAATTTTCTAATTCACAGTATATAAAAATTAAACTAAATGATTCGTAAAATCTAAAATCACAGAATATATGTATGTTGCGCATAATATGTATATGAATACGAATACGAATTAACAAAAGGTAAAAAAAAAAGGATAATGTATATTATTATATTGTATATATAGATACAAAAGTGAAAACATCTTTTTATTTTTTTGTTATGTATATGTATATGGTATATGGTGAAACGATAAAACACAATTATTTAAAACAATTTTCACTATACGGATAATGAATATTATATATATTTATATTATATAAATGTAATAATATTAAATTAATGAAAATTTATTATTTGATAAAATATAAAATACACCTGTTTTATTTTATTTTTATTAACAGAATAAATGTATGTTTTTTTTTTCATTATAATAATATGAATTTAAGATTTTATTTTGTTATAGATACTTTAAGATTAATCATACGATTGAATTGATATTGATTTATTTTTCCGGGTAAACTTACAAAAATAAATACGTTTTGAATAAACATTTAAATGTCTAGATTTATAAAAATATCCCTGTCATATAGACAACAGAAACCGGATTATAATAACTGAAGAAACGCACTACGGGAAAAACAATTTAATATGTTTTTTTATGAATTAAGTTATATTTATAGAAGGGATTGTATAAAAGTTCAAAGAAAAATTAATAAATACTGCTTGAAAAGAGTAAAAAAATATATATAAATAAAAATTTATATAATCCCAATACATCAATTTGTATAGAATAAAATGCTAAAGGTTACATGATCCTAAAAGATAAATTTCCACTAACTGAATTCGTTTTATATATATAAACTATGTATATGATATATCCTTTTTGTTTTTTTTTGAACTTCCTTTTGTTTGTATATATACTTTATATATATATTGAATATACAATAGTCGAAAATCTAAATCTTCTTTTATTTTTTATTATGTATAAAGGTTGTTTTCAACATCTATAACCATTATAAAATATATCTACCATTCATCCATTCATACAAAAATATATATTTTGATGTATATATATATAGTATAAATATAAAATGAAAAGGTTTAAGAAAATACAAATGCGTATATAAAGCTCTATATATCAAGAAGATATATATAGATGTAGTACCGTAGTACATACCCTTTTTCCACTAAACAAAATTAGAAGAATTTATATTATATATTATGATATTATATACTATATATGTATTAAATTAAATAAATATAAAAAAAAAAAGATATACTTGTTATATATATATATACATTTATAAATACATAATTTATATAGCTAAATATATCTGTTAGACGAGTGTTAGAGTATATATTGTTCAATGTAAAGTATATATAAAACACAAAACATTGAGTGCAGTATATAATAATTTATATCTATTAATAATATATAAAATTACTGAATTGTATTTTTTTTTAGGGATTGTTGGTTGCGAATATAAAAAAATTATGTTTCATAAAATATATTTATTTATTGATATAAGAGAAATAAAATATCGCCTTTAGCACATTATTATTATTATATTTGTTTACTATACAGTATATAACATCTAAAAATGCGAAACAAAAAAATATAATCAAAAAAGAAATGCAAAATAAAATTATCGCCGAGCGCTATAAAACCGCATAATTTGTAATAAATATATTATATTTTGATATATTTTTTTTAATGATGTTCAATACTGCAAATTTTCAATGAAAGATTTCTATTTTTCTTTGAATCGCTGTATTTATAATCGTCTCGGTAATGACTAAAATTGAAAATGTATCGCGATAATTGAATCTGCAGGCGTGTATATATTTTACACGCCGTGTATATGTTTTACACATATGTTTTGAAAGGTACCTCGCTGTTATCCTTTTTTAAAGAAATAAAATATTAACGTGTATTGTTTTCCTATGTATCGCATACATCAAATTTAATCTATAAATAAAATGTTTTGTTCAAATAAAATCCTTCGAATGATTTGACCATATAAAAATATTAATTAATTATTATTTTTGAAATACCCTTTATGCTATATATTTGAGCGAAAATGCGATATTTACAATATTTAACTCTATATGATGGTTGGTTATATCCCTATATATGCATGCATATAAACTTATATTTTTATGCAATTTTTTTTATTTTCTTTGCAATGATATCGTAAAAATAATATATAGTATTGTGTAAATATAACAAGAAAAATATAAAAAAAAAAAAACAAAACATTCGTAAACAATTTTCTAAAATTGGTCGCGTCATTGTCATAATAATAATAATATTATTTAATATATAAAATAAATTTTATATTTACACGAAATAGCCTCATAAATTTTATTTATACGATATGAGAATTATTCCTTGTGTGGTGAGGTTTTTTTTATTTTCATTTTGCATTTTGTATATATTCAGGGTTTTCTCTGTTGCGCTATTTTTCGTTATAAATAATGTGTCTGTAACCATATGGGATTTTATTATATACATATATAATATATATAAAGGATATTATGATGTATATACAAATAAATGAATATAAATATATATATATATATGCGAAACATAAAATATTGTATATATACAAAGACATATAATATTCGAGTGGATGGATCTATGTATGTACCATTCGGAAACATAGAAATGGAAATACTTTTATATATTTATCCGTATATATATACAGAAAATGGCATTAAATTAAATTATATGAGATATTTATGTTTAGTTATATATAGTATACCTTTTATAATGCCTGCCGCAACCAACAATATAATATACATGCAGAGAGATATATTCATATAGATATAGATTCATATAGATATGCTTTATTTACAGGATATAACTATATATATATATACATGTATACTATTAAGCAAAAATATATATTTAAAAAATTAAATTACTTTTTTTTTTTATAATAAATGGAATATTAAAAAAAAATAACAATATTTAAATTTTGTAGAAATATATGTACATTTGTATATGAATATATGTACACTTTATGTATATTTATTGAATTGTTTTATCCTTATTTATATAGGTGTATATAGCTCATTTCAATATTATGTTTTGCTATATATTCTAGTAATACGAAATCCCTACAATCGCTTAGCTTCAAAGGTAATTAAATGCAGATAATTCGCAGTAAAAGAGTATAGATTTTTGTTATTTTGTTGTTGATTTTTGTTTTTGTTTGTTATAAGTTATAAAGGATTTCCGTGAAAAATTCTGCAGAATTTTCATAGAAAATCTTACGAAAATTGATTGAGAAACGGATACAAAATGTCCTTTAGACATTATACAGAATTTCTCTTAGAATATTATGCAAATTTTCGATTGGATAAAAAAGAATTTCCTTTAGAAAATTTAACACGATTTGTTTTTGAAAATTATACAAAATTCCCTTTAGAAAACTATAAAGAATTTCCCTTGAAATTTATAAAGAATTTCCATTGAAAATTATAAGGAATTTCATTGGAATATTATACAGATTTTCCCTTAGAAGATCATAGAGAATTCGATTTAGAAAATTATACGAAATGTCCTTTACAAAATGATACAAAATTTTCTTAAGAAAATTATACAAACATTTCTTAACGAAACTCTACAAAATTTCCTTAAGAAAATTATGCAGAATTTGTATAATTCAGTGGGGGTAGATGGATGGAGGTTACAGAATCCTTGTTAAAATGCTATTAATAATCTTATAAATTATAATTATGTGAAAATAACTGGAAATATATCGAGGTGCATTACAATAATTGAATGGTTTGCGGCAGAATTGCGGCTAAAGCATTGTTTTTTAACAAAATCGGCGACGGAAAATACCACCGGAATGGAAAAATTTCCGTCGCTGTCAAAAATGAACGCATATATTTTAATACACATGTTATTTAAGAAAAATTTAATTCGCCACCGAAATTATTTTCGTCCGACGGAAAAAACAACAGAAAATTTATTGAAATTTTTCATTATTTTACGTTCCGTCGATCGATTTCGGTGACGGAAAATTGCAAAAGTGACCTTTGCATATATTAAAAAGAAAATATTTAATAAAAATAAATTGTTTGGATACTTACAAAAACAATAACAAACATTTGATGTGGTTATGTAGAATTATTTTATATTTCAATAAAAAAAAATCACTGAAAATTTTCAGAAAATATTTCTTAAAAAACACTTTTTCGGCGCCGGACAATTTTTCGCCCCAGAATAAATTACGTTCCGGTGATATTTTCCGTCGCCGATTTTGTTAAAAAACAAGGCTTAAGGAAAATTATGTTGTTCGTATAATCTGTAAGAAATTCAGTCAAATTGTATACAACATAAAACAAAAAATATTTCCTGGATACCATCGACATATTTTTACATTTTTAAAACACTTAAATAAGATAATTGCGGATAATTAATGAAATAATATTTTATAAAAAATATTTTATGTAATTTAAAAATTGTTATTATATATTTTAGCTATAAAAATTTGGAAATTATCCTCAAGATAAAATGTATATACATCCATACAACACTTTATATATATTAAAAATGTTTTATATAATAAAATAATCGATATATATAATAAAACATTGTATTTTAAATTTGTTTCTTTTTTTTTTGTTTTGGTTTTGTTTTATAAATTAATTTTAATGGATTATAATTGAATTATTTTTTATGTCTGTTTCATTTTTTTTTATTATTTATTAAACAACGAATGGATTTTTATTTTTTACATATTAAAACGTTGTTCGGGGGTGTTTATTTTAAAAATAAAAAAAATATGGAATATAATCAAATATTTAATACAATTTATATAATAAATTTTTTTTTAAATATATATATGCGTGAATTATATAGTGGTATAGAAAATGGTAGATTTAGAAGAATGAAATGTAATATACATTATTATATGTTTACCTTTTATTTATCCAATTATATTTATATGTACCACACACCATATATATGATTGTTTGATTATATATCCATAAACAAAGCAAATTAAATTTTTTTCTATAAAATAAAAGTGTATGTGGGATACTTATATATAAAATAAAACATTATTTAAAGTTCAAATTCATGTTCAATCAAAAAAAAAATAAGCCTACACATGCAACAATTCATAATTTGTACGCCAAAACCCAATTAGTATTAAATTATTAATATAATGGTTTTTGTTTGTCTACTGCACCCCCAATGTCAATGAACACCCAAGTATAATGTGATATGTTCAAATCGCAGCAGATTTTTCATCTTATAATAGTTCCATTTATAAATTCGTAATTCTCACAAAACAATATTTTAAAAACCATAATATTTAAAAAAATTATTGTAATTTATATTAATAGAAATTTTATGTATTATTGATGCGATAATGTAAATATCAATCAGAAATATTTATATAGTCTTATATCTATGTTTGGAATAGTGTAAGAATTTCATATATTTTATAATTTCTATAATATTCTATATATCTATTTTTATAAATATAAAATATTATATATAGGATATATTAAAGTTATATAATCATTAAATTAATATCATAGAAAATTATCGAAATATTATATCTTCTATGTATGTATATATAATAATTATTTGGGCTCAATGAATTGCCTAAATAATAAATTCTCATTCCACAAACTCAAATTCCATTAACTCTACGTTCGTATTTTTCTTAACAAATATATATATATAATATATATATATATATATACATAGACTTAATGTCGTCAACCACTTTATCTTATCAGATATATAAACACTACACTATACACACAGTATATATATAAAATATAATCCAACCCTTGTGAAAAAAAAAAAAACGAAGAAAAATTATTATTTTATTTATCCCATATTTTTCGTATATCCTCCTCATCTATATACATACATATGTATATGTATATAAAAAAAAGCCCATTATAAAAGTATTTTATATCTATAGAAATTTTAAATAATTTTAAAAACTACGGAAATTGTAAAAAAAAACAAAAAACAAAATACATATAAGAAAAAATAAACTTTCATAAAGTACATTATCTAATTTTTCAGCTTGTTATATTTTTGTTTTTTTTTTTAAAACATGGTAAGGAAAAAATAAGTAAGGAAAAATATAAATAATGGAAAAGTAAAAAACAAAACAAAAAACTCTCTAATATATACGCCATTGTCATTTGTAATTTTGTTTTTTTTCTTTCTTAATACATATTTATTTTGTAAATATAAATTAAATTTTTTAACATAGATTTTTGTTTGTTATTTTCATTTTTTTTTCATCAATTTTCATTTTCTTCTTATAAATAATATTAATATAATGTCAAAGTGCTTATGTACAAAAATTTCAGATTAGACTTTCTTTCTTATATATAATATAGATAATAAATGATAATCATTTTGGGGGTATTTATATATATAATGGACATTTATGGTATATAGAAAAATTCACTTAATGAAATAAGTTAGATAAGATAAAAAAACAAACTTTTAGATGATCATCATCGCGCTCAGAGCTTATACAATACATTTATCTGCTGATGTTATATAGGTAAGTCGTCTATATAGCGCGATATTTACATTAAAAATTAAATTTAAAAATTTTGTTTCCGGAAAACATTTGGCAACGATTTTCACATAAATCAGGGTTCGTATAAATATATATTTGAAATAATTTATTGTATATGTTATTTTGTGCAAATAACATAAATATTTACTATAAAAATTTTTTAAATGATTGTAATTTAAATTTTTATTTTTGCTCTAAATAAAACATTTAATTAAATTCAATTTGTATTTGCGTTTCAATTAAATAATGATAAAAAATATTTTTCTAAACAGTTTTATTTTTATTTTTCATTTTTGTAATATATAGAAATTGTTTTTTTTTTTTTTTTAATATGTAAACATACGAGTCTATTTATTTACGCAGATTCATCCCCATAACATTATATTTACAGTATATGAATATTTTGCTTGATATTTACAGTATATAATATAGTTCATGTGCCTGTACAACATCATATATATATATATATATATATATATATATATATAAATTATTTACCTATGTTTAAAAATAGAATTATTAAATGTTTATATAAAAAAAAGAAATAAAAAAGTATGCAAATTGCATAAATAATATACCTTTTAATAATTTTGTATTAGTATAGACTCTTGTAAATATTCTTCTTCTTTTTTTTTTGCCTGTATATACTTTTTCTTAAATAAACATTGAATTTTTTCATGTTTTTCTAAATTGAAAATTGATATTTATTTTTTATTATGTTTTATATTTCGTTGTGTTTTTTTTTCTTTCTCATATAATTATATATAGGGTTTTTTGTAAATGAGCATAGAAACATGTGTTATTTAAACTAGGTATATTTGTAAAGCAGAAATAAATTTTTAATCTTTATTTAATATTTATAATACTTATATATATATAATTTTGTTTTTGGAAAATTCTTGCGTATATTACTGATGATATTTTATACGTTTTATATACATTTTGAATATATCTAATTGAATTGAAACGTATATAGATAAGATTCTATATACAAATAAATATAGGAAACCCTAGATTTTTTAAAAAAATCATACATTTGATTATATTATATTTGTAAATGGTAAATATCAATAATTCATCAAATATGTTGTTTAATATGTAGACGTTTTTTGGTTCACATTATATTTGTATAAAGGAATGTTTAAATATGAATAAAATACCTTTTAAGGTTTTAAGTCTTTTTCGTTAACTTCTCTTTAGACTTTCATATGAAATCAATTTCCAAGAATTTTGTAAATATTTTCATATTTATTTTTTAAAAATGATACAAAATTTTGCTCAATAAATTATATATTAAATTTTATGTATTGAGAGTTTAATAAGAAAATTATGTCGAATTTCCTTTTATAACATTAAACAGAATTTACTTTCGAATTTTCTCAAAAAATTATACAAAATTTTCTTAAGAAAAGTACACAAAATTTCATTTAGAAAATCATATAAAATTTTCTTTAGAAATTTATACAAAATTTCTTTTGTAAAATTATAGAAAAATTTCTGTACCAAAAATTATGCAAAATTACCTAAAGGAAATTATACAAAATTACTTAAAGGAAAGTACACAAAATTTCCTAAAAAAAACTATACAAAATTTCCTTAGAAAATCCAACAGAATTTCCTTTGGAAAATCAAACAGAATTTCATTCAGAAAATGATACAAGTTTTCCTTTAGAAAATTATACGGAAAATTTCATTAAGAAAATTATACGTAAAATTTCCTTAAGAGCAGTATACAAAATTTCCTTTAAAAGCTATAAAAAAAAGTTTCCTTTTAGAAATGTATTAAGAATTTCTTCAACAGAGTTATAAAAAATTTCTTTCAGAAAATTGTACAAACCATATCTTAAGGATATGACTTGGTCTTTTTAAAATAATTTTTTGGTGATTTGAAAATGGCTGAATGAATATTTATGTACATTTTTCCTTTATTTCGATCACATTTACAGCTGTATTTAATTCTGGAATATTTCTGTACTGTAAACAAATAGCATGGATAGGAAGAATAAATTTTATATGTAAACGAATATAAATAGAATTATTATATTTGTGATATACGTCTAAATATAATATATGACAACTTTTTACTTATATGATCTTCTATTATAATAAAATTAAAATATAATTAATATTTGGTACAATTAAAAACACGAATTTGTATTATGCGTATATACACACATTTCATATATATATATATGTTATACAGAATTATTATTATTATTATTATTAGTATGCAAGACTTGATTAAATTTAAATATATATATATATATATATATATTATTATATATAGAGATATATTCTTTAGAATTAAATATATAAAATTTTATAATATATGAATTAAGTGAATATATATGTATAATGTATAAATGTATGAGTGCCTAATATTATGATATGACAAATATAAATTTTTCATATTAATATGTGAGTATATATATATCTAACAAAATTTATCTATAAATATAATATGTTTTTAATATAATAATGCGTACATATATATAAAATAATTTTAATAATATATAATAAGGTATATACAATACACACGCATATAAATGTAAAACACTTTGCTAAATAAATACATATCATGTTTATAAAATTGGTTCAAAAGATATGTATAAAATTTAAATTATATATATATATAGAAAATATTTTCATAAATAAATTCGTATATGAGGGTTGGTTTATTTTTTCAAAATATATATATCCAACCAAACGTAAATGAGAATGTATTTATAATATATATACCATAATACATGTGGGAAAAATATTATATTTAAATTTTAAACCGATTTATATATATAAAATGTGTATAGATGCAATATTCATATGGATTATTATTCCTATATATACATATATATGTATATTATAAAAAAAGTTTAAACTGTCATACATATTGATATAACCAAAATGTGTATATGTAAATTCAATACCTATTTTATAAATAAAAAATATACATATACAGACCCATTAAATTTTTGGGTAAGGTAAAAATATTTTAATATAGGATGCAAATAAAGTATTCATATCTACTTCCTACTTCCTATTTATATATGATTCATAAAAAAAATATTTATTAATTTAAAAATGATGAGAGTGTTTTTTTTTTATTGTTATATATTGATGTGCATAAACGAAAATTCAGGTTTTGCAATCTTCATCAGAAAACTATGAACTGAAGAAACACTTTAAAAATTTAAATTACCTTTAAAATCAATATTACAAAAGATAATATTATACATACGGATAAGCCAATTTAGAAAAATAAAGCTCTCCTTATATTTATAGTTTTATTCTATACATATATATATTATATATATATATAAAATTTTCATAATTTACTTTTGTTCCACGCTTTTTCACATCAACATTATTAGATAAAAAAATAAATATATATTCCTATATATTTCTCAACAATTTATATATATATATAGATGAATATGATTATTTATATATATCAAAAAATATCTATAATATACCTTTTGCTTCCTGCGTAAAACATGTAAATAATATATAAATTTACTTGATATATTAAATATCTTTATGTATATATTTTCAATATTTTATATATTTTAGCGGATTTATTTAGGAGAAAAAAATAAAATTGTATTTATACCAACAATATTTTTAATATATCTACTATACACACAGCAATTGAGTGTATATATATATATATATAAATAAAATATTCAAAGACTTCATGAACATAATAAAAAAAAAAGAAAAGCTTTATGAAAAAATAAAAATATCGATATAGATACAAAAAAATGAACTATGTATAATATAAAAAAGGGTATAAGCAAAAAAAATGTATAGTATTTTTTCGCAATATGTGTTTAAAGTATAAATTGGCTTGGCATCATATATATATATATATATATATATATATATTGTAATATAAGGTATATTAATAAATGAAAAAAGAAAATCCTTCATTTTTTTTTTTTTATTTTCAATTTATATAAAAACATCACAAAAAAAAAAAATCTTATAATAATTTTTTTTATATATATTCTATATAATTGAATTGATTATTATTTTGTAAAATCAAAATTTCTTTATTTTTTTATTTTAATCTCCTAATTTGAAATAAATTTTTTTTTGCTTTATAAAATCGCGCACTTCATAAATATATGTGTATATGCAAGTGTTTCAAAATGTAATATGTAAAATGAATTTCCAATAGAATTATTTTTATTTATAATTGGAAGAAATCACTAAATCAATATGATTTCTTTTCTTTATACATATAGTTATATATTTTTCAACTATAAAGAGAGACTCTTTTAAAATACATACAATTATTCTATATATAAGGGTCTGTCTTTTATAGATTGGTTATGATGCTAGAAATTCGTTGTAATTATTCTTAAAGGGGTTTCTAAATAAATAGATAAATTTCTGTCTCTCTGTAAAATATTTTCCTTTTTATAAATTGACAATCTTAACTTTTTTTTTCCTGTTTATCATCACATAAATAAAAATATTTTTGGAACAATTGAATTCCAATATATTTCAAATCAAATCGAAATTTATCGCGAATCTACCCATAGATGAAAATGTCAATATTAGCAACCATAATTATTTAAGAATTAATTATAAAAAATATTATATCTAAATATTGTAAGACCCTGATGACTAAATATATATATATATATATTAAGTACATATTTACAAATAAAAAAATAATTCATTATTTTATATTTCAATTTATAAATTTCTATATATCAATTAATTTTAATGATGATGCAATTATTTTCGATTGAACTAAAAATAATGCTCATATAAAAAAAAAGTCATAATTTTTTCTATAGATTTTTTTTGCCTCTAAAAAAAAAGAAAATCTCATGTAAACGGTATGGAGGTGAAGATTAATAATAATAAAATCATATATTTATAAATACACAGTGCGACAATTAATATTCCGAACTCAAACCATATCTCAATAACCAGTGGGACGATCTATGTGACCAGCGTTTTGAAGCTTGATATTTTCTCTATCGTCTGTAAAAATCATTCATTGCATTTGGTTGACAAATAAAAAAGTTATGACATTTCTTGTTAAACAATATTTTAGTTGAAGTAGAAATTTTAACATGGAACAAAGAGCGCAGTCATTAAATTCAACGCAAAGCTTGGTAAATCTGCAACAGAAACGTTCAAATCAATGCAGCAAGTTAATGACGATAATTGTATGGGTAGAACACAAGTTTTTGAGTGGTATAATTGTTTCGTGGATGGCTAAAACGCAGGCTAAAAAAAAAAAAATTTCCATCGAAAATCAAGACAATGCTCGTAACATTTTTCGATAACAGGGGAATTATCCATAAAGAATTCGTTCCAACTGGTCAAACAGTCAATGGCGCATATTATATCGAAGTTTTGAAGCGTTTGATGGACAGGATTCATCGCATTCGACCTGAATGTCGTGAATCAGATAGTTGGTGTTTGTTACACGATAATGCACCAAGTCACACTTCACTTATTGTTCGTCAGTTTTTGGCTTGAAATCAAGTCTGTGTGTTAAATCATCCACCGTATTCATCTGATTTAGCACCATGTGACTTCTCCTTGTTCCCAAAATTTAAAATGAAATTGAAAGGATGTTTTTTTTTTTGGGATATTGAAATCATTCAAACAGCTTCTACACGCTCACTAGAGGCAATACCACAAAATGAGCTGGAACACGCATTTGAATCATTATTAAATCGATGTAACAGTTGTATTGAATCAGGTGGAGAATATTTTGAATAAATAAAAAAAATAAATTTCCAAAATCGTGTTTTTAATGTATTTCCTAGGACCAGTCCTGAATATTAATTGTCGCACTGTGTATTTATCAATAACGACTAAAAAAAAAATTAATATTTTTATTGAATATTTATATCATATTCATTGCATTTGCATATATATACACTCATTTATATTTAAAGAAGGGATATATAATTTAGAGTTTATACGCGATGATATTTATTATTATTTATCGATGGGGGAGAATTTTATCTGAAAATCTTATATAAGGATTTTATCGGAAAAAATATTATATTAATTATATAAATGTATGTCAAGGGTTTAAAAACCCATTTTAAGAGAAAAAAATGGATTATAATTTTGAAATTTATTCATATATTAATTATGAAATTTTACAGATTATTAAATAAAGAGAACAAAAAAATTGACCGTTGAATAATCATACCTAAAATTTATAATTATTTTTCAATTTTAGAAAATTTCATTATAAATGAAAATTCAAATTTAAATTGTAAAATAAAAAAAATAAAATCATTTATTTATTTATTTATTTTATTTTTTTGTCATTTGACTAAAAAATTTAAATTAAATTTTTCTTTCTATATACATATAATAAATTGTAAATATTCTATATTTTATATTGTACCTTACGGCCACCGACGCCGCCATCACCAATTCCTTTTATATAAATTTTTTCTTTTTTTTTTTCAATTTGAATAACATTTATAAAATATTCAATATACATTTTTATATATCAACACAAGTTGTTCATTCTTTATTTTATATATATAAAAAAAATATTATATAACATCTCTTTATACGATTTTCAAAATAATAAATGAAAATGGTAATGTAATGTAATGGATGGTTGGTATAAGATATTATTCTGGAAAATTATTTGTAAGGTTAATTTCTTCTTATATTATCTCTATACTTCTTTATATATATACAATAAAATTTTACCAACAACATCAGTTTTTATACATTTATAGATAACAATTTATATATAGTATATAGAATATCTTTAATTGTAAATTTGAAATCAAAAGAAAACCATAATTTTTGCTGTGTATTGTTCTATATTTATATACAATAGAATATAAATTCTTATACTACATACACATGTTGGGAAGCAAAAGAAATTCATGAGAAAGAAAATTGGAATAATAATAATAATAATATATATAATGAAAAAGTAATATCTTATTATAATGAATATATAAGTTAGGTATTTTCTTATTTTATTAAACAAAAAAGTATTTATAGAATAGGAATTGAAAATAATAAAATATATACTAATTTCTATTTGTATTTTTCAAATACCTGCCTTTTTTGCTATATAATAAAACGTGAATCATTTGGTATATTTATTAATTTCTTCCTTATATTGTACCTATATATACCATAATATCAATTGTATATTTATATAATTTTTTTTTTTTTTGATATTGCAGTTAATGAATGAATGACTTGAATTTTTCTTTTATTGTATTTTACTATTATAACATAATTATATATAGATGTTATTAAATTGCATATATAGAGGTTGAATTTTAATATAATGGAGTCTGTCTGTTTTTTTTTCACAAAAGAGTTTGGTAAATTTACAGAGAAATTGGATTGAAAGTACTGTACTGTACCAATAAAATCTCCATAATATTTTAATTAATTTACAATAAATTAAATATACAAATTCATTATCTGGGGATTGCGAGATTTTTCAGCGCGATATTTTATTTTTCATTAACCACACTATCGTGCGTGTGTGTAATTTTTGATAAATTTATTCGTTTTAGTTAGTTTTTTACGCTATGATTTCTATTTATACATACAATACTGTTTAATAATTATATTGTTATTTTCGCATTTAATATATAATAAACACAAACATAAATTATTTATGAGATATGTGCGGTGTTGAATGAAACATGTAATTTAATATAATTTTGTTAATCAATATATTGATAAACATGCGGTATCAATCAATATAGTTTATTCATAATATTTGTTATATCCTTTTGTACATACATATATACATTTATTATTATTATTCTGTTATTTTTAATAATTATACATTGATAATAAAAAATATTTGCACAAAGTATATTTTATTTTCTTCAAAAAGTTAATGTCATAGACATTTCATTAGATTCAAAACGCTAAAGACTGAACTTTTCTTTGGGATCTCTGACATTTAAAATATAAATGCCAAAAAAAAAAACAATTGAATTTAAAACAATTTTCATTACCGAAAAATCTCTCTAATTTAATGAAAACTGTACTGATCCTATTTTTGAATAGTGTATATATAATATATTTTCATCATTTATATAAAAGGCACATATACAAAAAAAGGGTGTATATACAATAATAATAATAATAATAAAAATAATTTTTGTTCATATAAAATTTATAAATAAAGGTATATCTATCTATCTATATATATATATATTTAATTTACATTATGCACGCAAATCCTATATAGACATTCGCGCCGTATATATAGAAAGTAAACTATACAATGATGAAAAAAAATTCAATTAAAAATTATTAATTTAATTATATTTTGCCATATACGAATTTATACCATATATAAATACCATTTCAACCTAATGGATTTATTACTTCCGTATATGTATTGTATATATGAAATAAAACAACAACGTTGAAATTTAATTAAAAATGAATATTATATAATATGAGTAGAACTATAAAGATATAGAACAACTTCAAAGAGAGTTTTCCATATAATTCAGTAAGCGCATTATCGATAAGCAATAGTTATGCATGTGTTAGTAAATTTTGTGTATATATACAAATTTGTTTTTTTTTTTTTTAATTAAATTTTCCTTTTCATTTTTTATGTTTATTTATATTTCAGCGAATATTTGGGCGAAATATTTTTTAGCGAACATTTTTGAATTTGAAAATAAATTAATTGTGATATAACATGTAAACATTTTATGTTATTAAAACGTTAAATTAAAACGTTTTATTTTATTGCAGGATTTTATTAAAAAATTAATTAAATGTACAAAAATTATTCTTTAATATTGATATATATTTTCTTAATCTATATCAGTGTGTTATCCATTAATTTAAAAACAATAACAATTTTATGCTATTATTTTAAATAATCATATAATTTTATTATTTTGTAATTATAACTTGTTTAATATAATTAGTTTTGATGTCCAATTTTTATATTAAATATTTAAAGGAAGAAAATAAAAAACACATAAATAAAAATGATTAAAATATATTAAATAATATTATAGATAAATCATCATTAATTCAATGAAATTGATTAATTGCTGATTGCATTATATTTCTAGTGAATTCATTTTTTTGATTACTTGTACCCTTCTATCACACATTTAAATATACTAAATATTTAGAATGTATTAAATGTGTAGAGACATTTTTTAACACCAAAAACCAACAAAAAAACAGTAAAAAATCAATTTTTTGAATATGTAAAAATAAAATGAACACAATTTCTAATATTATTGCAAAATTTTCATTTTTTTAATAATATCGTTTTTTAATACAATTCCTTATATAATATTAATACAAAAAAAAAATATACAAAATTACAAATATTGATAACATTTTATTTATTTTTAATAAAAATTAAAAAATACAATGGCAGTTGAACAACGGTACAATTTATCACCGCAAGCATTTTCCAATCCTCAATGTAGGTTTACCTGGGTAATTACTAGTACTAAAAACGGGATAATAATATATTGATTAGAAATTATATATGTAAAAAAATAATACAAAAAACTATACTTTACCAACTTTACATATTGACAAAAAAATTATAAGTACAAATAATAACATTTCGAATATTAAAAAATCAATATTTAGTTCGCATTGCTGGTATTGTAGTGTTTGCTGGACTATATAAAAGGAATATACCTGGAATAAGTACACATGAATGAAGACCAAAGAATGAAATGCAAATGTAAAAAACCATAAACATTATATAATCAAAAAATCAGATCGGTTATGTTAGTGAGTTAAAAAAATTCTATGATTATTTGGATTTTGATTGGGATTGGGAAAATGATTTGATGGTTCGTAGGTGGAAACGAAACAAGTACGTTTCGGATCCTCATCAGTGGTCATACGTACTTTATAACAACTTTGCCATCGAGTCGATGTATATAAAACAATAAATGTTTTAATTTGTGAATGATAATCTACAATCGAATAAAATAAAAATATTATTAATATAATACAGGCATTATATTATTAAAACATTCAATACATAATATTATACTTACAGTTAAGCCTTGCGGTTAGCAATTAGCATTGATGAATATGTTGACGACGATATATTTTATGGATGATAATCCCGGAAGCAATACAGGATGCATTACAGGATGAATGTGTTGACGATGATGTATATAAAACAATAAATGTTTTAATTTGTGAATGATAATCTACAATCGAATAAAATAAAAATATTATTAATATAATACAGGCATTATATTATTAAAACATTCAATACATAATATTATACTTACAGTTAAGCCTTGCGGTTAGCAATTAGCATTGATGAAAATGTTGACGAATGCATTACAGGATGATTGATTTAATATGAAAATTTTAATATATCGGGCATATTTATGATTTATAAATATAAGATATTTTAGATTTAATTTATTGACCGCTAAATAATATCAGTTTATTGAATTTTGACCTTATTCTTTTACTCTGTAAATCTTGTGTTTTTGCTTTACCGATGTGAAATAACTTGATTTTTAAATATTCTTCTATGATGGTCTTAATTAAAGCATACCTATGATTTTGTAACATATCATTGTTGTCTTCTGTGTGTTGACTCATATTATTAAACACGGAATCATCAATATTTCTTATTGTTTTTATAACAATATGATTGAAAAAGTTTTTGGAACCCATCTTGTTTTCTAATTTCCATATACTTAAAACTTTTTCCGCATGCTTGCATATGCTCACTATATCATAGGCGGGCTTAATAAGACCACCGTAATCTTTTAAATTAATAAGAGGACTATTGTGGCATTTTGGACGTTCATTAATTGCTGTAATGCACTCTTGACACGTTATCTTTTTTCTTATTTTTCTTTCTACAAATCCCGATATGTATGTACATGCTTCTGCTACTATCGGGTTAATATGTTCAATATCAATTTCCTCATCATCAACAATATTCGAATTACTATCTGGTATTCCCGTATCATCAAATGCACTGGTTTTTATATTAGCACTTAAATTTCTGCTAGAGACGTATAAAATATTGGTTGCGTCCAATGTTAAGCAATTGGCATTTGATGAGGATTTAATTTCATTATGAACCAGTAATCTTTTAAAGGTGGATTCAAAATTGTCAACACTGGGATTATTATTCCAACCACCTTTGCTACGAATAGCCGAAAATAAGTGTTCTATATGATCTTGTGAGAATTTGTATGTTAATAAATACTGAAGATCACCATTAACACAATATTCTTCGTACATTTGACGAAAACTATACATGGCTAAAATCAAACCAATAAATCCTGTTCGTGCTTGTGTATCGGTTAATTTTATTAACATGCCCTTGTTGTACACTTTTAAATCGGATATGTATGCCAATGCGGTGTCAAAAAAAGCAAAAAATGCATCCGCCGTAATGGCATTTATTGGCCTTTTGTATCCCTTTGCAAACTTGTTTTTTGAGTTCATGATGTCGAATAGTTTATCAAATGTAGCTATGAATTCCACTGTTGGAAGACACGCTTGAAATTTGTCATTAGTGGATTGCATATAGTTTAATGCATTGCTCACACTCATACTCAAAGTTTGCACGGCTATTTTGGTCTTCATTTTTTGTTGATGGAAATTAATGTGCGCATTTGTTAATTTATTTGCCAAGGTGATACCAGCTTCATTTTGCATTGTATGCAAGGCCTCAATAAAATTCCATTTAATTTTTTCATTTTTACCATTGACAATGATTTGTTTGCTTTGGAAAACATTACGAACCAATTTGATCATGTGACATACATCTAGCAACACAAAAACTTTTTTGTGTGTTACTGGATGCTCAAAATATGGCTTAATCGTATTAACTTTTAAATTTGCTCCTAACAAGGTATACATTGCCAAATTTGTTGCGGTACCATCACAAGTAACAGATGTAATTGTCACACCAGTGTCATTCAAAAATATTAAAACTTCTTTTAAAATGCCGGCTTTCTCAGGTGCACTTAACCCATTTATCAAAAAATAAGACACAGGAATTTTCCAGTGGTCATTAACGGCGTTTATTAAGAACACCAACGCGTCTCTGGCAACTGGTCTCATTTCATCATCACATTCAGCAATAGTACCCCCAAAATCAACATATCCGATAAACGCCCTCCTATTTTTGCAATATTTAACTTGTTGCCGAATCGCCATTTCATCCATTACAAGATTGCAAAACATCGGTTTGTTGCTTTGAGCAACTTTGATTTTAATTGCTTCTAATGCTTCGGTTGAATACCCTGGAGCACCATTAACACTTCGGTACCATTGTCGTATGGTAGTTACAGCCGGTAAAGCGTTTTTAAATGATTTTCTTACGTACTCATACGCTCTCGGCGAATAAAAGTGCAAAGTTAAAGCAAAAGCTCTAACTTCCACTGGGTACGTACGGTTACCTTTACTTATTAACTTCAAAATATCTTTTGAAGTTGACTAATATTGGAAAGGAACATATTTTAACTAACCAATATTACAAATCAATTATATAGATACCATGGTGGTATAATAAAAGCATTTCATTGAAGCATTTAAAATATCCCGAAGTATTTCGGAGATAGAAGCATTGCTGCTAACATATAATTTATATGATATCACCATATGTGCTATGTACATATCTGAAATGTCTACCATCTTTCTAACACAACACTAAATTTGGTGTAAGCGGAACAACAGCAATTAAAAATTAATTTTAAAATAATTAAAAACTTTTTCCGATACGTTCTTATTTAAAATCATGTACCCATTTTTTTTGTTAAAAATATGCCTTAGGCTAATATTTTAAGCTATTAAGCAAAATAACATAATAAAGCAGCAAAAGCATTTGATTAAAATGACATGCACTACAATTCTAGCATACAATACTAACCACATTAAATTTCTAATATTACCTTTAGCTCTATATATCTATATTTTATTTATTTAAAATTTTACATGTTTAAAATATTATCAATCTGTCGTATGATAAAATCATAATTACATCACGAATAATTTTCTGAAATTTTGGATCGATTGATCAATATAAAATAATTAAAAATGATTGAATTTGCGGCCATCTTTCAATCGTCAATCTTTACAATTAAAAGCAAGCATTTATACCTGCAAGTAACTTTCCACATTGGAAGATAACAAATGTCTTTCACGTAAATTGTTAATTAAAGATTTAAAATTAGTAATTTTGGTGTCCCGCCTAACGAGTTTTTGTTGAAGACTTCGTACAACCTTTTTTTTTTTCTCTAAATGTTTTTTTAAAACGCCGATGTATTTGTTGCCGCTTCTAGGTGTCTCAAATTTGACATTTTTAAGGTCACCGGGATACCGATATAATATGGCGTGTGTTGATGTTGGAACGGGTGATAAGCTGTGTCGTACAAAAATGATTAATGTTAGAATACTAAAATTGTTGGTATTATGAATACGCGAATACGAGGGCGGATTGATATTGATCCGGTTTCTAAGAGATAGCGCTACTGGTAATCAAATGCATATTTTTTCTATCAAATATAATTTGTTAGTAGGCTCCCTGTAAATTTTTAGAGCAATCCGACATTTAGTTTTTGTTTGGTAGCCATAAACAGCAGACAACTTTTGATTTTTCTTAAAAATGGAAAAAAGTGAATATCGTGCATTGATAAAACATTACTTTTTGCGTGGAAAAACCGCAAAAGAAACAAAAGAAAAGCCTGATAAGTATCATGGCACATCTGCTCCAGTGAATTCAACCGTAATTTATTGGTTTGCTGAATTTAAACGTGGTCGTACATGCACCGAAACAATCCCATCACCGGGAAGACCTAAAGAGGTGACAACTAAAGAAATGGTCGACAAAATCCATGATATTGTTTTGAATGATCGTCGAGTGAAGTTGAGAGAGATTGTTGACATCGTAAACATCTCATATGAACGTGTATTCAACATCTTACACGAACATTTGCATATGAGAGAGCTATCAGCAAGATGGGTGCCGCGTTTACTCACAATCGAACAAAAACGAAGTCGTGTGATCATTTCAAAACAATGTTTGGACAAAATAAAGCGTAATCCAGATGAATTTTGGCGTCGATTAATAACGGTTGATGAAACATGGATTCATCACTATACACCTGAAACAAAAAATCAATCGAAACAATGGATAGAAGCAGGTCGAAGTGCTCCAAAGAAGGCAAAGACGGTTAAATCAGCGGATAAGGTAATGGCGACTGTATTTTGGGATGCGAACGGTATATTGCACATCGACTATCCTAAAAAAGGAAAAACCATAACAGAAAATTATTATGCTACATTATTGGATCGATTGAACGATGTAATCAATGAAAAACGACCACATTTAAAAAAGAAAAAAGTGATCTTTCTTCAAGACAACGTATCGGCGCACACTTCAACAATTTCAATGGATAAATTCCATGCATTACGTTACGAATTGTTACCGCATCCACCCCACAGTCCAGATTTAGCACCGAGTGACTTTTTCCTATTTCCAAACTTGGAAAAAATGGCTCGCAGGAAAGAAATTCACACCAAATGAAGAAGCAATCAACGAAACAAACGCGTATTTTGAGGAGTTCCCGAAATCGTATTATTTCAATGGCATCCAAAAGTTGGAAGATCGTTGTAATAAATGTTTAGAGAAAGGTGAGTATGTTGAGAAATAAAACAACATTAAAATGAAAAAATGGTTTTTTCTTTGTTAGACCGGATCTTTATCAATCCACCCTTGTAATACCATTAAACTTAAACGGAATACAAATGCATGTACTTGCCTTTCTCTTACATCTGGGTCCCAGGTTTCCAAATTGATAATTTCGGGATTTTTAACAACGGAATCATTGTCATCAATACTTTTTTTATCTGTGGATTCACCCGGATCATTGTCTTCATTATCCTTTTCAATATCCTCTAAATATTCGACGTCTTCGTATTTAATCGGTGATAGGCTGTGTCGTAAAAAAATGATTAATGTTAGAATTCTAAAATTGTTGGTATTATGAATAATAATACCACTAAACTTAAACTGAAAAATAATGCAGGCACTTACCTTTCTTGTACATCTGTGGCGCTGGTTTCTACATTAATTAGTTCTAGGTCATTGTGTACAAATTTATTTTTTTTTGTTGAAGGTTCATCTTCATCAACATTAGCTGCATTACTGTAACGAAAAGTGTTAAGTGAATTATAAATTTTTCACTACCTCTAGATCGTGAATATAATTGCATATAATTTTACATACAAACGGAATTTTAGGTGAACAAAAAAATATACTTTATTGACCAAATAGCAAAAATAAATGCTTTTTTAGACTTGGGGTAAAAATTTAGACAAGACCATAATTTTATATAATATTAATATAGACAAGTCTATAATTTTATAAACAACTTCGCGCCCTGAGACATTATAGTTTATAAAAATATATTGAAATATATATAAATATATTGAATGTATAAAATGGATATAACTTACCTTATACTCCACGGAAATATTGTTGGTATTGCTCCACGGATTAATTTTCTACCCGCATGAAACCACATTCGTTCAAAATGTTTTTCACATACAAACGAATTTGTATTGGCTGCAGTTCGATTAAATGCAAAAATATTGTCTGTCCAACATTCTCTTAATGCTTCATCTGTTGGAAATCTAGGGAGAATAACGCTTACATTTATAACCACTTAATCTGAAACAAAGATACGAAATAGTTTTACTTACTGATACATGGAAACCTTAATTCCGGTTGCTTTTATTTTCTGGGCTGATGTGTCGCAACCTATTACTTGGCAATGCTTTCCCATATTTTTAATATTTTTCAATTTGAAATTCAATTATTTTTTTTTTCTTTTATATAATATCCAAAATTGAAATTATCACAAATTCACAATACAAATGTATACCAATAATTTTTATCAAAAAACACGGTTTACTAATTATGAAAATTTCAAATCACACAAAACCACCACAGTTATGTTGATAAAATATATAATATTTTTATATTATTATTATTATTATTATTATTATTATTATTATTATTATTATTATTATTTATTCACAATTCACGTTATAAATAAACAATAGAAACATAAACAATCAAAAATATTTCAATATAAAAAATTTTCATATATTATTAATATTTATTATTACTTTTTTTTTTTAATGTTTTGAAAAGAAATGACAAATAGTTCTTTATTTTGTTTTTGTAAAAGCAGCGAAATTGATCAATAATTATGAAATATGAGTAAAAAGCAACAACAACTTTTTACTTTTTTTTTTACTCCAAATTTGTTGACCGTCCTTCGCGGTTCTTAATGTTTAGAGTTCTATGAATGTGTGGAGGAGATAATGCGCTTGACTTATTTATTTCATCGTCTATCTACATATTTATACATCTACTATAATATGTAGTAGAGGTTTAGATATGCGGATATAATTAAACATGTTAGAAAATGTTAGAAATATATTCTATACATCCTTTATGCGCGGTATAAATACTATATATTGATGGTATTATAATATCAAACATATATTAATTTTATAAAGGGTTTTGTAACAAAATTCTATAATGTTTTTTTATTTTCATTTAATAAGCCAATTTGTAAATTACATAAATAAATTTATATATTAAAACATAAACACCACCGCATATTAAAATATTTTATTAATAATTTATATCTATACTATAATAATAAGTTTCGTTTTATGTGGATTTTTGTTTTTTTTTTTTTTAAACATCGAATGAAATGTAAATTAAATATAGTAGAAAAAAATCGTAAACGCGATTATTTGTTGAACACACGCATTTTTTTTGTGTGTGTTTTGTGAATTCATAAATATATTTATTTATATACATAAATCAATTACAATAATATATGTATGTATAATTAATTGTATATATAAAGATTCGTGATTAGTTAATTTTATTTAATTAATTAATTAGATTACACATGTATCAAATAATGGAGATATTTGGGTATGAATATAGATCCTTTTCCCAACCAACCTATTTTACCTATTTTTTTTTTTTTTTATTTATTGATTGTGAGATTTTTATTTATTTTTTTTTTACCCGCTATGGAATATAAATATATTATTTTTTTTTTGAATAATTCTTTACAAATTAGCTGAGAATTATATAAAAAAAAAACAATGTTTACATAATTTTATAGGGTATTGAATTAATTTTTCCATTTATCCATTTTTTATTGTTATAATAAAGAGAAAAAAAAATTTATTTTTTAATCTTCAGCAATAATTGAAAAATGATTTTGTGTTTACTCTATATAAAAAGTTATTTATCCCATAATAAAATTAAGTAATTGCTTTGAATTGATTAAACAACAAAACGTGATAGTATTATTAATAAATAGTGTGTGTAATTACAATTTACAAAATAAATAGTTTAAAATTTTGCTGTATATATATATTTAAACATAACCCATTTAAAAATTTATTTATATACCAACATATATCCCGTGATATCGTAAATAGAATTCTTTTTTTTTATTTTTAATTGTCATTTATATTTATTTACTTTTTTTTTATTTCTTTTATTATTATTTGTATTGAATATAGAAAAATATAGCAATTTACGATAATAAAAATAATACTATTTTATCATATATATAAATATATATTTTCTTTGTGTATTTAACCTAAAAAAAAACTATATTCTGTATATGGAGAATTAAAAAGAAGAAAAAAAAACTATTGTATAAAATAAATAAATAAACAAATAAATACAAATATAAAGAAACATTTAAAATTGTAATACAGTTTAAATATTAAATGTTTTTATCGAGTAAATGCTTGGTATTAATTATATACAACAATAAATTTATGTATATTCTGTTAATATATCATATAATATACTAGTATTTATGAGTTTAAAATAAATAAATAAAAAACTATATATATACATGAATAAATTAATTTTAATTATATTTAATACTTATTATTACGTTTTCTTTACTGTAATGTTTAAATGATTTAAATAAAATAAAAGAATAAAAGAATGTTTAAAGAAATTCTATAAATGGAATATTTTACATTAAAAAATTACATTTTTGTCTAAATAAAAAATTATTGTTGTTATAAAACATTTCATTTATTTATTTATTTTCACTTAAAATATTTTCTCATTTAAAAATGTTATCTATACATATAGGTAAAGTTAAATAAATAGGATAAAAAAATATATGACAGAAAATATGTCGTCGTGTAAATGTTATGAAAATTTCATTTGTTTTTGTCAGTTTTCTCTATATATGTATATATATAGTAAAGCTGCGATTTTCATTTACAAGAATTTAATTTAATTTCAAATAAAATAACTTTATATAGGACATATCAACACAGATTATATGATAAGTGATATAAAAAAAAAATTCAATATACTAAAACAAATACGTCTGCTGCTATTTTATATGACGCGTAGAAACATTACAATTTTGACATAATTTAAAATGGTTGACTTTTTTTTTTATCGCTTATATTATATATTATTTATGTTTATTGAAAAGTTAGTCGATAATTTATTTATAAGCAAATCAGAAATCAAAATGAATTATTTATATTCCATAGATAGATAACCTAAATTGCAGAAATTAATCTATAAATATAGAAATGTCTATATATTCAATAATAAAATTGAAAACAAAGTGTTAAATATAATGGATAAAAAATGTTTCTATATAATATAAATAATTTAATGTTATATATAAATATTTAATTGAATTAAATTTCAACAATATAATAATACATTGAACATATGATGACACTTCCAAAAAACAACAAACAATTTATCCTATATAAATAAAAAAAAAAATAATGTATAATGATTTTTGTTAATCAAATAAATTAGCTTTGTATATATTGCGATATATCGATAAAATATTAATTTAATTTTAAATAAATAAAATAGCAACTATATGTATGTATAGTATATATTGATTTATAAAATGTTTTAATATATAATATACGGGTAATTACAAAAAATAGCTTAACAATTGCCCTCATATAACTATATATAAACTTTTAAACATCATTCAATATAATATACAATATACAACATACATCAGTGGCAGAGCTGGAAATTTTTTATTACATATTATACCTCGAATTCTCGAATAGTTTAAAAATTCAATCAATTTCTGATATTCCGTATAGAAGAAAATTTTAAAATCGTCCAATTGGTTAAAAGATAGATAGTCGATTTCCAAATAGTGTACATAAAATTTATCCCATGTACTATATAAAATGTTTTGTACCATTTTTACAGTATCGCCAATTTCTTTGATTTTCCACTGAACTCGAATATGTAGATTTAGGGTTCTAAAATTAGACATGTGCCATTCAAAATATCCGATCCTCTTGAAAATATGTCTAACAATTTCCTATAACCGCCTATGACAAAACACATATATTTATTGACAAAAAAATATTGGTCGAATGGTATATATGGATATAAAATGAAAATCAATTTTATAAAATAATTTACCTCTATATATATAAATATAAATGATTGAAAATATATATATATATTTTAATAGAATGTTTCCACTATATATATATATAATATATTGAAATATACATATTTAATATATATAATATATAACTGCGATAAATTATATATGTTAAAAAATGTCACCAAAAGCTTATATTATTATATATATAAATAGTAGATATATAGAGCTGTACTTGATTTGACCTGAATCTATATATATATATATATAAATTGAAGTTTTAAAATATTTCGTTGTTCATTCATTAATATATATGGTAACATGAAAAATACAAAACAAAACAATTGAAATAATATTTTTTATTTAAATTTTTCAGTCAATCAATTAGGAATAAAATAAATAAAAATAAAATTTTTCGCTATACAACCAACAATCTGGTTTTAGCGTCCAATAACAGCCTTCTGTTGTTGGTTTCTTAATTTGTGTCTATTACGATGTCGATAATTAGCCGTACGACCAACCACAAGCGGAAAATACAACTCTGTGTTAAAATTCAGATTCGAAAAATAACCGAAAACACAAAACATATTTTATGCATTCAGTAGGATTCGAACCAACGACCCCAAAATTTCGTTAGAATTTTAGGTTGGCATTTTTAACATTTACACCACAGAGTTGTAACACAAACATTTATTCTGACTGGTAGATAAGTTTTTAATATTTAATTATAGTGGTCATATATCGTTTTATAACTACATATATACATTACAATGGTTATTGTCAATTTGTTTATAACATTCAGAAAATATCGATTTAAAATCCCAAAATGTTATAGATAGTATATATATTTAAATGAAGACGTGAAATGATTACAATTTTTCTTTTTATTTACTGCAAGGATCTATATACAATCCTTCAGTCAGTCTTATCATGATTTAGAATATATTCCTATTTATTTTTAGAAAAATATACAAAATAACAAAAAATACAAATTAATATGATTAAAAAAAATCGATTTAAACAAAAATTGTATTTTTCTCGCTGAGAATAAAAAAAAAAGAATGTAATACTGGAAAAAATAAATAAATAAATATATATAGCAAAATGAATTAAATTTTCATTTTCGTTTATCTATACCGCATATATACTATATTTTGCTTATTTTATTTAAAAAAAAAAAAGACAATATTTTCTTTTACACAATTGAAAATTAATACAGAATAAAGTTAAGAATAAATTGAATTGTATTATTTTACTATATATATATCTATATATATATATATATTTGAAATTTGATATTGATGCTATGACGCAGACAGACAATACGAACATGATTCTATGTATATATAAAAAGGTTAAAGTTCTTTTTTCCTAAAAATATATATATGTACAATATATATTGAAATAAACCTATATATCATCTATTGTAGTTACGATATATCTAGATTGAATGTAAGATGCTGGTTATATAGATATATAGAAAGATAAATATATTTGTATATCAAAAGCACAAACAAATATTTTTTTTTTTTTGGTTCTCAGATAAATATCCTCCTTCATCATATTTGTTGAAACATCTGCGTGTATTCTTGATATTTCGATATATACAAATACTAATACTTATCTATACCTGCAATATATGTAATGGTTATTTATTTTATTTTTTTGGTTCTGTATGGAATATCAAATTTTCTTCTTCTTCTATAAAAATTCAATTTTGAACAAACTTAAAAGAAAGAATTTATTATTTTTTTTTTGTGACATGTTTTTCATTTTATAATGTTATGGATTTTTGTTTTTCTTTTCTTTCATTTGGAATTGTGGAATATATACACGACGAGTGGTGTTAATTTGAAATAAATATTTTGTTATCGCGTTGACAATAAAGAGGCAAATGCGAATATATATACAAATATATAAATGTGGGGAAAAAAAACTTTTATAATTTAATTGTATATATATACGATTTTTTTTTCTTTCTTTCTGTTATAGCTTATTATAGATTCTAAATGGGTATAAACTTTAATAAGTATATACTATAGTATATATAGACGATTGTATATAATAAGAGAAAAATCTAATACTTTCACTTTGACATTATACAACACATAAATTATGTTCATATTTCAATGTCAATAATATATTATTATTATTATTATTATTATGTTATTGTGTTGTTATTGTTCAGTATACAAAATACAAGTATTGTATATATATAAAAAAATAATATACAAAAACACGTTCGATAAAAAAAAAAGTTTTTCTTTCAATTACGTGTGTTGTTTTGTTTTTTTTTTTTTTTTTTTTGGTTTGGTTTGTATGGCAATATATATAGAATATTTTGATTTTGATAAATTGTATATATAACATCGTTTGGAATGTGTTTTCTTTTTTTTTTTTTTTCATCACATAAAAAATATGTACATTTTTATTCTTTAATGCATACTTAATTGATATTGATTTTTATAAATTTATATACGCATGCATAATATTAAGTAACGTAAGGGTGTTTTTTTTTTTGATTTTGGAATAAATAAGTGGATAATATATTAATAGTAATATCAAAAAATTGTTTGTATATAGCCAAAGGAAAGGAAAAATAAAGTTTTAATTTTGATTTCTAATAAATTTTGTTTGTCCGGTTTGCGGGAAAAATCTATTCCAAAAATATATAAAATGTAAATTTTAATTATTTTTGAATGTGTGTAATTATTTAATAAAAGATCCACAAATTAAACTGATTGATTGTCTGAAAACTATATAGCATATTTCTAAAAAGACAATTGGTAACATAAATCTTGGATGTTTTTTAATTCATATCATATTGCTTTATAAAAAACACCTTCATCAAAATGACATCCAAAAAAGAAAAAAAAAATGGTTCATTTAAACAATATAATTTAATCTTGTCATAATTTTTTATATTTAGCTCTGATGAAAAAATATTTTATCAATAATAAATTATATATTTTGTTGTTTCTTCCATATATAATTTGGTATTTCAAATAAATGGCAAATACAACAAAAAAAACTTCATTACCTTAATTCTCTATTCTCCGAAAAATATATATATTTAAATATTTGTTACTTTTATTAAAAAGCAAATCCATTTATTTAAAACATATACGATATAGTTACACAAAAAAATCGAGGTAAATATAAAAATAGAATATATTTTGTGTTTTTTGACTCTGTTCTGTGTATATGTATGGATAAAAAATGAAAATTCAATGGAAAAAATAAATAACAGCATTAAAATTTATTTATATAATAGTATATGTATATGCACAACGAACGATCCATTAAAGTAATTTTATATTTGAATAATGAATATAATTTAAAAAAATTTACATGGTACCTATAGATTTGTTATATATGTAATATATTCTCATTGTATATGTATGTACAATAAGTTATATAGTTCTGTTTTAATAATATATATACCATACGTTAAAAAATATATGCGGTATATAAGAAATTGAATTTTTACAAAAATATATATATATATATATTTACATACAGAATACTTGAGCTCTTGTTGTTAAAATCCATTTGTTATACATTTTCATATTATTTATTTTCGGTAAAAAATAAAAAAAAACACATTATATATTACCTATACAGTGAAAATTCATCATTGTAATATAATGAAGAAAAAAATCATATTTCACATTACGTCCGATGGAAAATATAGGCGAAACTTTGCTTTTAATAATTCAAATACACAAAAAAAAAATCATAAATAAGAAACAGAACAGAAAATACTTTCCTTATTTTCAAAAATTATGAGTTACAAAATTAGAGATGTAGTTATATTTTCATTGATCAAGCAGCATCGCAAACATTTAGAAATATGTAAAACAGAATAAAGTAAAAACAATCGCGCATAATAAAAACAAAAAATTATGATAAATAAATAAATGTATTATTGTGTCGGAAAATCATTATATGAAAAATTCAACAAGATATCGTAACAACAAAAATTACTATTTTCTTGGGGGTATTTCACTTATATTTATATGAATATTATTACATATATGTTTATAAAACATGGTTATACAGTGATGTTCGGTAAAATAGGTGTAAACCAATTTTAATGTATTTTGATTAATTTCAAATACCAATATCTATTTGTGAATCATGCCATCCATACGAAAATTTAGTACTTTGTTTACCTTTATTTATCACATGAAAAGAAAGAGATAAAAAATGTTGTCCTTCGTATTTCTGGGAAATTAGCTATGAACATGCTGTTCGGTAAAATAGGTGCGGACTATGTTAATTGTGGTTTATTAATTTTTTGCGAATAAATTACATTTATTGGTGGTGAGTTTGTGAATTTTTAAATAAATTTTAGGTAAAGTAGTGTTTTAAATTTAATTTTTGAAACATTCCGGATTAAATAAATACATATTTCTAAGTCACAATGGGTAGAAGTACACATTGTACGGTATTTGAATGGCAACGTATAAAGGATCTAAGAGCATCCGGGCTAACATATAAAAATATTTCTGAAATTATGAAATGCTCCCAAAATATGATTACCAACGCATTAAAATTCAAATATACTACAGAAAGAAGGGGTAACAAACGTAAAACTAAAAGCAATGACGATCGTCGAGTGGTTGTTGCCACAAAAAAGAGCCCTTTTTATCATCCAGGGAACTTGTAAGAGAGCTTGATCTAAGCATTTCATCAAGCACGGTATGAAAAAGGTTAATAGCATCAAATTTATAGGGGCGAATAGCTAGACAAGCACCAATGCATACAGCGAAACACATTAAACACCGTTTAAAATTCGCACATGCACATCGTGATTGGTCAGGTGATAATGATATTAAAAAGTGACGACATATTCTCTATTCTGATGAAACCAATATAAATTTGCATGGATCAGATGGCAAATTACATGTTAGACGAAGACCAAATACAGAGTTTTTACCGCAAAACACAAAAAAAAACGTGGAGGTGGTAGTTTAATTATATGTTTTGGTATCATCATGGTATGGAGTTGGTCCTATATATTTAGTTCAAAAATATTCAATGGATCAACAGGAATATATAAGGATACTTTCAATCGAAATGTTGCCATACGCAAAAGAAAACATGCCTATTATATGGTCATATCAGCAAGATAACGACCCAAAACATACGGCATCGGTTTGGTTTCCACAAAATAATGTGAACAAAATAGAATGGCCAACACAATCACCCGACTTGAATCCGATTAAAAACTTGTGGAAGCACGTATAAACATCAGTTGCAACAAAACGGCTCAAAAAACAAAGTAGAACGGTGGAAAGAAATTGTAAAAGTTTGGAAGCGATTTCTATAGAAAGGTGCCAAAAATTGGTGCAGTTCATGCTAAATCGCTGTGAGGCAGTAATTTATAATAAGGGACATGCGACAAAATGGTAAATCATAAATGGTATGTACGCGAAATACTTAGATTTTATTTAATATTGAGGACATTAATACTTTTTCTTGTGTTTTTGGTAGAACAAAATATATCGCACCTATTTTACCGAACAGCATATTCCTAGCTAATTTCCCAGAAATACGAAGGACAACATTTTTTATCTCTTTCTTTTCATGTGATAAATAAAGGTAAACAAAGTACTAAATTGTCGTATGGATGGCATGATTCACAAATAGATATTGGTATTTGAAATTAATCAAAATACATTAAAATTGGTTTACACCTATTTTACCGAACATCACTGTATATGTTTTTGTTTGAGCATTGATTTAATGATTTCGTGCGAGTATTTCATTTTCTTCTTTTATTTTTTTCTTGTATATATATATACATCGTCATATGTGCTATTTTCATCGCACTATTTCATTACACATTATTCACGCATTCACACACAATATGCGATTTTATGATATATCAATATAAGAAAAAACGTGCATAGTCAACACATAATAAAAGTATACTATATGTATATATACATAGCATTTATATAGAAAACGTGTCACCAATTAAGCGAAGAATCAATTTCCGTATATAAACACACAAATCTTTATTAATACGAGTTGTTTTTTTTTTTTCATTATATCTCTCAATACACTAATTTTTGTACATTTATACAATATATATAAATATTTGTTTTATTTTAATGAACATTTTTTGGTTTTATTTTATGTTTTCAAAATAACCATATAAATTTTTCAAAAGTATGTTTTTAAAACACTCACATATTTACTATTTTTTCACATTACACATATACAATTTATTTTGAATCTATACCATTTTTAGGGCTTATTCTAAAATTGTAATTATATCTATATAGTAACTTGCATTCCATGTCTGGAATCGATTAGAAAATTTATATATCATTAATATTTATAATTTTAGAGCGGTTGAATAATCCTTGAAAAAAATTCGAACCATATATGACATTAAAAAATATTATTACAACCATATATCTAATTTACCTTGTAAATTATTTTTCAAATCTTACAATATATGTTGTTATAAATAATCTCTGGAAAAAAAAACATTAACAAAATATTAAATTAAAAAATTTTGAAAGCATTTTGGATGTGTTTACAGACATCATAAATTAAAAATTCATATATATATATATATATGGTTTATATATAAAAAGTCACGATATAAATCATCCGTATATCATAAATAAATATACGTATGGTATATTTAATACATTATATGGAGTAATGTGCTCATTGTTGTATCGCTAATTTAATTTATATGTATTTTATTTTTCCATGTTCATTTTCATATTGTGTTTTTCCAAAATAAATGCATATATTTTTATATATATATATATATATATAAAATCCGAATGAAATTAACCATAATTTATTTATATAATATACAATTTTGCTGATTTTGTTTTTATGATTATTATATATATATGTATATAGATATATTTATTCGCACGCTGTATAGTGTATATGTACCAAAATAAAGATAAAATATGTGTAAGTTGACCACTCACGGGACTAACCATAATTGGTCAACTTACGCAGAATTGGTATAGTTATTGAGGATTAATGGAATTCGACCGGGACCATTCAAAATCGGTTAACATAAGCATATAGGTGGGTAAGTTATAGAAGTGGTCAACTTTAGCACGTTTTAATTTAAAAAATAAGATGTTTTGTTTTCCACATACAAAAGTTATAATAATTTTCCAAAAAATTCAGTTTTCTTTTTTTTTAAATATTAATAACACTATATAGGAAAAATTTAAAGAGTCAACGTCCTTTAAAAAATATGTATATTTATTTTACACTATATTAAATATGATATACAAAATATTTTTAAATGATATTTCTAACCCGGATATTATCGTTATTATTTACCACATACGTGTGTCGATAATTCAAAATAATACTAATTTTTTTTTTTTACAAAAGAGAATTAACACCTCTTTTTTAACACGTTTTTGTTTTCCATATAGAAATAAAATTTTCCGTATATATAACATACGAAAATACAATATTTTTTTGTTGTATATAGATTGAACACAGAACATAAATAAAAAAAAACTTCTATATATATCTATATCTATAACAGATATATCTGTTTTACATTAATCAATATTTCCTTAATAAAAGTTTATATTTTATAGTTATGTATTTTTTATTTTAAGTTTATCGTTATAAAAATAACACACCACACATCGAACATCGAATATAAACAAACCCAAACCACCACCACCACCACTGTATGGATAATAATTTATGTTCAGAATTTTGTTCATAACAAGAGTTATTTAAATAAAATATACATTCATTTATAAACATATTTACTATATATAGGAAAATCTTGATTATGGATGGAAAACTCTCATTAATTATTCAGTAATGGTAAAAAAAAAAAATTTTTTATATCAAATTGAAACAAAATAAAAACTTTATTAAATTCATAAATAATGTATATATAGTTTTGATTTTGATACTATATATACAATACTTAAATTTATTTTCAGTTGATATTATATCTGTGCGAGTAAATAATTGAAATATATTTATTTTGATTTTATGTATATATGGTTATTATTAATTATATAGATTTTATTTTTTGTTCCCATATAAGGAAAATGTTTTCCAATTATTTGTTGAATAATAAATTTAAATTATATATTTACCGCTACTGACTCTATTGGGGATGTATTTGATTAAAAATGCCAACCTAAAATGGTCACAAAATATTGAGGGCGTTGGTTCGAATCCTACTGTGAAGACATAAAATATATGTTTTCCGGTTACTTTCGTTACTGCGAATGTTTACACAAAGTTGCATATTTCCCCCTTATGTGGTTGGTCGTACAACTAATAACTTGTTAATTTTAATAGTCCATCACAAGAAATAATCCAACTATAATAAGAATAAATATGTATTGCCTTCAACACCATTAAGATTTGAATCCCGTACGGAAACGTATTTTGTTAGAATTTTCAAGTTCGAGATCTTTTATCACCAAAACTATATACACGCGTTTAATTGAGTCACGCGATAATGCATATATATAAATTTATAATAGCATTCACATGCATGTCCTTAATTTGTATTTATATATAAATATTAATAAACAATTTTTATTAATACAAAGTTTTCTTCTTACAACACACAATTTTTTTTTTAAATGAACTTATTTTTCCATCTATAATAATGGTACAATGATTTTACTACCTACAATCGTATATACGAGATTTATATTATAAACATATGTATAAATATACAGAGATATTTATATATGAATATGTTTTAAATCAAATTGAATGTTTGCATATATTTAATATGGTATATAAAATATAGCAAGCAAGGAACGTGTACGTTAAATAATAATAATAATAATAACATATACAATATATATATACTAAACATAATATGATTGTAATTTCATTTGTATATACAATTTATATCATATATATGGTAATTTATGATATGCATAAATTATAATTTTACCATTTTGTATATTATGCTATGCTTTCTTGTTATGGTATATATATATTATTGGTATATATACATATAAATATGTAAGAAAACACCCTTGACATTTTCTTTTTCGTTTTGTCGACATGTTCACCAAAGAACACACAACGTATATAAAAAGAAATATATACATCTTTCAAAAAAAAAATATGTATAATAATAAATAAAAGTTGGAAAATAAGGTTAAGAATAAAGTAAAAAAAAAAATTTAACATGTTATTTTTCTTTTTTTTTTTGCCCAAATGATGTATAGGTATATATGATAATATATACGATATGGTAAATATCCCCAGAGTTTTTGCATAATATACACAAAAATGTTGTTGTTGTTGTTGTTGACAAAACCCATTCTAAAAAAATGATTCTTTCCATTCGATAAATATATATGTAAATGTATGTATATTTATATGAAATAGACACATATGAATGCATGTTTTATATATAGTAAAATTATATATGTCAAAAGTATTTTTCTTTTATTTTACATATACATATATTTATACAAATGAAATAATATTTATACAAAATGATGGAATATCTATACATATGCAAATATGGGGTACAATCAACTCATATATACAATATATCAAATATATAATTTTTTAGACTTATTTTCCCGGAGAAAAATAAACAAAATATATGCAAACCAAAAATAAAAAAAATAACAGACCGTTTTCCCAGGTACAATTCTAAAAAATTACCTCCATATAAAATTTACCAAAATACGTATCATATATATAAAATAAAGGTGAAATAAAAAATGTATATATATTTTTGATATTTATCATATATATATATATTGTATGATATATACCTACTCTTTTAAGTCTAATCTAATATCAAGATATTCGCATATTATTGTTAAATATTTTTTGGTATATATACAATTTATATACCATATATGAATGTTAACAGATACTTAAAAATATTAATATAAATAACATGATACTATTTTGAGGTATAACATTTCAAAAAATATATTTATTAAATTTAATAAAAAAAAACAATGTAATTTCTTTGCGGATGAAATATTTTTTTTTATTATTATTATGTTTATAGACTTTAGATAGGATCCGTCAAAAGGAAGTCAGAAAAAGTTAATTTGTTTTCCATATTAAATGTAGATTAATTCATTTTTGTGGTATTGGCAGTCATAGATAGGTTCTTTTTATGGAAAATCTTAACAAAATGTTGGTTCACGGTAAATCGAATCCAACACCTTTGAAACATTTTTGCATTGGATATTTGAAAAGAAAAGTCTATACAATAATCGCCTTCAAGAACTTAAAAATAACACGATCGTAATGAAATATTTAACTATTTTAATTTAACGATTCATTTGTCAAAAAGGGAAAATAACTTATTTAGTAAATGAATATTTGTATCTTTGAGTTATCATTGGTAATTTGTGGACAGAGTTGTGATGAACATTTGTTGAATAATATCATCACATGGTAATCGATTATATAGTGACAAATATAATTGCATGTTTCTGCATCCATTTCTGTTCGATTTCAAGACATGATTCGAAAGCTTTTTAATCATAATCAGGAATCAATTAATCATAATCAGTTTTAAAAGCCGTACGACCCAAAGAACGTGAAAAATATTTAACTAGAACATTTTCTATACAAAAATAACAGTAAAACACAACCTCACAACCTCCAGATTTTGTCCGGAAATTTTGGACTTCGTTGAAATTTTCTTTTATCAACACAATATTAAAAAAAACAATGTGAATTTTTTTTTACATATACAAAACTCAATGCGAAAAACTTTAAAATTTTAATTAATCACAGAAAATAAATACATTTAATTAGTTTAAAAAGAGATTGACACATTTATATTTACATATATAAATTTACAAAAAAACATTAGATTTACATTCAAAAATGTGTTTTTAATTACAATGATGTATAATTAACGTCTATACATCAATTTCTGGTCAAATTAAAATCTGCCTATATTATTATCAATTCTGTAATATCAATGCTCTGTATATAAAATTTTCTTATATATACATATAAAATTGTTAAATAAATTAATTTGAAATAATAATTAAATGTGACTTCATCTGCATTCGTTGAAATTCTGAAACATATATAAGAATATGTATATCGTATATATAATAAAAACAAATTATCTTAAATTTATATATTCCATTAAATATAAATTTCTTTCTATGGCGGATATCTATTGCGATATTATATACCAAACCAATATATATATATATACAACAAATTGACAATGATAATGACAATAATATATTTGAAAAAAATAGAATAAAATATATATGCCAATAATATATTTAATGGATTTTGCCTGTATATAAATAAAATATTTATTGATTTGTTTTTGGTTTTCTTTCCTTTCCTTTATTTAGTATAGAAATTCTTATAAATCTCTGTCCTCCATATCCTATATAATTACATCTTGTAAATGAATGCGAATGATTTTGACAAAAATATAATGAAAAACAAACATATTATTATATATAATACAGGCAGCAAAATATAAGAATAATAATAATAATAAAACGAAAAGAAAAAATGTAAAATATTTGTGGTATACGCGTATTATTATTGTATCTCCATTCATTCAGAAAAATACTACACTATATTTTGTATTGATTGTGTCAGCAAATTTTTGTATTATTATATTATATAAATAAAACAAAAAAAAAAAAAGATAAAAAACAAAAACCAAATAAACCAAATATTTAAGAAGACCTTTCTTATATATATATTGTATATTTATACGGAATTTATTTATGTATATATTATATTATTGGGTATAACAAGGAAAAAAAATAAATAAATAAATATAAAACATGCATATCTCAGCAATGTTTTGTGAAAGCTTAAAATATTTCAATATATTGGACTTAAAAGAGATGTATACAGAAGGGGATGTATTACTATTCATATATATATAGATATATTACAGAAATATATATATGGTATTTATATACAAATAAAAACTAATATTATTTTTTCGATATCTCAATTTAGATTTCAAGAAAATGGTATGCGACATATATAGACTATAGAGATGAAAAATATAAAAGCAATTATACTTTCAAATTGTATAATTAGGATAAAATATCCCAAAATATATAAATAAACTGAATACATTTTGTTTTTTTTAAATTCTATGCTTTTCTTTTGTTTATCTGATTAAATATCTCACACTTCAAATTTTGTCCCCACATAAACATTTGGAAGATAAGATAATCGGAGATACTACATCGCTGCTGTGATATATTTTTCGTCAATTTATCTTCGTCGTTCCCACAATTAAGTGATATCTAGATAAAAATATCTTCTATTTCGCTTCCAGAGGATAAAATAACTATAATGTTTTGAAATTTAATAAGCAATTTTAGGAGAATTGGTGCTTTCCTATCTTTTTGATGATAAATTCGCAATAAATATCTTCCATCATAAATATCCAACAGAGTCCCATTTACCTCAGTAAGGAGTACCGCATCCGTGAAGAAATGCGATATCTTTGACGATAAATTTATCTTCTAAGCGACTAACCGGAATACGAAATGTTTTTGGGGGTATATATAATAAAATATATAATGAAATTCTATACTACGCATAATTCTCAAATTAAATAATATATTATTTAGTCATTCATTCATTCATTCATTTGTTATTTGAAAATTTTATAAAATGACGAAATAGCTTTATTTATATAAATTAAATATTTTCACAGTTTTCTGTATATATATTTTTAATATTGTATTATTTGGTATTTATGTATATAAAATATATATACCTATATCGAATGAGATATCACTTCAACAACAAGCATATAGAAATAAAATACCAATATAAAAGACTTCAAATTTAAACCAGATACATCATTGATTTATATACATATATACTATAATAATAAATATTGATGATATAATTAGATTTTTAAAAATACAATCGATCTGTAAAGTAAAGAGGAAAAATTTATCTATACATATATTGATTTAATACTTGAAGAAAAAAAATAAGAGTATTATATAAAATTGTAATCAAAAATTTATTTTTAAGACATTCCATTTATAATATATGAATATTTTTCATTTTTTTATCAAATAACTTTTTATTACACAATAGTTATAATATATACATAATATACATAAATTAGATTAGTAATAATATTTATCGCATAATTAACATAAATCATTTTCGTGCTATGTAAAAATATGGCTAAATATTCATTAATTATAATCATAATTTGTTTTTTTTTTTCGGTATTTGATTCGAATGAATGTCTTCAACACGAATATGTAAATATAATTCATATTTAAATTATACAATTATATAAAGGATTATCAAATTAGGACTCTATAATATTTAAAATAAAAACCAAATGGGGTATTAATCATATTAAAAGTCATTAATGAGCTAATTTAAGAACAAGAAGTGGCTGAAAAAAATTGTGGTAGAGACCGGAATTTGTTAAAAAAACGTATTGTCAAAAATCTTTTACATAAAATGATATTATTTCAATTGTTGAAATTAGAAACCACAAATATATTGACAATTCTTATTAGATAACCCTTTTTGTTTTATATTTTTTTTTAATAAAAACAATTACAGAAAAATTATCTAAATCGAAAAAAAAAAATAATCGGATATTTAAGATTGTAAACACTCGCGGTACAAAACAAAACAAACAAAAAAATTGTGTAAAAATTATACAAAATAATAACAAAAAAAAAAAAAACACCCATTCGAATAATTATGTAAATTTAATTAAATAATCTCAGGAAAGCGAAAAGAAAAGAAAAAAAGCGTTTAATTTTCCTTTCTCAGAATACATATAAGTTTTTTTTTTTTATTTCATATAAAGTAGTACTTATATACAGTATGAAATAAATATATTAAATAAAAAAATAATGTATATGTATATATGATACGGTATTTACTTTCTTAATGATGGTTATTTATATTATATATGACCTAAGAGTCTTTCGTTTTATATAATAAGGATAAAATGATAAATTAACTTTTTTATAGTTCTCATATATAAATAAAAATATAAATGTGGAAAACAAAAACCATTTAGAATGTTTCTTTGTATAATTTCTTTATATAATATTATTCCATATACACATCAGGTTGATTTATTGATTGATTTTAAATTTTAAACAATAAATAATAAAACATTGTTGCAATGATTATAAATGAAAGAAAGGAAATGTATTTTAATTGTGTTAAAAATTATATATATAGGTAATTTATCTATATAGATACTGTCATTACCATAGATGTGATGAGTTGTGTGAAATCAATGGATGTGTTTTTGTGTCTTAAATACATTTTCCAAAAATAAAATCCACCCCAATTATTTTTATAAAATGGAAATGGAAACAAACACTTTATTTATATAATTATAACCATATTATTGTGCGTAAATTGCAAAAAAAAAAAAAAAAAATTTGGTTAATTATTTACAAAACTCACACACACACACATGTAAAATATATTAACCCAATTTTAATTATTATCACATAAAATATGAATTATCATATATAGCCTTATCGTATAATTAATATATAAATATGTAGATTATCTTTCAGTTATCTTATCGTACAAATATTAATAAATCGTGTTTGTTTTTCAGTCACGCAGAAAGGTCTCTTAATATATACGCACGCATTTTACGCAGAATAATATAAAAAAATTATGTTTTGGTTGGATTACCTTACGCGGTAAAAATTATCAAATAAACAAAATAATTACGAAAAATGACGGTATTCAAATGTTTTAATTATTTGGTAAATTAACCAAAGATTATGGCAAGTTAATACAATTTTATTGCATATTCTGGAATATCATGAAAAATCACTGTATAGAATTACCTTGTAAAACTTTTTTTATGGATTTTATAAGAATTTTCCGAGAAACTTCAATGAAGCTTTAACTTATTTGTAGTGGAAGTTAAGAGTTCTTAAATTGTTGTTATTCGTAAAAATTGTTGTTATTCATAAAGACTTTTCATAGAAAATCTCAAACTGTATCTGCAACTGAGACGAATTATATTAGTCGAATTATATTATACGAATTAATAGGTATTTTGATGATTGATTGATAAACATATAAACAAGCATTAGATCAAAAGTAAGTCACATGGAAAAAGTTCAAAATTGGTTTTTAAAAAAATACAATATTTAGTAAAAATCAGAGTTTTTTTTACGGGAAGCTCAATCTTTATTGTATATTTGTGGATCGAATACGCAGTTTTCTTAATATATGAATTTGTCAGGGATTAAATTAAAACAGGCAATTCGATATTTTGTAATGATGAACTAGAACCTTCATATCCATATATTATTATATTAATACTAATAAAAACATTTATTTTTCGATTTTTGAACCCTTTGCGAACATTTTATGTTTAGAATTATAGAATGAGACAACTGAGTTCGAATGCAAAAGGGTTAAAATCTAAAAATAATGAATAATGGAAAACTGTGAAAAATAAATATACATAAATATAGACTTGTAAAATTTTCAAGATTTAAATAAAGTTTTACCCTTATGAATAAAACATTAAAAATAAATACCTACATATATATTATAAATGTGGGTTTTTGTGCGGGCATATAATCAAAAAAAAAACCTTTTTCCAACAACAATTTGTACAAATAATGTTTTGGAAAATGCTTGAAAAAAAAAGTATTTGCTTTTCTTTTTTTTTGTAATAATGAAAATAGCACAAGATGTGGGTATTTTTACATATTTCAATTTTTTTTTCTTCTTATTTTTAATTGTTGATATATAAACCAATAATAAATTTAAATTATCTCACTCAATATATCGAGCAGATATAATGCAAATATTTAAACGAATAATAGAAAAAAAAAAAAAAATTAGACAAATAAATGTTTACTTTTGTGTTCAATGTTAATTTTCCTATATGTGTATAATAAATAAACTTATTATTATTATTATTATTAGTTAAGTTGTTATACATAACACATTATTTAATTAGATAGATTTTTCACACAATGTGTTCATGTGTGTATAAATATTTCGGTGTTGATGCGGATATATAAAAAAATAAACAAAAAAAAAAATTAATGAAAATTGTTTTATATATATATTGGAATTCAAGAGTTGTTTCAATGTTTTTTTTTTATATAAATAATAATAATCATAAGTGTATTATTGATATTATACAATATATAAAAAAATATGTATACACACTTACCGCATATATAGATAGAATAATATATATATTTTTGTTTCAAGTTGTTTTAATGATAACGCAATTATATATAATTATTATTGATATTGATTTGGTAAATTTCTGTAATTATTATATTACTTAATTGAATATTATACATTTATTCAATACGCGCAGCACAGGAAAAATCTTTTTAATAAACTTTATTATATAAAATTATTCAATTTTTAGTAAACAAAATTGAATAATATAAATTAATGCACCCACTAACAAAAAAAAATAAAACTTTTATTATTATAAAGTATAATGATTTTTTTATTTTAACATTTATAATTATATTATTTTTTTTTTATTTCTTTACATTATTAATATTTATTTTATTTTTGTTTTAAAATAGAAAATTTTAATATACAGAAAGAATATTTTAAATTTTATTATTCGATAACTTTTTTTTTTATTAATAGCAGCAGGTATTTTTAAATGTATCTATTTAAAAAATAAAAAAAAACATTTTATATGTACTTTATAATTTATAATTAAATATGCAACGATAAAATAGAAAAAATATTTACACTAATTATATTTATTATTGTATTATTATTTTGTTGTTTGTTTAGTTTTCTTTTTTTTTTTTTTGAATCGTACACAATTCTATATTTTTATTAACACTATAAAAACTAAACGATTATTGTTTTTTTTTGTGTAGGTGGACAAATTGTATTTGTAAACAAATAAAGCAATATAGAAAATTAATTTCTGAGAAAATAAAATAATTTTTCATCTATTAATTATAGATTTTTTTTTTCAATCACCTGCTGTTTTAGTTATTATAATATTTTATTTTTCTGTTTTAAATACGGAATATTAAATAATAAATAATTGATTTCCAAAAATTGATTACCAATTTAATGTTTTTATTACAGTGTATAGTTTATGTTATTATCTATATTCAAAACATATATCTATTTATATCATTCTAAAAGGTATAATAGAGGAATATATTATGTTTTTTTTGTATATATAAAGTTTAATTACAGGTAAAACGAATAAACCATTGAGGGAAAATTCTATACATTTTATTGTATTCTATATGTATATAATTGAGTTGAGTATATATAAACAAACACACCAAATAGGAATCTAAAGAGGATAATATAAGATGACCTATACACTGTTCTATATTCATATACAAAATTAGATTTAATTGAAATTACAATATGTAAAACAAAAACACTTTTAAAAAGAAAAACTATATTTAATCTAAAAATAAATAATAGCAAATTTAATTTAATTAACCTTATTGTTAAAACATTTTCAATAATTCATTTTAATATTAATTTTTATTCTTATAAATTTTTTTTTTTGGTAAAAAGTAAATAGGAAAAAAATAGGTATAAAGAAAATTAACCGCACGACACAGTAAAAATTATAGTATGATATTCTAAATATATACTAAAATTTATTGATATATTGCGATACAAACGATTGAAAAGTCGACAACCAACTGAATACTGAAGTGAACTGAATGTATGAACAACTATGAATGAATGAATATTTAAAGGAAAATTCTATATGCATTTTCATCTACGCGAGTTCTATATTTATATGATGGTGTGTGTATTTTATGCACCATTTTCTCATGTTTTTTTTTTTTTTTATTATACGATATTGAGATATATATCGAAATGATGAAAATTTGAGTATAAATCTATAAACAACAGTAAATAAACAAAATTGTATATAAAAGTAATAAGTTTTATATTCTTATATATAGAATTTGTTTGTGGTGAAAAGCTCCCAATATAAAGTATATAGATATATAAATGAAGGAGAAAATTAGATTTTCACTATATATATATAAAGAAAAATCCTTATATACATATTTATCCTATATAGATAAATTTTCGTTTTGTATTTTATATTCATATACTGTAATTAACAATATATATATATTCTTTATATATGGTATATATTTTTAAATTAGCTTTTGACAAATATACATAAAACAAATTCTAAATTACAAAATTTTCGATTGTTGAATATAAATGAAATTCGCATTCGTTGATGATATAAATCAATATATGCGATTTTTGGGTGTATTTTTTTGAATAATTTTGTTAAATTAAAAAAATTCTTTCTATAAACAATTAAAAAATTAATATCTCCGGCAAATCATGCAAGTTATATGGTGGTGAAGACTTCGGTCCGTTGGATGTATGAGTTTAAAATAAATAAAATTATATTTCTCATTCCTTATAATGTAAAAAATGGAAATCACAAGAAACTATGATTCACTATCAAAAATAACAAAAAAAAAAAAAAAAACGCCAAAAAGCGACCTTGCCGATAGTTTGTCAGTTTTGACACCGAAATACTTAACGGACAAACCCCAAAATTAACTGGGCTCTCGCCATTGAATATAGCTATCGACTGATAACAGAATTTTTTAAAATCCTATGGGGACCTATGGTCGGACCAAAGTAATAATAAATGGGATAATTTTTTGAAATTTAAATTCATATAACATCGCATTATTTCATTTTAATATTCTTATTCTTTTTTTTAATAAATTTTATTCTTATATATACATATACAATTAAGTTGTCTCTATACTATACGATATACGGAATATGATTAATGAAATATTTTCTTTAAAATAAAAAAAAAATTCTATGGGTATTTATTATACAATAGGAAAATATATAAAAAGTTATTATGATAAAATATTGTTTTGGTTAGAAAACCATATTTGAAACTTTTAAATTCAATTTATTTTATATATATACTTATGCATAATGCATAATCAAATACAATAATGATATATTATTATTGTCCAGCATATATAGGGATAGTAAGTATAAGAACTGTATTCAAAAAAAAATATATATATAATTTATCAGTATATAGTATATTTAAAAGAGGTACAATGGAATGTCATATTATTATGTACGATTTGCTTTATAACATACTATACAGCTGGAAAAAATCTATTTGTTGTGGGTTTATATAAATCTAAAATAAGTAACTCCATTTTTCTGTAATCTAATTTATAAGAATATCTATTTAGAAAAATTCTATAACATAACATAATCTTATAAATATATTTTTTTTGTAATAATGTGATAAATGACAGTCAGTATAAAAAGTAAATATATAAATTTGAAAATGTTTATTTTAATGATAAATGACCAAAAGCAATATATGCATACTATACTAACAAAGACACACACTTAATACATTTTCATTTCCATTTTCATATATATTCATTTTCTTTTTAATAATGTAAACAAATATACCATTGAAAATGTATATACAAATAATATATATATAGATACCGGACCAGCACAAAAACCGATATACCGACCCTTATCAAAAAGTGGCAAAATAAAATATATTATAAATATTTTCTGTGTAAATTATGAAATATACTATTCAAAAAAGTGTAAAAAAAAAAAAATATGTTGAAAAATAGAAATTATTTAATTTGTCATTTTGACTTTTGTTAAAAAAAAATAATAAAGTTGATGTAAAAAAAAGAAAAGTTTTTCAATATCATAAAATTTTATTTACACTATATAGAAGTTTGTGTATTTTTTTTTTTATGTTTTTGCATAAAGTATATATACAAATAATTAAGTATCTATATGAGTATGTATGCATGTATATATAGAAAAAATACGATGAAATGGGAGATTATGAGTTTGCATTTTCATTCATCAAATATATTGTATAATGGGAAATTTTGTATATAGTCTGTTGATGATATACCCTTTTTTTTAGTTTAGGTGATTTTATATTCGGTATATAATTTTTAACTTGAAATTTAAATGGATTCAAGTGGCTTAAATTTTAGCCATAAACAAATGAATATGGAAGTTATTAAAACTTTTTCTAAATAGCTTATTCTCTTATTCTATATAAATATATTGATAGATTATCATATATCCTGTTGAATTTATCCTATATATTGATATTTACATTTTTACATTCCATTTGCTTTTTATTCAATTATATATAATACACTTATAAAATAAATATTTATTAAGATTTTCCCCCATTATATAAAAACTGCTGTATAAATAAGAAATATTTTAAGAATATTAAATATGCAAATATTATAAAATAATAATAAATAAAATATATTATACTACAATATTTAAGTAGAATTTCAAGTAAAATTTATCTTCATTGTTTTTTTTTGTTTCCACATTATATATAATTTAAATAATATTAATTTCCTTTTAAAAAAAAAAACGAATATAAAATTCCATTTAGTAAATATATAAATTATTATTTTTCTTCTTTTTTTTTTATACTTATATATCACTTATATCACACTTATCAAATGATGATATATAAATATTTTTTTTTTTTTAAACTTAAAGTAAATATTATTTTTGTGGAATTTTTTTTATACATTATATAAGAAAGTGATGGTATTTAAGAAATTACAATATTCATTGTACATATATATTTCAGAATTTGAAGTAAAAAATATTCATTTTCTCATGTTGGAATAATAAATGTTGGAAAATTTTGAAGTCTTTCGATTTGTAATCTTTTCAGTGTGTTCAATTTACTTTAAATACTCTCCGATATATTATCAAAATTTGGCATTACTAAATGAGTAGCATCGAAACTATTAAGGAACGGCAATATGGCATGCATACATTTTCCGAAAAAGTTAAAAACCCAAATTATAAATTGTGAATTTACCTACCTATAGCATAATCATATTTATAATAATAGTATATATACAATTACAATTTTTTGGTATTATAAATTGAATTTCAATTCTTCAACAGTCGACAACACATCATTTTGAATATACAAATATTCAATTGCTGCTTATTTATGTGTAGCGGAAATAAAAAAAATATTCATATTGAATATTATGCACGTACTCATTTTATAACGATTTTTCTTTTCCGATAATTTTTATATAATAATAAGTCGTAAAATCGCTCTAAATTACATAAGGACAAAACTTTTTTAGTAAAAAAATAAGGTCCCCCTCCCTTTTTTTTTTTACTTATTCGGTCGGTGTATATATTTTTTTTGATACTTATAGTACACAGTTTAATCATAAATCTTGATTTTTTTTGTTTTAGATTTTTATCGACAAAAGTTTGTCACGTATTTTTTCTATAACGATTTTTATTATAATCAACTTTTTGTCACTTATATATATTTTGTTATACTCACATTCATATATAAATAATATAGATAAATAAAAAAGGATATCATTTTTATGGTCTTGTTTTTTTTTTTTTTTTTGCTTTATCGCATCTGGAATATTATTGACTTTTAAAGTGATAAATTATTGTTATTTATACTCCAATGTATATTTTTTATCTTAATATGCAAAAAAAAAAAAATTGTTATTTTTTGTATTGATGACAAATATCCTAGTTATATGAATAAAATATTATTGATATCTTTATTTTTCAACAACAAAGTTTTTTTTTTTTAGCTTATTAGCAATATACAAACTCTATTTCAAATAGATTTTAAAACATATTGTTGAAGAATAACGTGAAAAAAAATGACTCATGAGTATTGTTGAAGAATAACGTGAAAAAAAATGACTCATGAGTAATTCAAAATTTTTTTAAATGATTGTGAATGGGAAAAATTAATAATTTTTTCTATAATTTGGAAGGAAAGTGTTCATTTTTGATGTAGGTTTTGAAGAAATCTTTGGAATCACTCACAACTTAACTTTTATCATTATCATCTCAGTAATTTCAAAGTTTTATTATGATTTTTAACCCTTAAATAATATTTTTATATATTTTATAAATGATGTATGATGATATAGTAGATGATGAACAATCAAATTATAGTGAAAATTTGTTTGAGAAAAAGTTTTAAGTATATATACGGTTTTTGATAATCAGTTTATATATATATATATATATATATATATATATATATATAATACTTAAATCAAAATGTGTGTTTCACTAAATTTTAAACTGTGGAAATTATAAAACAATTTATTTAACATATTTTTGAATATAATTGCAGGAGTAGATATTTTAATTATCTTTATAGTATATATATATATATATATGATATATTATATATGAAACAAGAACACCAACTATCTATTAACAACATTAATTATTTATAATAATATTTAAAAACAATTTTAACTGTTGTATATAGATTTAATCATTATATATATATATATAGTTAGATGTCATGTATACATAAAATTTCATAAAATATTTAAATAAATTCTAATATATTATATATAGAAATAAGTATATATAGAGTTTATTTATTATATCAAAACTTTTAAAGTGACAACAATATGCGATAAACAAATATTATTATTTATTCTAAAATTGAAAATGTTATATATATGTATAAAATAAAAAATAAATTTTTCGCTATACAACCAACAATCTGGTTTTAGCGTCCAACAACAGCCTTCTGTTATTAGTTACTTAATTTGTGGCTTTTACGGTGTCGGTAATTAGCCGTACGACCAACCGCAAGCGGAATATACAACTCGGTGTTAAAATTCAGATTCGAAAAATAACCGAAAACACAAAACATATTTTATGCATTCAGTAGGATTCGAACCCACGACCCCAAAATTTCGTTAGAATTTTTAGGTTGGCATTTTTAACATTTACACCACAGAGTTGTATATATATGTATATTGTTATTATATGTCTTTATTATTTTAATCTTGAATTGACTTGAATTTCGCCTGTGATTTTGTAAAATATAATTCAACAATAAGAGATACGAAAATTAATTCATATATTTATATATTATAATGACAAAGTCTTATAGTTTCGGGTTGTTTTCTTTTAAGTTAGAAATTCGAAGAGTTTAATTTTTTTCATTTTACGCTATATAGAACTCGCTGTATAAGAACTCGCATATATATATGTTTCATATTTTTTTATTCATCGTTAATCCACCAAATTATTATTATATTATTATTATTAAATATAATATATGTTTATTTATGTACATATAATAATAAATTTAATTTAATTTGTGTTTATATCTATATATGCTGTAATATATGTAAATATAAGAACCCATCATTATTTTAATATATATAAATTTAAAATATTGTTTGGAAAATTTTATATCCATATACGTATATTCTGTTCTAAAATTATTGTATTGTACCATATATAAAATTATTGTATTGTACCATATATAAAATTAAAACATATTGAAAAATATTCTTTTTTAACCCTTGTATATAATATATCTTTTTGCGCGGTACAGGTGTAATAAATCGATTTTTGAATGAAATCGTTTCTTTTGAACTTTTTGGAATAGCTAGAGGAAAATTCATGATGAGATGTTTGCCGGAATAGTCAATATGTTTTGTTCGTATCGTCGTAAGACCGTCGAAAGTTTTACATCAAGACAGTTAAAAACCAATCTTCATATGATTGAACAAAAAGTGTTAATCGTGAAGTCATTGAAAATATGATTTCTAGTTTGCCCATCGTGGTAAAAAATTATATACGGATAAATATTCTGTCTTTAATATGTCTTTCAGTAAAAAAGCTATCGTTCCTGTTGCAACAACATCCAACTATCGGTAACAAACAAGTTGTAGGAATATCAACTGCATTCAAATATATCACTATCATGATTATGGTAAATTAGGTGATTTAGGTAAATTATTAATACACGATTTTAGCGAAAATATAGAATTACTTTATGAATTTGATTTTATTTATATCAGTAAAGCACTTTTAATTTAGTTTTTTTTTTTTAATTTTCAAGAAGGACACTTGTATTTTTAATGTAGAATTTATTTGTTTAACGTACTTAATTTGATAAAAAATTTATGCATTTGTATATATACTACAGGCATTTGACCAGCTTCAAAAGGTTTTTGAAAATAATTTTAATATGCGAATTTTCCTAAAATTCACAATATTTGCATTTTGTTATTTATCAATTTTATGGTTAAATGTATTATTGAATGTTGTTTTTTAAAGTTTTACGAAAAATTCTGCACTTTTCTATCAGTTCTGTCATTCTGATAAATTCTGTCAGTCAGCACATAAGAAAGGATATGTTTTTAAAATCTCAACTTTGTTATACGACGTATATATAAAAATGTTTATAAATGAATTTAAAATTCTAATGTATATGTAGTATATATGTATATAAAAAACTTATATATCAACTAAACCAAAATTAATATTAATATATAATATTCCACAGAAAAAAAATGTAATGCATATATACATATCTTTACATTATAATATTATATATTTAGCATATGAGAACATGCAGCTTATATGCAGCTTATATCTGTGTCAGTATATATAGAATTGCGATACCCTAACAAAAAACGTATATATAATTTCCATATGTGATGATGATATTTTATTATTATTCATATATGCATGCATACTATAATATATATGAATAAAAATAAATGAGATTAAGTGATTTTAATTTAAATATATAAAATTAAATTACATTTTCATATATACAAAAATGATATGGTGTGTTGTTTTATCATATATATAACTATCACGCAGATATATATAATAATGACTTATCATTTATTTTAAAATATTATGCTAATATATATATTTTGTATAATGTGAATCATTTTATTACACGATCGCATGATTAAGTTATTAAATATATAATGATATATATATACATATTAAATTTAATAATATGTAATCCATTTTTACGTCTTCTTATCAAAGATGTAAAGATGTGTATATAATATAGTAATACAGATGATGAACATATGCCATGTTACATTAACATTACTTCATATATACATTATCAATTCTTGTATATACATAATTTAACCATATACTTGTTCTGATATAAATTTAAAAAAAAAAAAAATTTATATATTACTTGATTTTGTTTTTTTTCTTCATCATTTCCTTTATATATTTAGATTTATGTAAATCTAAATATTGCAGTATATATTATATATATTTTATTTTCCTTATTTATATTATTTTTTTTTTTAAAAAAATGATTAATTACTAATTTTCATGAATTTTATCATTTATTTTCTTTACAGCTTTCTGCTGGTATTCATTTTGGTTTTACTATATACAGCTATATCTAGAAATAAATATTTAAAAATTGTATATATATACAAAAATATTCTATTGTGATTATATACTTTTTTTTTTTGGTTACATTTATCTTTATATATGGCTGGATTTATTTTTTCTTTCTTAATAATACGTTCATGAATATATATATATATGACGAAGAAAATTTCCCTTTTCATTTATTTATACCATAATTTTGAAAAATTCTTCATAATATGTACAATATTTAAATATATATGTAGGGTATATACAGGCACATAATTATATTGTTTATAATTTGAAAATCATAATTTATTCATGTTATGATGATGGATATCATTATATTATTATGTATATATTATATATAATATACACGTATACGCGTATATACTATACATATACATTAAATGTATATTAACAAAGTATATATAACCAAAAAAAAAAAACGAAAAAGAAAAAATTTAGGCATCTATCTAGAGCATAATATAGATTTTTTTAAATTATATCATAAAATAATGTAAAATTTTTTGTGAAGGCTCAAAATAATATTATTTGGATGATTATGCAATTTGATTTATCGGTAGAAAAAATAATAACATAAGATTTTCTATAAACACTCTTTTTTGTTTTCATATTGAAACACGGTGCAGAGTGGATATTTTATTTCATATGAAAAATGGGGGCCATCCGTTTTGGGTTTATTATATTTAATATGGGTGAAATTTTGTTTGTGTGTTAAAATTGGCTAATTTCTTTGTTTATCATCTTATCAGTATATTATTTTAATAACTAAAAGATATTTTCCTTTTAAAAAACATATTAAATTTAAGGAAAAATTTGAAATTTATCTTCAACCAGCGATCGACAAATTAAGGACATTCAGGATAATCATCGGAGTTCCTTATTATTGCAATTTCAAAATGTTTGTACAACACAAAATGTACTTCGACAACATAAAATCCTGGACAATTATTAATATATGTATTGGATTTGGGTGATTTTGGATTTTATCTTGTCACATAAAGCGTTAAGATAATATGAAATGCATTCCCAAAAACAATTTTAATGTATAAGAATATCAATCTAATAAGTAAACTAATAACAAGTACATAATGTTTTACATTTTAAAATTAAAATTATCTCCTTATATACAAATACAATTCATATAACAAAAAAAAAAACAAAGGTATTTAAAACGTGCACATTTATTCAATTTAATTAAAGTCATAAATTTCTTATAATTTCTAGCTTCGTTTGTATAACCTATATATACCATATACCATAGCATATGTTAAACGTAATTAAACCAGGGAAGGTAAAAAAAAAAACTTTTCTAATAAATTTCTTGTTTTTTAAATTATACCTTTATTTTATATAAAGACCTACAAAAACAAATATAATATACTAACATATATAGTAGTATCACGGATCTTTGATATATACTTACGTGATGGAATATAAATATATATATGGTATAGTATATATACGGATTATTTTAGGGGTTTCGGTATAGGTATATATGCGTGTATGCTTAATTGCTTATACTATATACATACGATATTATCAAGGAGATGATAAAATGTTTGAATATGATGATGAAAAATATTTTGAAATATACTTCTTTTTTTTTTAATAATTTTAAAACAAGATATGCATTGTTAATGATTGCGTCGTTCTTCTTTCTTTTTATATACTTCTTACTCTATATATATGTATAAAAATGTATAAAGTTCGATTTCAAAATTATCCTAAATTATTTATAGATTATAAAAAAAGACAAAATTTTTCGCATATATTCTCATAGTTTATATAAATTTCAATTATATATTTTACTATACAGATAATAATTTATCGATATTATAAAAAGCTGCGTTGTTTAATAAATTTAAATTTTAAATACTTTTTAAATATTCGCATATTATATATATATATTATATATAATATATAATATATATAGAAACTTTTTATATAATAACGCATTTATTAAAAAATAATTTGCGATATTGATTATTACATGAATAAAATTTTTTATAAAAAAAAAAAAATATTAAGTAATAAAAAGTTTTTCATTGCATTTGAGAATTTAATAATAATAAAAAAATAAAAATTATACAATTGTTATAATCAAAATTGAAACTATATCCACGTACTTCTTAAATATATACATAAAAGAATTACATACATTTACATCTACTATGTACTTATTTGTATATAATGATGTAAATATATGTATATTAAAGTTCCAATATTTTCTATATCCATATAAAATTATATATATAAAAAAAAAAGGTGTATTACATTTTATATTAACTATATATAAAAATCTTTCATTTAAATAATCTTATTTCATCGTTGTTTTGTATAATTAAAAAAGTTTTATTTAAGAATCCTTTAGTAATATTTATATACATATATATATATAGGTAAATGAGATTGAGGCTATATATATATAGAAGAATATATTATTTTTTTATATACATATTTAACAAGAGATTTTATGATGTCACTTTTATTAGATACCTATAGCTGTGTATATTATTATTAGATCTATATGTAAATCTAATATCAGGGCACACACAAAATGTTCTTTTTATATATACCATCATAGTATATAAATATATAAGAAATAAATTAAGGATTATATTATACATATACAATATGAATGGGATATAATGGGTAAAATAAGAAAGAACAACAACCTCCCGCATATATATAACTTTTATAAATGTTAAATTTACCTGGATGAAATTTATATATATGTTATATATATGTAAATGCTGATAAAATCAAGTTATATTACTAAATATAATATGTGCTTTAAAAGTAAAATTGTATAATAGTTTTATATGTTCTCTATATATATATTTATATTTCTGTAACAATTTTTTTTTTTGTGTTTTTGTTTTGAAACATTACATTTTTTCTTTTTCGTTTTTGTTTCTTTTAAAAAGTTTAAGTCCCATGATATTTTATCGTATATATATATTACAATATATTACTGTATTTATTGAGATGCTGAATGAATATTACAAATTACATTGCTAAATATACATATATATAGAAGCTCTAGTGTCTAGGATACTTGAATTGACTGTACCAAAACTTAAATATATTTATATATATAGTTGGAATAACGAAGTGAAACTATGCATATGTTTAAAATTGTATATATGGTATATAAATGCATATTCATAAATTTATATATATAAGGTTTATGTTAAATTTATGTATTTATGTATAGATATATGGAATATTAAGTATACTTATATATAGAAATACATTGTAATGCATACGTATATACATATAGCAAAATATAATAAACATTAAAACTATAAATAAAGGGTGATTTTTTAGCAATTATCTTTTTGGCAACACTGGTTTAAACAGCTGACGCACGTTTCGTGTTTTGTTTCGCTGTCAAACATCTTCAGTTTAATCTATAATTTAACCATGAATCGTCTTACAGACGAACAACGCTTGCAAATTATTGAATTTTATTATCAAAATGCGTGCTATGTTAAGAAAGTTCATCGCGACGAAATTGTGTTCAGCGACGAAGCTCATTTTTGGATCCAGGGGGTACGTAAATAAGCAGATTGATTGTCGATTTTGGAGTGAATATCAGCCAGAAGCATTGCAAGAGCTACCAATGCATCCAGAAAAAGTCACAGTTTGGTGCGGTTTATGGGCTGGTGTCATAATTGGACCGTACTTCTTCAAAGATGATGCAAATCGTAACGTAACTGTGAATGGTGAGCGCTACCGTGAGATGATATTCAACTTTTTTTTGCCCAAAATGCAAGAGCTTGACTTGCATAACATGTGGTTTTAACAAGACGGTGCCACGTGCCACACAGCACGCGCAATAATGGACTTATTGAGAGGCGAGTTTGGTGAACATTTTATTTCACGTTCGGGACCGGTCAATTGGCCGCCTAGATCGTGCGATTTAACGCCTTTAGACTATTTTTTGTGGGGCTATATGTTAAAGTTCATGTCTATACAGACAAGCCCGCTTCAATTGGGACGCATTGGAAGACAACATTGAAGCATTTATTCGTGAGATACCGGCCGAAATGTTGGAAAGAGTATTCCAAAATCGGACTAAGCGTAATGGACCAAATGGACCATTTGAGGCACAGTCAAGGTCAACATTTGCATTAAATAATCTTCAAACTTGGAATTATATGGACCGTACAATCGATTCAAATAAAGATTTCATGCGTTTTTCTGAATTTTATGTGTTTTTTTTTGAAAAACTTTCCTATAGCTTTTAAAAATCACCCTTTATAAATCATTCCATATACCATTTGAATCTTATACCCACATGGAATGAACAAAATCATTGTTGGATTGTTTAAGAGGACTGCAATAGCAAAAAATTATTTGCTGAAAATTTTGCGTTGCTTTTTTTTATAAAAAAAACCGAATGTTTGATGTGAAAAACTGTCAAATTATGTTAAAAAATCATTCAGATTTTTATAACTTTTAACTATTTTATATATACTTTTAATGTAACTTTATTTGTAATGTATTTTGTGTGCAACTTTGTATACTAACTATAATAAAAAAAAATACTAACTTTACTTTTGTGTTACTTTTTAAATTATCATATTAAAGTTATATATGAACAAAATAAAAAACATATATATTCTCACTTGAAATTTTCTATCTATATATTATAAGATGATTTTATATATCGCATCGTAATAAAAAGCTTTTCTTAAATCAGCATTTTTTAATTTATATATGCTAGATTTTATGTTTTATGTTATGTATATTATTTTTTTTTAATTGATATTTACAATTATATTTACAAAGTCATCATTTTTTTTTTATGGTATAGCAAATTAATCGCTCCGCAGCCACGATTATGAGATGATTATAATAATATTGTATAATCAATAAAATCGATTTAGTGTTATACGATGATGCATGATGATGCGTTACATGACGGTCACACAAATATACTTTTATGCTTAAACTTTATTTATTGTTTATATCCATCGTTCAATCAAAAAGTAATTATTCTCTTCTAAATAACAAATGGTTTTTAAAATTAATTACCTCTATAGGTATATGTTAAGAATGGCTATGTAATTGAAATTATATTTGTTTGACCACATTTTTATATATCGTATATGTATAGTATATTTCAAATTAAATTCTTTTAAATAAAAACCAATTTTAAAATATGGTTTTCTCTGTATAACCTAAACACTCTATTTATAGTATAATAAATTTTTATTATTTTTTTGAAAATGTTTATAGGGGTTTTTTTTTGTTTTTTTTTCGTTGAATGTTAAGAAGTCCTTAAACCTTAAAAAAAAAAGAGTACACACACAAAAAAGAAAAACTCCGAATAAATAACCTACATAACTGAATCATATATAGTATATGATTATGTATACTTTTTCTATTAGATTTTGTTTTTTTGTTTTTATTCTTCTTGTTTTCAATGTACTTTCTTCTGAAGTACCTACTCTTCAATTATTATTTTATTTTATTTTTTTCTTGATACATCAAAGTTAAAACACACTGAAGTACGTATTTGTTCGTATTGTTGTATAAAGATATCTTTTGTATGTATTATACCGGATGTGTTTTATTTACGGGATGTTGTAAAATGTAGTTAAATATTCATATATATATATTCATTCATTGACTAAAAATGATGATGTCCAATTAGTTATGATAAGTTCTGTACATTCTTTTATTTAATTATTAAATACATAACAATTTTTACTATTCAAATATATAAAAAATTTACAATTTTGGTCTCTGATTTCTTCAAATACCACAATTTTTTCAATATGTTTAATAAATTTACTTATATGTAAATTGAAGATTTTTTTTATCTCAATATATTTATGTATATATAAGATAAAAATTGTGTCAAGAAGAACAGATAAATCTATATCTATAAAGAATAATTGATTTTCATATGTATACAAAAATGTATGTAAATTAAAATATAACTGCAAAAGTAAAAAAATGTTCAAGTGATTTTCAACTTCTTAACAAAATATATTAATGATTGCAATATCTTTTGTTTTTAAAAAATACTTATATAAATGGAAATTCTTTTCATTATTGAACAAAAAAAAAACTTTTTCTTTACCTTATAGTAGACTAAAATATGTATTCAATGTGCAATTAAGAAATGTATAATCCACCACCCTCATTTTAATACCTCTTTATATTGTTGTATGCATTTGACACCATTCGTAACATTTTAGGTGTATATAGTTTTTTTATTATTATACGAATGTATTTCTTTTTAAATTTTACTCTATATAAACGTATTTTTTATGTCAATCAATAGTATAAAATAAAGTAAAAAGTTCATATACAGAGAGTTCTAAACTTTTAAAGGGATGTTTATCACGTGTTCTATTGAACTACAATCACAAATTATTATATAAATGTTTATATTAAAATGTAATATTTAAATTCAATGGGACATGAATTTTGTTGTAGTTGTATTTTTTTACAGTCTCTTTTCTTTCGGGTTTTACATTCGAATTTACCGCGGAGAAAATATAAAAAAAATATATATATATAACATATTATACTATTTTTATCATATAATATATTTAAATGAATGCAAATTGTTCGTAATTTATTCAATCTCACCTGATTTTTTTTGTTTATGTACAACGTATTACTTTAGCAAAAAAAAATACACACATTTTTCATAAAGGGTTAATAATCCATTAAATTAACTTTTGAATTTGTTATATATATGTATATATATATATAAATCCATTTCCTCGTACTGTTTTGGTTTGCTTTTTTTTTATTATGTCTGGTCATTATGTATTTTTTCCCAGGTTGTATTTCAACACCGTTCATAGGTGCAATTATATATTATTTTCTATAGATAGATATATATATATATATAAAGTATATAATGAAAATTTTATTCGGAAAATGGAAACAACAATGAAAAAAAAAATAAATATAAAATCTGTGTTTAAATCCATGATAATAAAAAATATATAACAACAAAAAAAAAAGTACCACACAATAATTAGCACAAATTTAAAGTAATTTTTTTTTTTTTCATATTTGTTTATAAATTTAAATAATTTTTTTTTTATTCACAACAGGGTTTCATTTTACAAATTTTCATAAATATACTGAGGATGAGAAGTAGAAAAAAAATTAAAAGTATTTTAGGGATGAAAATCACTTATTTATATGTCCAAAAGCTTGGTTTATTATTTGTGTTTATTTATATTAAATATACAAATAAAAACACAATTTTTTTTTATTTCGACTACGTGCATTCATAATTTTGTTCATATTTATAGTTTTTTTATAACATCCTTATTTTTATACAAATATTTTATACAATTTTTTTTTCCTTATCATATTCATTATTACACACATAATAATATTTTATTTAACTGCGGATTTTTTTTTATTATATAATAAATATGTAATAAATATATATATAGATATAATCAAGAATTATATGTTGACCATATATATTAAGGGTTGGTTTTATTTATACATAATAATACTATTAAATAATATAATTATACAAACATATAAATGTAATAAAAAAAGAAAAATTTTCCTATTCCAGTTCCATTCATATTTATATAGATCTTATAATAAATATATTGAGTATAATAAGGAAACGTATATACGATTAGAGATATAGGAATTATATATATTGTTCGGAGATTTGAAAATTATCCTCTTGCATATCATAAAATATCATTAGTATAAAGCCGTCATTTGTTAACTGAAAGATCTTTATATATATATTTATATATACGATTTGAAATGTATTTATATAATTTTATTATTATCCCTTTGGTCTTTTTGGATATAAATTGTTCTTTCACGCCATATTAAAACGAAATCACTGATAATGTTCATTTATGATATTTTTTTCTTTATTGATAAATGTAATTGATAAATATGTAATTGATAAATATGATAAATAAATGCTAATCTATAAAATTCTTACAAAAATTTGGGGGTTGTGCGTAACACAGTGTTGAATATTTTCTAATGCGGGTTGGTCCGTTGGTCATACAACTCCGTAGAAGCAACAAATTATGACACCTACAACAGAATGAGACTACTATTGTTGAACGCTAAAACCAATTATTATGGGTTATAGGCGAAAATTATATATATAAATTCCATATTTATTTATTATGCGGTAAAATTCATAATATGGGAGAGTTGCCGTTGTGAATTTTTATTATATTTAATGTGTGTTCAATTATAACATTAAATAGAAAAATTACCGCACACAGTAATTATTCATCTTTAATGGATGTATAAAAATATTAAAAATAAATATGAATATATAGTTTCTATATATGTATAAATTAATTTCAAGCTAAATTATTGCATTAAAATATAGAATAGAATAAACTCATATGCATCTTTATAAAAATCAATATAAATACGTCTATTTATCATCGACATGTATATATGTATATAATCAATATATAATAATTATATTAAAATATCGTTATAATATAAAAGTTTTTCTTTGTATATTTTTCCCATAATGAAACTAATTAAATTTTCCTTATTCAATTATTTTCAAGTCTTCATTTCAAATACATATTGATATATATAGATAACGCTTTTATATATAATATATAGATATAGATGATATCGTATCGTACAGTAGGAATACTATAAAATAAAAACTTTGATACCTATGAGCCGTGATTCTATTGAAAACTGTCTTGTAAAACTGTATCAAGTCACTACCGATTCATTATCATTCTTTTCCGATTAATCACCATACATTTTTTATAATATAAAAACCATTGTGATATGCGAAATTTGATTGACAATTTGAGTGTGTAATTTGCGATGATAGATCAATTTCAAAACTATATAATCAATCTGTTTGTGCAATCGATATAGTTTAGATATTTTTTTTAATACAGTAAGTTACATGTTTAAAAAAATATCTGCTATATATATTATATACGGATATTTTATTATCGCATCAATGATATGGTATATTAAATCAACATTATATGTCTATATAGATATCTAAAGTTATCATCACAATGTCGTACATTGTATTTGTATATAAAGACGGAAATTGGAAAAAAAAAATTAAATTATAAATCAACAGAGTGAGGAAAACCTTATTTAACCTATATAATAAAAAATAAAAAAAAAAATTGTGATTATATGTGTTAAAAAAAAATTTCAGAATTTATATATGTACAAAGCTTGTATAATATATATATATTCAAGGTTTTGATCGAGATATATAACATCTATATAGTCTATATATATGTTAAAAAATAAATAATATTTTGTATAAAGTTTTACAAAAAAATGAATAAATAATAGAATGTTAAATGAAAATTTATTATATATTCATATCCGAAAATATTTTGTAAGCTTTTTTTCCATTCATATAGGTAAAGGAACATACAGTATAAAATATTTTAAATAAATGCAAAGTATGTAGTATAATGTGCAATAAAAAAAGTATTCAGTATGTGTAATAAATTTCTATATATATATTGATTTCATCTGTTATATTATAAACGTTTAAGTTCAAAAAAAAATGAATACTGTTTTATTTTGTGGTGATTTTTGTGGTATTTATTACAATTTAGTTTTTGGTTTCCCTTGTGCAAACCTATGTGATGTGGAGTTTACCTCCTCCTATTATGCATATATTTACAGGTAAATTTTGAACATATATTATTTTTCTACATATACGATATATAAAAAATTTTTTTTTTCCAACAAATGGATAATAAATCATAATGATTAATGAATATTTTTATACACACTATAAAGAATATTGTTTTATTATATATGTATACTATAGAGACCAGACCACACACACAGATAATTATAATAAATGTGTACCTTGGATAATTTTAAAGACATTTAATATATATAATAATTATGATAATAATAATAATAATTATTATAATAATTATGAATTATTATTCATCTTAAGCTTATTTATAATATAATAAGATATAATGAGAAAAATTATCTTTTATTATCAAAATCATCAACTATAATTTATTTATTATAAGAATATATATATAATAGGTAAATGTCATTAGCACGCATTATATATATTGTAGATATAAGCAATTTTAGATATACAGATATTTTACATATACAATAATATGTATATCTGTTTAGGCTTTAGGACGTATAGCTCATTTTCTATATCAAATATCAATATATAATATTGATTATTATATTATATAGATATATTATATACTGTATATATAAGCCACAGATTTTTATCTTGTTTTTATATACCATACGCAGTACACAACCAACAATTTTGCAGATTTTACTATATCCATACGCATAAGAATATTATATTTTGTTATATATAGTCATATAAATATATCAGGAAATTTCTAAAATAATCGATTTTCTATTCGTTATTATTATTATTATTATTAATTACTTAACTCATTATCCATAAATTTGTATATAGTTAATTTCCCTAATATTTTATTTTATACAATCAGGTTAAATGAATTGCTAAACCATTTAACAACCTGATTATGCATATATAACAATATATATATAATTTTCTTTAATTACGTATTTTTATGAGCCTTAGACATTTTTTGAATGCATTTTTATATTCATAAAATAAGGAAAATTATTTTTTTTAATGATTATTAATGGAAATCATCGTTTGGAATTCGCATTATTAACATTTTAGTATAATAGAATTTTTATTATGTTAATGCGTAATTTGTTTTAATATATTTGCAGTGGATGGATTTTTATTTAATTTATAATTTCTATATTTATATATATACTATAACCTGGGAAGTGTTGCCAAGAAGAGTATAATTTTTAACTGGTAGGATACTCTCTACGGTTTTTATAGATGTAACTACAATACGGATCTTGATTTTTCTGTTCCGGTTTTTTAAAATCAGGATAAAAATTGAAATATTATAAAATAATTTAAAGCACAATTTTTATTGAATGGCAAAATCGTATACAATTTAAAGGACAAAGGAAAAAAAATGGATATCAAAAAACCAAACTACTGCAAGTTCTGCCGTTGTCATAAATGATAATGAAATTTAAAAATGGAAGAAAGTGCCTGAAAGAAAATTTATATCGCATTTATATTAAACACTATATCATAAAAAATATAAAAATATTTAAAATGTATATACAATATATATCTATAGAGAAAATTCAATTCACAAGAAGAAAGCATATATTTTTTATTTATAATTGGTCAATTTTGTTTTTAGACATTCTACTGTATAATCAATTGTTTATTTACAAATATATGTATACATGATTAACAACAATGTTTTATATATACAATATATGATAAAGTATCCTAAAACATCTATAAGAATAATATATTTATCCTTTTTTACGGTCTAATGGTTTAATAATATTTTATTTCATCATGTGTATAATATATTGTATTATATTATATATAAATGTATTTAAAGGTATTTGTGTAATTTATTATATGTATATGAATATACATAAAAGTTCATTATGTTTCAAAGGGCAACAATAAAAATGTGAATGACCATTGCACGAAATAATATATTTTAAAATAAATTATTCGCTTTACAACCACCGACAATCGGGTTTATAGAGCCCATCAACTGTTGCGCTCTGTTATTTCGGTTTCTTAATATGCTGCTTTTATTCGAAGTCGATAATTAGCCGTACGACCAACTGCATGGAAAGCAACACTCTGTGTGAACATTCAGTATTTTATGTCTTCGGTGTATAGGAATTTGTAGTTTTTGTGTTTACGAAAAAAAGTACTCTGTAAATATTCTGTTAGAGTGCCAGGGCCAGCAATTCATTTTCATACGCCCTACACTTTTTATCATATATGCTGTGCAATAAAAAAAAAATGCTGATATAAACAAAGTGTATATCTCTTCTATTATTTGTATACCGCATATATATATTTATATACATAAATCATTATACGATATATGTATAAATTCATTCAAGTTGAAATATACATTATTTTATTATACAATTTAATTTAAAGTTTTTCACATATTAATTTATGAATATACAAAATATAAATATTTTATGGATAAATGTATATCTAGACATTTATCATCAGTATATAGTATTTAAATTAATTTTATTTCTTTAAACTTTGGCTTTAGAAAATTATTTATTTATATATGTACATGATACAATACATATTTTATTTTTGTATAAATAATACAATCCTTTTATTTTACGGATAACTTGCAAAATTAAAACAAAAATAATCATATGCGACGTTATATAACAAGAATTTCCAATTTTCTCATGTGGTTAGTCGTACGGCTAATTACCAACACCGTACAAGCAAGAATATAAGAAACCAACAACCAACAATGATGTTATTGGGCACTAAACCCGATTTTCTGATAAGATTTCTTTTTAAATACATATTTGTATTACATTCCACTATTTTATGACTTTGAATATAGAAAATCTCAAATCCAAAATACAGTTTTCCACCTCAAATCGTTATATAACTAATATATATTGTATATATATACCATATACATATTAATCATGGGTTATTATATTGTTAGTTGGACATTATGAGTACTGATATTATTCAATTCACATAATCATCATGAATATGTAAGCATATATATATGCTCATATATAAATATAAAGATATTTATTCATATTATGTTTCAATCAAATTCATATATAATATAGACATATTTACACATATTATATTATTCATCATATGTATACAACATGTCATAACAACGAGAATAATATATATATATATATATATAGAAAAAGTCAAAATCTAAAGATAATACATTATTTAGAAATAAAGAAATAAATGTCCAATATATTAAAGCTATAAAAGAATAGGAATATGTATATTGTATAGATATAATAATAGAATAGGCGGCTATCTTCAAGAGTCCATTAATGTTAGAGATGGTCTTAAGGGAGAAAATCTATAAAAAAAAAAAAAATAAACGAGCTATAAATGGCATGTAATATTTCCAATATATATATCCATATCTGAACAGAAGAAAAATAAAACTATATAGTCCTCAAATGTATATGGTATATATACAAAACATTATATCTGTGTCATTATATCTGTGTCATTTATATTATATATAAACACTGTATCACTTTATTCTTATTCATATACAATAAAAAATAATACATGTTAGTGCAAGAATATACATCTCATCAATATATACTTTATATTTGTATATATATACAATATACCGAAGTATATTAAAAGTCAGTCAATTGATTTTATCATCAATTTAAAGATTGAGTTTTTTTTTCCAATAAATATATATTATATATTATATATTTATTCATATCCATAACCATACATATACAACATGATTCGATAAGCTTATTATAGCGAATTTTTCATATACAAGAAACACGCAAAAAAAAAATTGAATACTAAATTCTTTTGGTGGTGATGATAGATAGTTATTCGTCGGATAACTTGATTCTTAACCTATTATTAAAAAATTGCTTTGTTTTCCTGACAAAGACAATCGAAAAATTAAAGTTAAATTCATAGATAAGCAAAATCCGTCCAGTTGTTTAGGATCTATGATCGTATGGGGGTGGGATTTTGTTTTTTGAGAAAATTCAGTACCTAATATATAATTTTTGGTTTTGAAATATAATAGAGAAGGCGTTCATGACCGACCGAAATTGGTCAAACGATTCGACAGTTATTGTCATAAAAGTGAATACCTCCAAACGTTGATGAATTTCGGTTACTTTTTTTTTTTTTTAAATTACGGCCATCAAGGAATTTCTGATTGAAAAATTTCAATTTCTTTTTGAAAAATGATCTTAAGAATCCCACAAACTATTAATTTTTTTAGTTGTTTCACTTCTATCTAATACAATATAATACATGTCCGTATATAATCATTATATAAAGATTCATACATGATGTCTTTTTTTTTCTTTACACAATATATATATATTTATGTGCTTAAACATTACAAAAAAAAACTCTCTATACATTATCTAAATATACAAGATGATAAGTAAAATATAATTTGATATTATGAAGTGTTTACCAGGAAATATACATATACAAATATGGAATGATGTTCAGGATAATTGAGAAAATTTATAGGTCACTATAAGTACGCATTCATTCACTTCACTATAATAAGTACAAAAATTCTTTTATGCAATATACATGAATATATGGAGTGATTGGAATAAATTTAACATATATATATTATGAAGTGTTCTATATATAATTGGAGAAAAATTTTATAAAAAAAAAATATATATATATTTATTTTTTATTCCATATATGTTTTTACGTATAGATAATTATATTAAACTGAAGTGATGGCGTGTACTGGATTTAAAAGTGCTGCGAAAAAGCCCTTAATAAATATGTATAGGGGTTTTTGTTTTTTATTATAAAATCATTTGGTTATTTTTTTGTAATAAATTTATCATCTTTTTTTGGTTTTGAATATATGGTTGGAAAAAAATAAGCACCATCATTCAAAGTTTTACTGGATAACTGGAACACAAAACTATATGGTAAGCATAAATAGATAAATATTGTTGTGTACATCGTTTTCGTATATATAAAAATGAATAAAAATTATACGAACTTCTGTAATCATCGACAGATTGATTTAGATCAGGCATTTTATATATATTTAGTAAGAAATCATCACTTATCAAAATTTCATTTGATTATGATGTATTATATAATGCTCTATATAGATATTCTTTAATAACATATTTTTTTTAATTTCAAAAAAATTTGTCTGCTTGACAAACCCACCTTAACATTTAATTTTATTTTTAATGTGTTCTGTTTATAGCCATCCAGTGCATTATCCAGTGCCTGCAAACAAACAAAAACTTCAAATATTAATGGATAATATGCGTTTTATCTAGACTGCTTTCTTATTCCAAAAATATACGTTTAAAAAGATACAATGGGGGTTTGTTTTCTTGTCTTCTTCATATACTATATATATACAATAGATAGATAATAAAATTTCACGAAATATTCATATGTAGTATATATATATAGTATTTATAGAAAAGCTCAAAAGCAGCGATAATTTTGTTTGAATTCGTATATGGTATATTCACTTTTCTTTTACTTCACAAAAATAAATAAACACATCTATTATATATATATAAATTTCTATATATAGATATGATTGGATAAAGTGGAAGTGATGAAAAGGAAAAAAATTAAAAATAAAAAAAAAAATTTTAAACACTAAAAGCGAATACACACACAAAAAAATGAAAAAAGAAAAAAATCTTCCCATATAATTTTCTTTTGTACAATATATGGTATAGAGGAAAAAAAAAGTTTTAAATATTTTTTTTTCTTTATATAGCTTTGTATAATATAGCGAGGTATGTGTATGAAAAGGATATATAAGCAGCAATATATGATAAAGTATGTATGTAGTAGATATACATATATTTTGTATATGTAAATATAGACTTGTTTTTCTTTTCTTTTTTTTGTGTATGTAATTTTTGTAATGAATTTTTCTTTTTCTTTTTTGCCTTTATTTTCTATACAAAGATTTTATTCTATATATACACTTTATTATTTGCTTTTAAATATCTCTTCTTGTTGATGATGAGTCGCATTGATGATGATGATGCGGATCCTGCAAATATCATATGTATTGCTATGTATATAATCAGGAACCGTGACTTTCATATACATACAAAACGTGCACTGGGACGTTTCTTTCAGTAGGACGCTGTTTTTAACTATACGAGGACGTATTCCCATATTTAATTTACTGACTTGAAAAATGATTTACAATAATTAATACGATACCAAACCAAATTTTTCTTTAAAAAGATTGGAATATAGATTTCGTCAAAAATAAATAAAACCTAATTCAGAAGACTAGGTCTAAAACGGATACGTTAACAAAAAAACGCATTATGATTCTACCTCTTATGGGTTATTGTTGAAATGGCGCGCTACTATATATATGCTAGGTGCTATATAGGATGCAAATATTTAAACTGCGGAGGGCATGAAAAAGTAAAGGATCGATTCTGAATATAATAATAATAATAATAATATAATATATTAAAGGAAGAAAATTTTTTTCTCATCCTTTTTATAAAAATACAAAAGATAAAAATATTTTTTATTCCATTATATATACTATATATGCGTATATATAAACAATTATCTTTCAGTGGATTAAGTTTTTATTCTATTATTTATATGCATATAAAATAAATAACAAAATATAAATAAAAATGATTTTAATAATTGTTTTCCAAAAGATTATTCATAATACTTATATTCTTAATAAAAGACCGGATTGAGTATTTATTTTTTTGTTTTTTTTTTCTACGCTTAGTTAATGGAAAATTTTCATTTAATATAATGAATATTTTATTACTATTTAAATATATAGATGAAGAAAAAAAAATTAATAAACAAATATCTTATGATTTTGGTATACCACATAAAAATAAGTTATATTTCATTTTACTTTCAAAAATTAACCTTTAATAATTCCATTTTTACGGATGAAATTTCCATAAAATGATATTGATTTTAAGGGTGAATCTTGAGTAAAATAAGCTGAATTTTTCGAATTTACAATAATAGAAAAAATAGAGTCTCCATATAAAAAATTGGCTAAAATTGACAGTTTTTCAAGTTTAGAGATTTTTACTATATATATATACTTTGTTGTACAATCACATTTGAATTTGATCGGTAAATGCAGCTTTCAGAGAATTTAATTTGGTTTTTCGAGAAAAACGAATTTATATACTAGATTTTAAATCAAAAATGTTAACTCCATTTTTTTTTTTTATATGGCAATCACCATATAGCTAATTTTTACTTTAGAATCATATAATAAAAAAAAGATAACTTTATTTTCATATACATACAGACTATAAATACATTTTTCATTTAACAATACCATATAATACGTATATTATCTGCTAGACTTATATATATATATATTATATATATACTAAAAAATATAAAACCCATAAAAATAAAGAATAAAAAAAAATTTCGCATTACAACAAACAATCGGTTTTATTGGCCGCAATAACAACCTACTGTTGTTAGTTCCATAATCTGTTGCTTTTACGTTGTCAATAATTAGCCGTACGACCAATTGCAAGCGAAAATATACAACTCATCTGTATTAAAATTCAGATTTGCAAAATAACCGAAAACACATAAACTATATTTTTTATATATGTCTTCAGTAGTATTCGATCGAACGCATGACCTCAAAATTTTGTAAGAATTTTAGTTTGACATTCAAGTCAATTACACCACAGAGAGGCATTTCGTGCGATCTTCAAATACAACACAATTTTCCTTTTATTTCTATTATTTGTTTTATTTTTTTTTTTTTTTGTATTTTCTTTTTAATACGGAATCTATATCTTTATATTATATAAAATAAATACATGATAATATACCCAACGGTATATATATAAATATATTCTGTATAAAATACAATTTTATTGATTTTGATTGTTTTAGATTTTTATCTTATTTTATATTATAAAAAGATAGAATCTTTTCTTTTCTATTTTGTTTATATTTAAATAAAATATCCCTATATCTATAAATATATATTATTTTTCCATTGCTAATTTTTTTTTTTTTTTGATTTCTTCCGAAACATAAAAGATAGAATTTTAATAGACGATTTTAAAAACTTAAATATATATTATTCTATATATGGTAAATATATATATTGCGTGATGGTATAAATCCAAGAATTTTAATAGAAGTTGAATAATATAGATTCATTATTTTTTTTTATTTAGGGTTGACTTAACAATTATATATTTTATTATATACGATTGTTGTATTGTCAACATTTTTTTGTGCTGGTGATGTGCCAAAAATGCTGTATTTAATTTTCACGAATATTGAAACGATTATGAAAAAAAAAACAAAAAATTGAAAATATTCATAAACAGATTGTGGGGATACAAAATCTTTTGCTCAACTTATCAAAATCATATATTTTAAAACATTTATTATAATTGTGTCAATTTTGTCTGCCTTTTGTTTTATGTAGAAAATTATTAAATTAAATTTGATATAACTATATATAAAATGTTACGGGTAAATTTTAAAAACAATTTCACAAGGGATAATCAAAAGGATAATATAATTATTTCGCATCAATTATTATATACAATATATACCTAGCCAAAAAAAAAATATCAATTTACAATACGTTTTAAAAGACGTTTTAAACCATATAATATTTATATTTATATATATACATAAATCTAAAGTCGACCAAATAAAATAATAAAATTGTTTGAAAATATCCAAAAATTTATATTCCATATACATATACGTTCTTATATATGTTTTACCTTTTCTTTTACTTAACATATATATATATATAAATATTATATATTGGTTTTGGTATTATACATATTTAGATAGATATGTTTAGTATATGCCTTTAAGAACATAAGTAAAATCCTAAATTGCTTTTATGTTTTATTCCATATAACTCGTATTTAGCTTTTTATTTTAAATATATAAATACACGTACAGAAAACAAAACTTTGAAAAAATAAATGTTTCGTGTTCTTCTGTTTCACCATGTAAATGTAAATGTAAAAAAAATAAAATAAATCTTGTACTGTGATGTAAAAAAATATAAAAAAAAATTTAATTCACAAAAAGAACAAACTTGAAAGTTTTATGGTTTTGTTTTTTGCTTTTTTTTTTTTTGGTTTTCTTTCTATATATAAAATGGTATAAAGAACGAAAAATGGTAAAAACAAAAAAATTGCCAAATAAATATACATATATGGTATATATATATAGAGTTAATATTAAAAGAATATTTTAACATATACTTTTATTTTAATATGTATATACATACTAAGATATTGCTTTATGTATATTATTATAAAGAAATAAAGAACCTTAAAATTTTACCACAGAAAAAATATTAAGAAGGATTATAAGATAAATTATATATAAGATCCTGTAAATGGTATAAAACTTTTTTTTTTGTTTTGTGCGTTTCGTGTTAATTTATGGTATTTTTATATATAGAAATATGTTTTGTGGTGCGGTATATAGATATACAATACTTAAAATTAATTCGTACACGTATTTATACATACATATTACATATAAATGTTTTGTGATTTGTTAAATGAATGAATTCAAAATATTGGATATGGGAAATAAACAAACAATAATGGGAAAAACAAATGTCTTCAAATGTCTATATATTTTCATCGTATTTTGTTATCAAATTTTCAAAAGATATTGTAAGATAAAATTAGTGACGGGTAGGAAAAAATTTGTCCTGATGATCCATAATTAAACGATAGGACAACTGTCTGTGAAAATAGTGTATGTGACAAGTTTTCACAGACACTATTTGGTAAGTGAGATATTGACTTTTGAAGCAATGATGCGATTTCAAAATTTTCTTATATTAGAAAAATCAGAAATTGATTAAACTTTCAAATCATACGCAAAGATGATTAAAAATTAAAAAAAAAACTGTGGCTATATAATTGGCAAAATTCAAAATTTGTAAAATTGAATTTTCCGGAAAATTCTTCCTTTTTTTTTTGTAGTATAATTAATTTATTTTTAAGCATTTTATTTTATCAAGAAAATACCCTATCGTTTTTTTGGTCGTCGCGATACAAATTTTCTCACCACTTGATGCTTGTAATTAATTCATTTTCTTTAACCATTTAATTCATTTAATAATGAAGTTAAAGTCAATATAATTAAGGTTATATGAACTAAATTAGGTTTTTTTTTTCGTAGAAAAAATGAGAGAGTTCATTTAAATATATACATTTCCTTGAATATATAAAAACTATCTAAACTCAAATCCCTGTATTATTATGTTACATATATAATATTATAAAATTGTATATATCTATCTATCTGTATCTATATATATATATATATATATAGATAAGGTATAAAATAATCCCATTTAAAATGTTAAAATTTTATAACATTAAATCCATATGTATATTATATATATATAACTAAAATTTTGTACGTATTCATTAATTTAAAATTTTGGGATGTACAATCGGATTAGGTATTTATTATGTTGAAAATTCATTCAACACAAGAATGTTACTTAAATATATGTATATATATATATATATATAAATAAATGTAGTGTTGCAATGAATGAATGACTAGAACATTCTCCTATATATATATATATGGTATATAGAAGAGATTAAATTCTATACACACTATAAGTTTTGAAATTTTTTTTTTTTTTGAATTCTATACGAAATAATATATATTTGATATAAAATAGTAAATCCTCTTAATGACGGTTAAAGTAAAAAAAAAAGGATGTATATTTACACATGCATATAAGTTATTTTAAATCCCCTTAAAGATTTCTTCTTATATAAACACACATTTGAGTTATATCGATCGAGTATTTATATTTTATATTAACCTAAAACCGCATATCAAACCAAATTTAATATTGAACAGAACCCACCCGATGAATGGTAAAAAAAATAAAATACTTTGAACTTCATTATCACACAATTTCAATTTTCTATTTTAAGATTTAATTGTGTAAAAATATATATCATTTACACTTTTTTAAATTGTAAATATACTAATAAAAAAAAAGGAATAATCAATATCAGTATATATAATTGTATCAATTCTTACGTACTAAAATTAACGTGGTTAAATATAAATTTATCCACGGTGAAATACCTACGAAGAAAAATATTGAAGATATTTGGTATTCAGAGCACAATTTAAAATAATCTATTACTATAATAGCGCTTTTGTTTACTTTTTTTTATAAGGAAAAAAAAACAATCATTTATATTGGGCTACACAGAATAAAAATAAAACGAACACAAAAATTTTTTTTTTCTTTTTCTTTCCACATATAAATATCGACTGTCTTTTTTTAATGTGTTCGGTTAATTAGTTTCGTTTTATTGAGCAACTGGAAAATTGTAATAGTCTGTACTGTATAAAATAAATCAAATGAAAATATCGTGCATTGATATAGATATAGAATAATAATATCTCCATAGAAACCTAAGCGTGGATAATTTACTTCGCATCGAAAAGGTGATGTTAATTTATTCATTATCGTAGATAATTTATGGGCTCTGAATACGAAAAGCGTGGTTAAACGAAATATCTCCGTAGATATTTAACCACGCTGAGGCCTGAATAAACCCAAATATATAAATAAATAATTCTCTTATATAGCGATATTCAAAATAGCACCTAATTTTCTTATTTTTTAACAACGTGTTTCTTTTTTCTTTTTTTTTTTGTATATTACCATAAATAAAAAAAAGATCAATCAATATTGATTTTATACTTTTTTTTTTTTTTAAATTATTTTACGTTCTTTACGTAAATACTCACAAAATATATAAAGTACCATATATATTAAATGTATATATAGATAGATAGATATATACTTCATTTACAAAAGTAAAACAAAAAAAAAATGAGAATATATAAATCAAATTCAAATATCTTAATATTTTATGTGGGTATATCTCTTTAAAATAAAATATCGACTAATATATATTTTGTATATATACTTATCAAACAAAAATCATTTGGAATTTTATGTGTATATATATTTTTGAATATCTATACACGCAAAGCAGAAGATAACGTGCAGATAGAATTCAGATATTTTTTTTATTTATTTCTGGGTCACAATTTGAATATATAATATCGATGTATTTACTATATAGTATAAAAAAACGAAAACATAGTACAAGAAAGAAATATTATTGCATATTTTGATTTTTAAGTCAACTGATAAAATGAAAATAAAAAAAAAAACATATATTTTGTTTTACATATTTTTACAAAATCACAAAATATACGTAGGTATTTATTATTATGTATAGATATAGTGAAATATTCTAATTTTATATTTAACATATTCATTTTGATTCATTCCATCTTTCGAACAATCCAAAAAAAAAATACGCGTATTTGATACACAAATCACAAATCAAACATTTGCATTTTAAAGCAATGGTATTATATATGGTATATATATATAGAGATTAAAGATATAGATAATTTATTTCGTTGTCAATCGAAAATTTTATTTTGTTTTTTTTTTTTTTTGGTTTATAATTTAACATTTTTTTCTGTTATCATTTACATCATTTTCCTATAAAAATATCATACAATTTTGGTTCAATTTTAAATTTTTGGTTTCATTTAAAGCCCATAAATATTATATAGTTATGTCTATACATTTAAAATTCATTTAACATAATGTGATTAAATGTTTTTTTCATTAAAAATCTATTTTGTATATTGATAATCCATTCGGAATTCCTCCGGAATATAATTTTACTGTAATACGTAATAAGAAATGTTTCTCTGTTGATGGAAAGTCCTTCACAAATCTAAGCTGTGGGATTTTTCCTTTGGTGAAAATTTTCTCTCAATATGAGAGTGCCACTTTTTTGAAGATTATAGCCAAAGATTTTCTGAACTTTCATTTTCTTTGCATCATTCAATGAAAATTCAATCAATTTCTGATTTTTCATAGAACAAAATTTTGAAATAGCATAATTATGGTGCAATATAGGGCCAATAGCCGTTTTTCCAAAAAGTGTGTTTATGAAAACTTGTAGAACAAAGTTTTTTTCCAACACTTTCATCTATATCTTTTGAAAAAAAAAATAAAAGATTTCCAAATTTTCTACTATGAAAAAATCAGCATTTACTTGAGTTTTCAAATGATACAAAGAAAATGATAATTGGTGGAAAACCATATGTCGACTGTAATTCAAAATCAAATCAAGATTTGGAAAATTGAATTTTCCGGAAAATTATTTTTTTATAGAATAATTATACACATACCTTTTAGAATATCCTCAACAGGACACATTTTTTACGCCCTAACAACTAACTAACTAAAATGGGTTTATTGAAAATCGAGTTTTTATTGTTGATTGATGTTTCTTAACAAGATTATGATTATATATACACAGTCACACAATCAGAGAATAGAAGTGCATCGTATAGTTTAGTTAGATAATATATGTTATTATCTTAATAAAATCGGTGGGAAATAAAAAGATATTTTCAATAATACAAAACATAATTTACTTTGTGTTTAAATATATTCGGGGTTGTCTGGTTTCCTTTTATATTACTACGCCCGGTGAGATGGGTGATTTTCCGTATCACTAATTTTCTAAAGGAAATTCTTCATAATTTCATCATCCAATTTGGTATGATTTTCTAAATGAAATTCTGTACAATTATCTTAGGAAATTCTGTACAATATTCAAAGGAAATTCTATATATTTTTCTAAATCATAAAAAATTTTTTTAATATTCAACTCTTAAAAAATACAATTTTTCTCAAACCTTTTAAAATTATACAAATATTAGATGAATTTCTTTTTCTTTTATTATCTATAATATAACAAAAAATCAAATTTAAGAATTTAACATTTGATATATTTTAGTGGTAGCTGGTAGGTATATTTATATATATAATGGAAATAAATGCGCTTAAATCAGCACTAATTCTTTTTGTATACGCAGAGAGGAATAACAACATAAAAATGCGTGTGTGTGTTGTTATCTATATTTCAATATTTGTGCTGGGATGTTTTTTTTCATCCTTTTTATAGATAAAAAACCTGTTTTAACATTATATAAATATAATAAAATAATAGCAAAAATAAAAAAAAAACAAAACTCCTTACTATTTTATAATATTGCAAGATATACCAAAAATCATTTTAAGAAATATTGTATATACGGTTTTTATCAGATTTTCTTCTTTACGTAATGGTTTTCGTTATATTTATATTTACTATATATATATATATATAACAGAAACAAAAAACAACGTAATGAAATTTGTTTGTATATATATATGGCTTATAATACAAAAGGCATGTATACAAAAAAATAAAATACACTTCTAATATAGAAGAAGTATTGTATAAAGATATATCAAAAACTATACACAATATATAAATACATTTTGTCCCTGGGAAAAAGGCAAGCTTTTTAGATTTTTTTTTTTCTTCATATATTATCAGATATTACAACATCATATATACATATAACAATATATATACGTGTATGACACCGCATGTTTGGTCTAAAATCCTTTTTGTGCTATTTTTGGTTTTATTTTAATATGTATTTTTGGGGACACATATACATGTACAAGAAGGGTGACACATTATTAGTTATTTATTTATATTTATATAGATATACATTATACACCTATATATAGGATATAAACGTATGTATGATATCCACGTATGCATATATACATATCTCTATATATATGAATATAATAATATAATAAGTGTACATGACATTACAAAACAATAACATTATATTATTGTTTGGTTGTTGGTTGGAAAACTCAAAGTTGTTTTATTATATATTATGTTTTTTTATATATACCTTACATTTTGAATTCGTAATGTCTTATGCATTGTGTGTGTTGAAATATCTCTATAACTATATGTATAAAATACGTTCATAGATGTATAATGAATCAAAATGTTTGGTATAGCAAATTTGGTACGCGACCACGCACTCAGAATAGACCAACAAAAAAAAAACACCCCCATTTTTTTTTTTTTTTTGAGGTTTTGCTTTTTTTTTTTGTTCTTTAATATATACACAATTTATACTTTTAGACACAAAAAAAAAATAATATATTGTTGTTCTTTTGCAAATGGAAAAAATATCTTCTGTATGTTTTATGATTATTTTGTTACAATTTTTTTAATGGTTATATAAATATACATATGTATAGATATAATTATAATTTATACGATGATTACAGGTTATATATAATAAATATATTGTGAAAATGCTAAATGACATCATATAATAATATATTTAAAAAAAAAGAAAAGAGATTTTATTATTATTTTGCTTATATTTGGTTTTTATTTTATTTGTATTTATTTTTTTTTTGTTTTGTTTTAATCTTTTGGGGTTTTTTTTTGTCGGTTAGAATAAATATAAAAGGTATATTTTTTCGTTTTGTTTGACAACAAAATTTAAAAAAGTTTTTTTTGTTTTCTTTTTATTAAATATATTTTTGTGAGTTTTTTTTTTGTTTTTTTGGAATATTTCAATTGAAAATTCTATTGGTTTATCCATAAATTAATCATTATATTTCCGGCATAGGTATGAAAAGGCATGAAAAGGTATGGAAAAGGTACGCAAAAAAGATTTTCGATAATTTTTCAATAATAAAATGTTTGTAATTTTAAATGTTTTCATTATATATCGATTATGAATCTTCCGAGTTTTCTTATATCCTTTCCAAAACTTTTCATCTGTAAAAAAAATTTTATATTTATATTTATTTTGTCATTTGTCAAATATATAACAATGCAAGTGCGTTAGGTTTATTTTTTATTTATTAATAAAAAAAAATAATTACAGGTTGTGTAATAAAAAACAACAAAATTTAATTATATTTAATTACATATATGTATATATAAATTTTCTTGGCTGAAGTACAGTTTAGCGGACCTTGAGCTAGGACATTGGGGATACCTGCAATCGAAAGCCTATGTTGCACAGACAAAATAACCGTTATAATTTTTGGGCGGTCACCCCCCCTTCCGAAGTTAGGGGGGGTCAAAGTTTGGTTATTTTATTAGAAAATCCTGATTTGTGACGCAACCCGACGGGCGATTTTCAAAAGTAGATATTCAAAATAAAGATATTTTTATTATATTTCATTTAAAACAACCCCGGAATAAATCGGAAGTATATAGGAGTCAGGGGGTGGGAAAATGTGGTTTTTTACATTTTTGGAGGTGGAACCGGTCTGTAAAGGGTTAAATGAATTTTCCCAGCGGCAAATTAAAGCTAAATGTAAGATGCAACCAACCCTCTTGTTCATTAACCCATATATGGCAAGCACCGTGACTCGTTTCGTATCAAACATGTTATTTGTTTATAATTAAAAAGCAGTCCCCCCATCACCCAGGAGTTATATGTATAAATGGTTTTTTTTTTATATGTTATCTCACATAGACCTATTACATGAGTTTTCAATAACGTGCTATTTGTTCTATATTCATTTTAAATATGCAATATGCACTACTAGAAATTTTCCTTTTAAAAAAGTACTAATTAAAATGTTGCACCATAAAAAATCAAACCATTACCATTAGTAAACCAATAGCAGCTGGCGGGTTGTATATGCCGTTACACCAGAAGATGATAAACCAGAATAAATAGTAAAAGGTTTTTCAATACCCATGCAATAGAGCTATGTGAGATAACATTTAAAAAAAATTCAAAAAACGCACAGAACTTGTGTGATGTGGAAAGTGCTTGCAATATAGCAAATCACACGTTTGATGCGAAACGACTCACGTATATGCCACATATGGTTTAATAAACAAGTGGGCTGGTTACATGTTACTTTTAGCTTTAATTTGCCGTTTGGAAAATTCAGTTAACCCTTTGCAGACCGATTCCACCTAAAGAAATGTAAAAAACCACATTTTCCCACCCCCTGACCTATATATACCTCCGATTTATTCCGGGGTTGTTTTAAATGAATGACAATGAAAATACCTTTATTTTGAATATCTACTTTTGAAAATCGCCCGTCAGGTTGCGTCACAAATCAGGATTTTCTTAAAAAATAACCAAACTTTGACCCCCCCTATCTCCGGAAGGGGGGGTGACCGCCAAAAAATTATAACGGTTATTTTGTCTGTGCAACATAGGCTTTCGATTGCAGGTATCCCCAATGTCCTAGCTCAAGGTCCGCTAAACTGTATATTCGCCATTTTCTTTTGTATTATAAATTACCGAAAGGACTAAATCCTTTACATATATAGTATTTATAATTTACAGTATATAATTACTTTTCTTGAATGTATATAAATAAAATAGAGTACATTTTAGTGTGTTTGTCCTTTTTTTTTTATTTTGTATATTATATATACAAATTATGTAAACAATGCACATATAAAAAAGAAAAAAACTTTATTTAAATAATTAAGTGTAAGGAGGATATTTAGTGCTAATAATTATATGAATACAAACAGGTGCTTTTTTGTTATTATATATTATACGATGATAATAATAAGTATATAATAGACTCTCTCTCGGTGTATTAAATATTCACTTTTTGTTTTACGTTTTTTATAAATTTATATTTAATATTAATTAAAGTAATTTGAAGTCGGTTGAATTCGAATCAGTACGAATTCTATCTATTATACGGAAAATTTTTTAACAATAAGATAAAAGATATTTTTCTGGTATTTGCTGATCGGAAATTCACACACAGATTTTTATACATATTTTTCCTATATATTGGGTGATATAAAGATTATTGTTAGAGATACTTAACTCGTTTTAATTCAATACCAGATTCACTTGAAATGTTAGATATACAGATATATACGGTATGATGATGACAAATGGAAAAAGTTTTGTGAATGCGAGGAAAGTTTTTTTGTATAGTATTGCTTTCAGCCATGCTCTCATAAAAATCCAATAATGGATTATTATAGGGTTTCCAATCCTATACCAATTAAGTAACAATTAAGTTAATGAAGTAATATTTTTTGAGATAAGTTCATTGGTGGATAAATTTAATCCTGATATAGGCGTCCCCATTTACCTTATATAAATGATTTAGGTTTTATATTTATAAATGTTCTAAATATGTTCTAAACAAAACAAAAAAACATAAATTTAATATTCCATTATACAATATATATTTAAATATATACATTTCATATATACTATATAGATCGAATCCAAAAAGGACAATTGAAAATGTATAAATTATATTCTCAAAACCCACACCACACCGCATAGTATATTCGGAAAATTGAATTCATGTATATATACTGATGATTTGCTGCTATTAAATCATTCGTGTTGTTATATAACACATATAATACATACATATAAATTATATCAATTTTAAGTAGGTCAATTATAAATAATTGTTTGCAAGACATCCTTGACTATATATGCGAATATACCAATATAAAATTATAGTACTTTTTAAACATTTAACCATATATACAGATATATAGAGGAATATACGTTTTATTTATATAAATAAATAAAAATAAACAATTCACACATTTTAACAACGACTGATATGATATATTATTGTATAAAATGCCATTAAGAACTATTAATGTTGATGTTGATAAAAAATTATAAAAATGAAACAAAATCCAAATAAAAATAAAGTTTTGTTATAGTATCATCAAATATATATTATAAAAATCTTAAAAGCATTATACATAAATATTCATAAAATGTATATAATCGAGCTGTATATAGTAATTAATACAAAAAAATAAATATATTTATGATGTGAATTTCAATGCTAAATATATATATATATAGATGAGTGATATTTAGATATACACAGTGCGACAATTAATATTCCGGACTGGTCCTAGGAAATACATTAAAAAAAGGATTTTTGAAATTTTTGTTTTGTTATTTATTCAAAATATTCTCCTCCCGATTCAATACAACTGTTACATCGATTTAATAATGATTCAAATGTGTTTTCCAGCTCAATTTGTGGTATTGCCTCTAGTGCGCGTGTAGATGTTGTTTGAATGGTTTCAATGTCCTCAAAAAAACATCCTTTCAATTTCATTTTCGAAAAAACAACAATTCAATTTCTTGTTTGGGAACAAGAAGAAGTCACATGGTGCTAAATCAGGTGAATACGGTGGATGTGATTTAATAAACAGACTTGATTTCGAGCCAAAAACTCGAAACGAACAATATGTGAAGTGTGACTTGGTCCGTTATCGTGTAATAAACACCAACTATCTGATTCACGATATTCAGGTCAAATACGACGAATCCTGCCCATCAAACGCTTCAAAACTTCGATATAATATGCGCCACTGACTGTTTGACCAGTTGGAACGAATTCTTTATGGATAATTCCCTTGTTATCGAAAAATGCTACGAGCATTGTCTTGATTTTCGATGGAACTTTTCTTGTTTTTTTTTTAGCCTGTATTTTAGCCATCCACGATTCGTTTATACCACTCAAAAACTTGTGTTCTACCTATACAACTATTGCCATTAACTTGCAGCATCGATTTGAACGTTTCTGTTGCAGATTTACCAAGCTTTGCGTTGAATTTAATGACTGCGCTCTTTGTTCCATATTGAAATTTCTACTTCAACTAAAATATTGTTTCACAAGAAATGTCATAACATTTTTATTTGTCAACCAAATGCAATGAAATTTTTACAGATGATAGAGTTTTCTGATCAAGCTTCAAAACGCATGTTCCATCACATAGATCATCCCCCTATTGTTATTGAGATATGGTTTGAGTCCGGAATATTAATTGTCGCACTGTGTATATGTATAATAAATATAAAACCAACCACCTTGAATTTATCGATCATTTACATTACATTACACACTTCCACTTCCATATATATACATATAGTTATCGCTACATGGAAATACCAGCTATAACAGCCATATCATAATTATTATAGTTTTTTTTTTGAATAAAAATAATTCATTAATGTGTCATTTAATGACGGGGAGGGCATGATATGGAAATCTTATATACAATATAAATTAAAAATAAAATATCAATTATAGAAAAATAAAAATATTTCCCAACAAAATACCATTCTATAATGGATTTTAAATTTATTACTCATAACATCCCTGTTACGGGATAAAAATTGTTTATAAAATATGTTTTCAGTGTGAAAAAAATTGCAATTATTCTTTTCCTCAACACGGTACGGCGGTTGTCAATTTTATTATTTACATATAAAATATATATATTTTTATTTGCAATTGAATGTGTACATACCGTAAATAGAATAAAGGTAAAAATATAGATATATAGATGATATATATTCAAGTAATATATAAATTACACATATGGAGTGATAAAATTTTTTTATATATTATTTATGCAATATTTTTTTGAATTCAATTTAACAATAAAAAAAAAAATGGAAAAAAGAGGAATTATTTGCGACACATATATCTCCGCGTATATATATGCTATTTGTATATGCATAATAGATTTGCATATTACCTTTTTATTTATATAACCATATTTACCTGTATACATAACATACTCATAAATTTTTCATAACTTTTTTTTTTTATTTCTTTTGATTTTTTTTATTTCTTTTGCATTTATTTAGAATTTTTTTACTATAATTTTTATTCACATGTATTTCAATATATGTATTTATATAATCGTATGTATTTTATCATCATCATATATATATGTATACAATTCTACATATAAATAAACTTAAAATATCTGAGGTTGTAGATTTTTTCCATTATTTTATTGCAAAAATTTTTTTTATACACATGAGAATTCGCTATACCACACCATTATTTTTTTTCATTTATATAGAAAAAAGAAAAATCGCAGGTAAATTTTAAACTATGAAGAATTTAATATAATATATACATTTATAATAATATTTATATAATTCTATATATAGAGCAATAATATTACGTGCTTTTGCTTTACTATTCCACTTCTTTTTCTGTTTTTTTCTTTTTTACGTATAACACTTTGATGAAATACTTTTTATACATTATATAGATAAATATGTTATGAAATTCATATTCATTTATATATATGAAACGTAATTACTTTTTTATTAATAGAGAAATAGAACGGGGTCAACAAAATGAAGGTGTAAAAAAATAAAATAGAAAAAAAAAGGCATGACTATATAAATATAGTGAATGCGAAATAATTGAATTTACTTTAAATTTGGTTAAATCCAAAGATTTTTTTTCTGAAAAGATCTTGTTTTATTACGCATAGTTAAGAGTATGTTTAATAAGACAAAAAATACCTAGCCCAAGTTCTGATAAATGTATAGTTAAACGAAGAACTTTCCTATTAGTATATATTTAAATGAAAATGCATTACGTTTTGGTTTGATAAGTTTTGGTTTGATAAGATCCGAGGCGATTCGTGGAAAATTCATACCTATAACAACCATAGGAAAACCACAAAACCAATAAACAAGAGCGATATATAATAAAACTATAGTATTTTTTCATGAATTTTAAAAATATCATCAAATGCTGTCTTGTGGGAAAATTGAAATTATTAAAATTTATATATCAAAAAAAAAAAAAAACCAAATCATTATGATGATTATGATGAAACCGTCAAACCGCATAAGCGAATATTATATATATAAAATACCTTTCCGCAACAAGCTTCGGTTCTATAGACATATGTATATATAAATAGTCAACAAAGAAAATAACGATTTCATAATAAATATACACCTTGGGTTATAAATATATATATATGATTATATATTACACATTTATTTATATAGGTATATTTTAAACTTTATATAGTATAATATATAGAATATAACAATATAAATTGTATACATATATAGAAGAATATCCTTTATATAATACTAAACAATAAGAAAAAAAAGAATTCCCTTTTACATATTTTAAATAATATAAACGCGCGTGCTTTTATATCTGAATCGATTCTTCACTTCACATATAAACGTTACACACATTTTTTCATGATCACTATATATTTTATCGCTGTAATACTTTTCATTTTCTTATATAATATGGATGGATGGATATATGTTCGAGCTCAGATCTATCTATTATATACATATATATTTTATCAAGATGTTTAGGTTTAGTTTAGATGACTAAATATGTAATGCATTGTAAAATATATATATATATATGTTTGTGTACAATATACATATATACGGGGACAATCATTTATACCGCATATAAATAATTATTGATTACATTACAATATAAAATTTTTTTTTTAAATTATTCCAGGGAGACCGTATTTAAAGAATAAATAGGATTCTTCCTTGACTATATATATACTGTATAGTTATTATATATATATAAAGTCAGCAATTCGAGAAGCTTTTGTTACAGAGAGTTATCGTGCGTTTACATTCAACGGAAATATAGAATTTTTCGTGCTCTGGATGTCCTGAAATATTCAAATAATTGATATACAAAAGGGAGGTATGAAAGATTTTTTTTTTCAATTGCATCTCCGGATTTTCTTAAGTAAGTTTTCCTTTTCTTTTTTTCCTTTCCTTTTCTTCGCATAATTAAACAATTCATTCGATTTGTAAAATATTTGATAGAAGAAAATTTGAAAATCGCCTTGAAATTGATTCAAAAGATATATACTGCCGATTTTCCATTCGAGTTGTGATTTTCATGTATCTTATTGTATTTGAACTAATGGGGCGATTTTCCCAATTTTTCTACTATCAGAAATATCAGAAATTTGAATTTGAATTTTCAAATTATTTGGGGGAAATTGAAAACCTTTGGAATATTCAATTTTCCGGAGAAATTTTATTTGAAAAAAATATTGTTTTGTTGAATAATTAATTTTTTTGCGCTTTTAATAGTCATGAGTCTTTGGAAATATCCTATCCTTTTGGTAATATGGCAAAAAAATATCGGTTAAAATATTGGTAATATAGCAAGCAGTCAGCTTGTTGAGTCAGCTAAAATACAGCTCTGTCGATCTATTAAATTAAATCATACAAATATCACAAACCTTTTCTGTATACAAAATACGATTTCCAACTCTATATATCAATGGAGGAAATATTTAAAGTGAGTGTTTCCACACTTCTATATAAAAAAAAACTATTTCTTTATTAAATCATCAATTGTGTATGTATTTTTATGGAGATCACGCATCATCATGCAAATATAAATATATTTTATTTACCACACATAAATTCGATATATATAGATATAAATAAATGCGGAAATTTTTTGTAATGGAATATATATTTGGCAGTAAAAAAAAATGTATTCCACGCAAAAAAAAAACCAATATAAATACACACATTTCAAAGTGTGTTACCTGTGTGATGCTATAAAAAACTAAACAAAACAAAAAAAAAGAATAGAACTGAATTTAAATTTTCCTATATATATATAGAACATTTCCACATATATCTGCGTGTTGTATAAGAATCTGCGTGCTGTATAAGGATATATTTATATAGACAAATTTCCAATTATTTATAAATATACTCTTCTGAATATTATATGTATATTCTGTATATATATAAGCGGTTTGTATATCCATCGTTATTATTTTTATTATATATACTGATGTATATATATAAATAAATATTTCTTTTACATATATAGATAGGTATAGGTACATAAACGATAACGTACGAACGCTACTGATCTAGAAAAGTGTTTTTCTTTTATTTTTTTTTCTTTTTTTGGGGGGAAAATATACAATATCCTTTTTTTCGTCGTTTTTCACAAAAAAAAAACATATAAAATACATTATTTTATAATACAATGTATATATTATAATCATTTATGGAGCAATTGTTGCTCATTTGTTATAGGTATGTGTAGGTATGTGTATTTATTTTTATTTTTATGTGGTTCGCAGTTCAGGTATCTATGCCTGCATCGCTATTATGTAATCTAATATCTATGCCTGCATCGCTATTATGTAATCTATTTTGAGTGTTGTTTTTTTTTTTGCCTATTTTGTATAAAATCATTGTTCATTGTGAATGGAGGAAAAAATACATTGAATATATATAGTCATGTTTTTTAGATCAAAATAAAAAGGTTATAAAAAAAATATCCTTTTTAGTTTTTAGTATATATGTTTTACTATATATCTAAATATTTTTTTTGACAATAATATTATTATTTATTATTATGATTATTTTCCATTGACTATTCTTACTATATGACAAACGAATTCGCTGTATTATTTGTATATATACGAACTAGCTTTATATATAGGCGAGTATATCCTTAACAAATTCACTTAATAAATAAATGTTTATCATTCAGTTTATTATATCGATTCTATATACATAAATTGTAATTTTTATTGTTGTGTGCATATGCACTTTTAAAAATGATTATTTGAAAAACTTTTAATATATGAATATATTTCAAACGAGATTTTTTTCTCCAATTTCTTTTCTATTGATTTGATTTTTGGGAACTCAAAAGAAGAAATTCTTCTCATATTATCCTACGAAAAAGTATCGATATCCTCGTTGATTAAATTTTCACAATAATAGATTTAAAAATAAAACGAATTTCAGCTTAGTTATACGTAGAATCCTGGCCGTGAATCGCCAATAATGATGGCAATAACAAATCTTGCTGATTTCTAGCTAAAACCCGGTAAAACGGCTTAACACCACTACAGTGAGTTTTTGTAAATTCAGAACTAGACATTTCAGAAATCGCCAAAATTGACAAATCGATAGATTTTATCAGACAAACCATAAGCGTTCATATTCCAAATTCCGGTGTATATACAATAAAGTTTAATTGAATGTTAGAAAAGTACTTTGTTAATCTAACATTTTATCCCAAATGAGATTTTCCCTCGTTTAAATCCACATCCTATATAAAGAATTAAATTTATTGATTTATTGTATATATATACATCACACGCGGATATATTGTTTTATATACCAATTCAATACGAGAGATTATGTAAAAAAATAAAAGTTATATGATATTTATTTATAAAAAAAAAAGAAAGAGGGGTTTAACAAATAATGAGTTACGTATTGCTGTGTAACGTAACAATTTATTTTAATTTTTCCTTGCTTTTTGCATTTTTTACATACCAAAGCGACAACGTAATATAACATATCTCATTATATTCAAGAAAACAAAAATTAATAAACGAATCAATTTATTTTCCAATTGAAAATGTATACAGTAATATCTGCCAAGATAACTGATATAACTTAAACCACCTGTTTTTTTTAAAACGCCTGTCCAAATCAGTATCATTTTAGCCGTTAAACTTCTGTATTTGTCTTAAATTTACCAATTTTGGTTTTTGTCCCATGCGATTGCCTGGCAAACTTACACAGGATTTAATGTATATTATATTTGTTGTTTATATAACAACATTTATATCTTCTTACATAATTCGGCAATCATATATCATTATATATCAAAAAAATGTATGCAAAACAAAAATAACACACATCAAAGGAAAATGTAAAAAAAAAATATCTACATTTATATTTACAAATGTAAATTGAAAAATGAAATAAAATATATACATATGTATATGTTAATGAAATGCGATGTAAAGGCACGTGTGTAGATAATAAGAGTATATTTTTAAATAAATAACAATTTATTTTTTAACATAAAACATTATCGTAATTCGTTCATATGTAATCATGTACCGCATTATGTATAATATATAATCTTAAAAGATAAAAGATATTTATATTTATAATATTCATAATTTATTCCTTGAACCACGTTGAACGTATATATTTTTGGTTTTTTTTAATATTATTTATTTTGGATCTATTTTTAAAGTGTTATATTCAATACTATATAGATGTTATGTATATATGGTTAACTCTATAATGTTGAAATAAAAGGATAAAAGTTGTGTAAAATTCATGTATTATATATATTAATATGCAAATCCGCATGTGAAAATCCATGATTTTTGTATATTATTTTAATGAAATAATTATAAAAAATGAGCTTTTTATATTATTGCGGTATATACAATTCACAAATTAATGCATAACACGTACCCTTTCTTAATCTATACCATGCATATGAAATATTTCACATTGACTGTAACACTTTAACAAACGTTTTTTGAATTTAGGATACACATCGTCGAATGATGTATATCAATTTTTTGTCTCACCAATGATTATTATTCGTATATAAGGGACTGTTTTAAAATCACACAAAATGTATTTTTGGAACAAAATTAATTCCATTAGCGGTTCTGATTTGTATTGGTACGTATATAGATTTATCAAATAAATATTTAATTAGTCTTTATTGTAACGGGGATTAAGCGATCGAAATTTGTTTAGTTAAATACGAAATCTAAAATATTTATGCAAATAAACATAAATATATATATATATAGAACTGAAAATAAAACGAATTTTTTAATCAATATAACAGCAGAGGGGCATGAGAAAATGTCTCCCGAATACCCAAACGATAGGATTTTATGAAAAGCATCGTGCTGAAAAAGAAATTAATGATTCTACAAGAAAATGCTTTTTTTGTCGAACCAAATTTTCAATATTTTTTCTCTGCTTAATTTCTTTGCATATTAATTTTATTAGAATAACTTTCATTTTAGACACGGTACCGGTAATCAGAATATCCTATATATGTTTTGGGTTGTCGGAATACATTTTCTCAAGCCCTTGCCACTTTATGTAATGTAATGCGATAAAATACTATAATATAATGGATGTAATCATTCATTATTTTTTTTTTATATATCAGATTTAACAAATTTTAATATACCTTTATGTATATGTACCTAAAAATTGAAATTGAGCGCATATATGAAAAGAAAATTGAAATCGCAGCATATAAAATTTTGATGGATCGTCGATATATTGAAATGATTTTAATTCAATATAATTTTGCATATATACTCGTATATATATCGTCAGATTGATCAAAAATCCTTATTGCATTCATTTATATATAAATATTTCATGAATTAATATAAATATAAATGTTTTTGACAGTTTAGTTGCACTATACTCATTTCAATATAATTGATATATTATGATATTTATATTTATATATATATATATATATAGATAGCAATATATCAATTTTAATTTAACCTGAATCAGAAATTTATATTCAAATTATATGTATTTGACATATATTTATATATTTTATCATATATATATATAACTATATATACGATTTTGTATATTTGATAAACAAATAAATAACAAATGGAATGATGGAATGATTGAACCATACATATTTAAATATATATGTATATATTTGACTAATTTATTATTATAAACTAAATGATGCAAAAATATATAATATTTGTTGCATTTGTCAATTTATAGAAATTTATCTAAATATATATTTTGCATTATGATTTATAGTCTATTAGATGTGTGTGTGTGTGTGATGACATTGTATATAGATATAGAAAAATATTTGAAAATTTAATATAGTCTTAATGATAACAATAAACTAAGAACAGAATCCGTATATATACATAAATAACCCTGCTGATGATGTATAGTTTTTGATAAACCTCTTCCTTCAGATATACAGATCATGTGCATATATATATAATAAATATATTTTTCAGTTCACCGAATTCATACATAATTATAATTAATACTGCCAAATGTACATATATTTACGATATTGTTTAACTTTGAAATTATATTTTGTGGAAAGATTTCTAAATAGAATGTTATCTACTGGATATATATACATACTATAGAATATATATTATTTTATGTATATAAAAAGAGATATGATTCAATTGATTAAGTGTTTTTATGTTTTGCTTATATGTATATACATTCTGAAATCAACTACGGTATTGTTAAACAAAATTGAATATTTCTATATATGCATATATATATATATATATAGAGAGAGATATTTATTAATTCATACACTCGTTCACAATATAGCAAATTCTATATCAATATAGAAAATATATACATATGCATATTTGCATATATGCAAAACATTAGACCATCCAATTTATTTAAAATTGTTATCAAATATTTTTTTTCAAATATAAATATTTACTTTAAATTTATTTTACATATATGTAATTTTATTTTATATATCGATTCCGATCACAGGAATTTTAATATGTATATATTAGTATATAGTTATACAACTTAATTTTTAAACTTTGAAATTGAAATGTAATTGATTAAAATCTTTGCACATAGCTTTTGGTATAATATATAGAAACCGCAAAACGATATTTTGAATATTTTTAATATATTTATATTGTATGTGCAGTATATAGTCTTTATTAAATTTTATAAACCATATATATGAAATAAATTTAAATTAAAACTCTATATATATATATATATATTTAGATTTGATTTTGTATTGTATTATATATATACATATTCTTTATTGCAAAACAATGTTCTCTAACGTTGTATTTTGAATATTAATATAAGTTCAAAAAAATATAGTATATATTTTCTGTATATATAAATATACAAAACAATTTTATTCTATCTATATTTATATATTTTCCGGTGGTTTACATTAAATATATGTATATGAAAATGTATATTTTGGCTATAAACAAAAGTTATATAGAAAATTGTTGCAATTTATATATATGCATATATGCTGATGATGGCAATTTAATTTGATTTTTTAAATTAAAATGTTTTAAAGTGTTTTTTTGAATTTTCGCATATCATATTTTCAAAATATAATCATCTATTTTTCTGTATATATACACTCACACAGGATATTTGATAGGGGAAGGTTTATATACTCTGAACATTGTTTGGTCACCGGGGATTTTTGTATATAAACCCATGAATTTACAATACATATTTGATGAAAGTATCGGGATGAAAAATTTCAATATAATTTTTAGGTCATATTTTGTTTGAATATTCCAAATAAAACCTTTCCATGACAAAACACTTGGTATATATATACTCATTTGAAAACTTTATATACAATTTATTCCTTATTATATTATTGCAATTTATGTGATTGTTTTAGTTCAAATTTGATATAATTGAACTTTTTGTCAAATGTTTGATGTTTGATTGTAATAAAATTGTAAATATATGTTTCAAATTGACGATGTGGAATTGGCAATGTTTGAATGAGTTTATTTTTATTACCTACCATAGTATTTATATAGTTTATATAGTGATTTGTTTTGTTTCATCAGTTTTATATATGTTTTATTATATACATACAAAACACTGACCGTTAAATTAAATTAATTTATTCATATTTTCAATTGCGTCTATATCAATCAATAACTTATGATAAAATATAGTCAAAGCATCAAAATAAAAAATTGATGATAACAAATAAGCAATAATAATAATAAATATATAAAACAATAAGGATTTTTTAATATAGACTTACCATTTAAAGTAGTTTTTGATTGTTCTTGTAAAGATAAAATCAGATTCGTATTGATCAATTATGAATCACAAGCACAAAATAAAAGAAAACCAATACTGCAATTAAAAATTCTGAACACCAATAATCAAATTAGCACTTTATAAAAAATACACCTTATCATCTTATTATTATTATTATTATTATTATAATTAATTAATTATCCATATAACCACTTTTAAAATTAATTATTTCAACATAATCAATTGAACTATAATTATTAAAATTATTTATTATGATGTTGTTCTCTTTTCATGACTTGAAATATTTAATATTTAACTATATAATAAAAACAAAATCATTTTTTTTTTGTTGGTTTATTAATACATTTTTAATGTTGGTGTGCGCGCACTCACAAAAGAAAATACTATACGGTAAATTTAATTGTATTAATAAATTAAAATCAAAATGAATTTGAATAAAAAAAAAACCAACATTCAAATTTTAAAATCTTATATTTGTTCTAAATTCAAATATTTAATTTAAAAAAAAAAACTATACAAAGTAAAACTAAAAATAATAAAATTATAATAGATGACGTATCGTTACTAATCGGAGAGTGATAAAAATTATACTCAAAACAAAATAATAAGTAAAATTTAAATTTTTTACAGTGTATAAATAATTTATTTTTTTTTAAATAAACAAAACAAACAAAATTTCTTTAGTAAACAAATACAAATTGAAAATTTGGAATGTTTTAAAAGAAAAAACCCACAATGATGTCCTATGATGATAGTTCAATCCCAATAATTCCGAATGCTGATGAAATAACAAAAATATGTTTTGATAAATTTGATAAATTACCAAAAACGGGTAAACCTACAATTATTACACAACAAGATCTTCATCACCAACGTCAAGAATGGACTGTACTTTCTTGTTTTGTAAAAATGGAAATTTATAATGTTAAAAATACCACCGATAATACTAATAATAATGTTTTGGATGATTGCTCACCTGAACGGCTATCTCCAAGTGTAAACTATGAAGTTGTATCATTAGGAACTGGTACAAAAGCAGCCGGTAATGATGTATTAAGTCCTAACGGTGATCGATTAAATGATGAACATGCTGAAGTAATAGCACGTCGAGGTTTTTTACGTTATCTTATCGAGCAAATGAAATATTCCCAAATGGATGATCCATCATCACTAAAAAAAAGTATATTTTATACACAACCATATAGTAAAAATTTACCCACAATAGCTACAAATGTCGACGAGATTGATGATGATGATGATGATGCCAATAATATAATAATGAAACATAAATTAAAAGATAATATAAGTTTTCATTTTTTTACAACTCATCAACCGTGTGGCGATGCTAGTATATTTAATTTAGATCAAGATTGTGATGATGATGATGATGACAATAATACTAATACTATTGATGTTAATAATGATCATGGTGGTAATGATTGTGATACAGAAGTGATAGAAAAAAAACGAATGAAATTTTCTGTACCTGATGATAAGAATTCCAGTATGACTGGTGGTAAAATTGTACGTCTATTAAATAAACTGTACGATTCAGATGTCAAATCGACAAATCAGAATCAAAAACCGCTACCACAATTAATGGTCCAAACAAAAGGGGAAATACGCAATAAACCTGGACATGGTGTACATTCAATGTCAGCATCATGCAGTGAAAAATTAGCCAAATGGAATGTTTTAGGTGTACAAGGTGCATTATTATATAAATATTTAATGGAACCAATTTACTTAAAATCAATTACTTTATGTTCATCGTCACCATCCTATCCGTGTAATATTAAAGCTATGCGACGTGCATTATGGAAACGATTTAGACATACGGATTTTTCATCAGAATTCAAAATTCAAAAACCAACTATACAAATTTGTCAGAAATATCAATTTCAATTTGGTAAAACGGATACGGCCAAACCGGCTAATTCAAGTATTATTTGGTGTATGGTTGACAATCGGTAGGTAGGAAAGTACTTATTGTTTGAAAATTTACTTATTTTTTTCTTTATTGTTCTTTACTTATTTCTTATATAGACCTCACGAGGTATCGGTAAACGGTAGACGTCAAGGTGTTACAAAAAATAATTTACATTTACCAATTCATCAATTATTAATATGTAAATTACAATTATTTAAACAAATTGAAATAATATCGAAAAAATGTTATAATGATAATATTAATAATAAATCAACTAAAATATTTCAAGAAACATATAAAAATGCAAAAGAATCTTCAAGATCCTATGTAAATGCATGGCGGTATTTAATAAATGAATACTTTCAAGTATGGATTCGTAAACCAATCGAATTACATGATTTTCGATTATATTAAATCATCGGATGATTCAATATTTTTTTCTGCATAAATATCATTATCTTTATCATCAACATCCATAGGATCATCATTGCTATCATGATCCTCATCTGAATGTCGTTCGGGTGGTTCAACAATGGGAATAATGGGAATAAATGATTCACACATATTTTTATAAATTAATATCATCGATTCACAATCAGGTACGGGAATGATTTTTGTATTTCCATGAATCTAAAGAGAAATACATCTCGGATAAAAATAAGAAATACACAAAGAACAAATGAGTTTTTTTTTCATTTACCTGTACAATATCACAATCATTTTCATATTTCATCATATCGATTAATGCGGTCATTGCCAATGTAAATGTATCTTTATGTAATGTATATTTCATTTCACCAATTGTTTTACGATACCTTAAATAATAAATGAATAAAGTTTAACAATTCTAAAAAAAAAAACAATAGTTTCGTTCTTATTATATATACATTTTTTTCGAATAGCTAATTATTACCATTGAGTATACTCATCTTTATCAATTACTTCACAATGATTAACCAAATGATTATAAAAATATACTTGTCTTGCAATTAATATCATTATAAAGAAAATATCATTAGATTTACGATTACGAAATTCACGTAATATATCATTTAGGAATTCTACAAAATAAATAATAATAATTATTTTATTATTATGATTAGTTAAAATCTCCCTTATTAATTATTATTATATTTACCTTTAATTATATGTAAATGTTTATCATTTGTTTTATGTCCGTGGATGGCTCGTAATATATAAATAAAATATTTCCATCCCGAAAATGTTGATGAAACACGAATTTCTTGAAATATTTTTTCCAATACCAATTCTTTACGTCTTATTACACTTAACAAAAATGATTCCATTGTTGTTTGTTTCGGATAGTTGGTGTTCCATAATTTTTGATTTGTTATCGCTTCAGTAATTGTTGATTTATTACCAATTGTTAAGAATAAACGTAAATGTAATAATTCACAGGTTTTTAAACAATCATCTGTGAATTTGTATATATATAATTTATGAAATTATTCAATGTTACAGAGTACGTGCAATATCTCATTATATAGTTTACCATTCGTATATGGTTGTATTGCCTTTAAATAATTAATTTTATAATAATTTGAATTATTATCTAAATTATGTATAACATTTAGATAAATCCGTTCAAGATAATTATTTATTGTTTCTGAAATTGAATCATCTAAATTTATATGCCATATTAATTGGGCTAATAAATGAAATTCACGTTCACATAATGCTGCAATCAGACATTCAACACCAGCCGCCGCATCATCATCGGCATCGGCATCGGCATCATCGGCGGAACACATATTTATGGTAATAAAATATTCTGTAAATGTTAGAATTTCGGCTATTTCTAATAATTCTATACATTTACCACTTCCCAATTTCCATTTACATTTTTTTGTAAAATATTCACGAATGTATTTCTAGCAAAAATCACAAATTAAACAAATTTGAATAATTTTGAATGGTAAAAAAATATAGGTTTAATTTTAAACGAATTACCTTTTCGTGATCATTTAAGGCTTTTAAATTTTGTAAAAATTCATTTTTATACGGTAATTGAAGATTAGTTTTCATAATCCATTTAAATTTCTATTATTGTTTGTTACGTTATTATAAAAAAAGGATAATAAACTGTATTTTGATTATGTATATAAAACATATAATTAAATAATTATTTATATACCTTTGTAATATATTCAATATTTGGATTAAATTCAATGTCATGCATTATTTTAATTATAATTTATAAAAAAAAATTAACAAAATTAACTTTATTTTTTTTTCAAAACATAAACAAACAAATTGTTTTTTATTTGTTTTGTTTATTTTTTAATTTGACAATCTTCGAAAAATGGCGCACTAAAAATACGTAAAAATTGAACACATTTTTTGCCCATTAACAATCTACATTATCATTTAAAGAGACCAATAAAGATAAATTATTCAAATATTTTTTACATTTGATTGTCTCTTTCATTTTTTTTTACTCAACTCACGCACAAATCGCAAGTTCATTAAACTTTTTTTTCTCCTAAGTTTTCTTTTCTTTTGTTTGTGCATTTTCCAACATTTTCATTTTACGCATTTTTTTTTTTATTAATTTTCACGGGATAATTTTGCAAACGTCCGTAGTTTATATACGAAGAAAAGAGAAAATAAATAAAAAATCGTTTGCATTCGTGTATTTATTATCCTTAAATTTATTTGTTGTTGTTTTTTTAAGAAAAGCTTTAATATAAAAGCAACAACAACCAGTGATTTTATTTTATATTATTTTTATTATATTTTTTCTTTCAGTTCAATTTTTCAATTCAAGTTGGTTGGATTTGTTGTAATTAATTAATGTGTTTATTTGATTAGATATATCTTTTTAATATTTTTTTTATATTAAAATTAAAACAATAATCAGTGTTGTAAGGACTGAAAGTCAATCATCATCAATCAATCAGTCATTCATTCCTTAATATAATTTGCAATTTATATATGAATAGATAAATTTTCGTGTTTTTTTTTTATTGTTGTTGTGATATTATTTTGCTCATAAAGTATTTTTATATTACGTTTTCGTTGTTGTGTTTATTTTTACATTTTTTGTGCATCGAAATTTATTAACAATTATTTTTTTTTTTGATTTGTATTTATATAATTCATTTGGAATATTTATATATAGAAAGAAAGAACACATGCGAGGAAGAAGAAATTTAACAAAAACAAATAACAACAACAACAACAACGCGTTAATCACCACAAAAACAATAAAAAAAGAACTATGTGGGGGTTAATAATATTTTTATTTTTATAAATAAAATATATATATCGAAACGTAACTAAACGAAAATAAAAAAAAAAAAAAAAAGCGTAGTCAATAATTTTTAAATTGTCCTTCGTGTTGTTGTTGTTTTATTTTCTGTTTTGTTATATTTGTGTTAAATTAGTTTACCAAAAAATAATTAAATTTTAATTAAATATTAGTATATATTTTAATTGAATATTTGTGATAAATTTTCTGTAAAAATACGAAAAAATTCTTGTTATAAAATCGTTTTTTTGTTTGTTTTTTTTTTTTTACAATTTACATTATCCACGTGTTTGTTTGTGTGTGTGTGAAATAAATATTGTGCGTGCGCTTACCAAAGTGTGTGTAAATTAAGATAATTTATATACAAGAAAACAAAATAAAATAAAAGATAATTTATTATTATTATTTATTAAAAAATTAAGATAAAAAAAAAAACTAATTTAATTATAAATTTATTAATATAATATAATGGGAAAATTATTAAGTTTATTGGCAAGAGACGATTCAAATTGTTGTACGCCAAAAACATATGATGTATTTTTGGATTTTGAAAATGCAGCTCCAACAGAAACTGAACGTGAAATTTATGATGAAGTTGAACGTGTTTTACGTGAATCAGATGCTGTTCTAGAAGAAATTCAATGTTATAAGGTAATAAAATTATTAAAATCTATATATAAAATTGATAACATTTGATATATATATATATAGTGATAATTTCTTTGTGTTTTATTATGTTAAATTACATTGCACAATAAATGTGTATGCATCTGTCAAAAATGCATCTTTTTCTTCATCTTTTTTTTTTTTTTTTTTTTCATATAACAAATTATTTTACATTCGTCGTCTCGTCGTATACATTTTTTTTGTTTGTTTGTTTGTTTATATTTTATGCATACAAACAACAATGCAATCTCCTCAAAAACAGATGTGTAAAATTGTTGTTGTTGTTGTTGTTGTTGTTATTTTCTTGTAATGAAAAATCACAATGTTTTTTTTTTTCCTTTTGTATATTTAATTATTTACTTTTTTTTTTTCCTATTTGTGTTTGATAAAAGATAAAAAAAAAAAACTTCAATTTTTTTTTTTTATTTTAGCGTATTTAAGCAATTCAGGAAATTTAAAAATAAATATATACAACTCTCTGATAAGAATTAATTTACTGATTATTTATAAATATATATATATATATACCCATTATACGATGTGATTAAAAGTATGTAAAAAAAAAAAAAAAAAACTATAAAGGAATTTTGTTTTTTTTTAATGGGTATAATATTACATTTATAGTTACTATACAATGTAAAGAAATTGATGTTTATGAATTGGTATATTTTCTTAAATATTAACCAAAGTAAAACTTTTTTTATTGAATCTTTGTGCAAATTGTGCTGTATTATAAAGTCTTTGGTGGATTTTTTATAGATTTTTAATATAACCTTTTTACTATATACTTGATCTGAATTGGTTTTTTTGGATGTATAATGACAAAATAAATCCGTTATATTGTATTTTAATAACCCCATTTGAATTAATAAAAATTCCTTTTATCGATTAACTATGCTAACTAAAACCAGTAAAATATATTATATATTACAGGTATTTAATAATAATCAATCGTGAAATTACTACCCTATAAAAATAAAAAAATAATAACAATAAAAAATTGTATATAATCTTGTATTTTTTATGTTATTTTTGTGACCGCGCGTACTTGAAAATTCATTTCACAAAAATTGATTAAATTAAACCAAATTGAAGCGATATTCTGATTCAATGGGTTTAAAAAAAATGCCATTATTAAAATACACTTGACTTAATAAATATTGATAAAAATAAATAAAAAGTGATGATTATTTTTTGCTTTCTAGCGTTTTTTGCGTTTTTTGTGGAAAAACCATTATAAAAAACGGAATAATTTAATAAGGATATGATATAATTTAAGAATAATAACAAACATCACATCATTTAATTTTAATTGTTAAAATATATCCTCATATATATATAATTAAAAACAAAAATTTTAATTATAGTTTAATCTACAAATTTAATTATAGTTTAATCTTCTCTGCTCTGTATTAAAGAGGAAAAAAAACACAAAATTTTATTACTAATCAAGTGTATTTGATAGAATTTTAATATATACAAAAAAAAAACCTTAATATATACAGTAAAGTAATTTAATCCAAAATCAATGTTAATGTTACAACAGAATATTGAATATAGGGGATTTTAATAATATCAATAAATAATATACATTTAATATACAATAAAATTTACAAAATAAACAATATTATATTCTTAATATCTATATCATCTATAATACGTATATTAAATTAAGTTACTTATATATTTAAGAATAAATATATATATCTACTATATAGCAAATATCTCATTACTTTGTGTGGTATATATTCACGAATAATATATGAATGACTAAGGTCGTATAAAAAAAAAAAATGACGTTATATTTTGGTTCTTATCTTATTATTATTAATATTTATGTACATTTTTTTTTTTTTTCATTGAAATAAAATATTATCAATGTGGTTTTTCTTTTTTTTTTTATTTTGTGTGTTACATTATTTATTTTTTATCTATATGGTTGTATAGTTGGAAGTATATATATCCAACAAACAAAAAAAAAAACAACACAATCTTCTTCTTGATTTATGAATTTAGTAGATTATAATAAAATAAATAATTAACAATAAAAAAAACAACGTTTAAATGTTAACCAAAATGGTGTGATGTATATTGAATATTATTTTTATAATCATAATCATTATAAAAATGCGGGTTTAAGCTAAAAACTCATTGGACATATTTAAAAGATCATTAAATAAAATCCATTCAGACAAAAATTTATTCTATGTATAATAATTATTTATTATATAATCAACGAGATAAATATTAAAAGAGTATTTTAAATTGAACTTTATAGTTTGCATTTTTTTTTTTTCAAAGAATATTTATATATTGATTGTTTGAGAACGCAGTTTCTTTGAAAAAGAAGGTTTATATAGACATCCAATATATGTATACAAACAATTGACAAGAAACATCATTAAAAAAACTATAAAACATGTTTAATTTATTTTCTGGTTAGCAAATTGGATGCTATATCTAGAGTATTTTAGATAGATAGAAGATAAAAAAAAAATACGCACTCATATAAGTGTATAGAAATAGTTTTTTTTTTTATAATATATCAATAATAATAATATATAATATGGTAGAAAAGCAATACTTAAAAATTCCTTCAGTTTGTTTTATAATATCTTCATTTATACACATACCATATATAATTAATAACAAAGACTGATGGTAAACAATTTTCTGATGTATATGCGGGGGTGTTGCACTGCACTATAAATTATATAAACAATTATTTTTTTTTGGTTGCTGTCTATACATTATGCGAATGTTCATACAGTGATGTTCGGTAAAATAGGTGTAAACCAATTTTAATGTATTTTGATTAATTTCAAATACCAATATCTATTTGCGAATCATGCCATCCATACGACAATTTAGTACTTTGTTTACCTTTATTTATCACATGAAAAGAAAGAGATAAAAAATGTTGTCCTTCGTATTTCTGGGAAATTAGCTATGAACATGCTGTTCGGTAAAATAGGTGCGGACTATGTTAATTGTGGTTTATTTAGTTTTTGCGAATAAATTACATTTATTGGTGGTGAGTTTGTGAATTTTTAAATAAATTTTAGGTAAAGTAGTGATTTAAATTTAATTTTTGAAACATTCCGGATTAAATAAATACATATTTCTAAGTCACAATGGGTAGAAGTACACATTGTACGGTATTTGAATGGTAACGTATAAAGGATCTAAGATCATCCGGGCTAACATATAAAAATATTTCTGAAATTATGAAATGCTCCCAAAATATAATTACCAACGCATTAAAATTCAAATATACCACAGAAAGAAGGGGTAACAAACGTAAAACTAAAAGCAATGACGATCGTAGAGTGGTTGTTGCCACAAATAAGAGCCCTTTTTATCATCCAGGGAACTTGTAAGAGAGCTTGATCTAAGCATTTCATCAAGCACGGTATGAAAAAGGTTAATAGCATCAAATTTATAGGGGCGAATAGCTAGACAAGCACCAATGCATACAGCGAAACACATTAAACACCGTTTAAAATTCGCACATGTACATCGTGATTGGTCAGGTGATAATGATATTAAAAAGTGACGACATATTCTTTATTCTGATGAAACCAATATAAATTTGCATGGATCAGATGGCAAACTACATGTTAGACGAAGACCAAATTCAGAATTTTTACCGCAAAACACAAAAAAAACCATTAAGCATGGAGGTGGTAGTTTAATGATATGTTTTGGTATCATCATGGTATGTAGTTGGTCCTCTATATTTAGGTCAAAAATATCCAATGGATGAACAGGAATATATAAGGATACTTTCAATCGAAATGTTGCCATACGCAAAAGAAAACATGCCTATTATATGGTCATATCAGCAAGATAACGACCCAAAACATACGGCTAACAAAGCATCGGTTTGGTTTCCACAAAATAATGTGAACAAAATGGAATAGCCAACACAATCACCCGACTTGAATCCGATTAAAAACTTGTGGAAGCACGTATAAACATCGGTTACAACAAAACGGCTCAAAAAACAAAGTAGAACGGGGGAAAGAAATTGTAAAAGTTTGGAAGCGATTTCTATAGAAAGGTGCCACAAAATTGGTGCAGTTCATGCTAAATCGATGTGAGGCAGTAATTTAAAATAAGGGATATGCGACAAAATATTAAATCATAAATGGTATGTACGCGAAATACTTAGATTTTATTTAATATTGAGGGCATTAATACTTTTTCTTGTGTTTTTGGTAGAACAAAATATATCGCACCTATTTTACCGAACAGCATATTCCTAGCTAATTTCCCAGAAATACGAATGACAACATTTTTTATCTCTTTCTTTTCATGTGATAAATAAAGGTAAACAAAGTACTAAATTGTCGTATGGATGGCATGATTCACAAATAGATATTGGTATTTGAAATTAATCAAAATACATTAAAATTGGTTTACACCTATTTTACCGAACATCACTGTATATATTTATTTATTTATTTAATATTATATAACTTTTAAACATATTTACGATTGTATTCGTTTCATATAGAATTATCCAAATATCTAAATCATGATTCAAAAATTCCCAATTATTGATGAATCTTTCCTTGGACACATTCAATATCCATAAGGTAAAGTTCAGAGTTAAAGTTGACTAAGCTGCATTTGATGATATTTCCATTTTTTTTTTTCATTCCTTTGCTATCCGTTTAATTGTTAATTGATTTAGATATGGCTATATTTGAAATTATTAATGTGGATTAGAATATTTAAACCTCTGTTTACTGTTTATTAGAAAACATTTGAGATTTAACTTCTGTACATTGAATCTCACAAGGTGACATTTATAACAACAAAAAATACGTACGCATTTAACGCAATTATCTATAACAAAAGGGATATTTTTCTTATACAATATATGAATAAATAAATATTATTATTTATTATTAATTTTATTATTCTTTACAAAATGTTATGTTCTTCATCGCATTAATATTACTAGTATTAATAAAAAACAAAAAATTGTATGTACAATATTTAAATTATTGAATATATGATGATGATGAGAACATCACAATTTAAATAGAAATTGTTCATGTATTATACAATATTATAAAAATTGTATTCATTTTTCATATATTCACAATTTCATGCCATTGTAATTTTATTGTCATTGTTATTATTATTATGTTGTTGTGTTTGTATTATAATTATTATTAGTATTAATAACATTATTATTATACTATTGTAAAAAAATAAAATTTAAATAATAAAAAAATCCAAATAGGTGTTAGAATAAAAGAAAGACAGAAAAAAAAAGTGGAAGTCAAATACCCTCGGTTTTTCTATATTTATTTATATTGCATTGCGTATATAATTTCTATAATTGATTTTGGTTAAAATATGCGTCATCATGTATATATATATATATATATTCCACCGGTGCCTTAGAGGAGGTCTCTTCTCTATATACCTATACTAAATATTACACAATAATATATATATTTATTTATAATATATAGGAAGCTCAATATATATTTTACAAATAATAAAATATTGAAAACAGGAAATCTATATTTTATGTATTTATTTAACAATTTTAATATTTTTTTATTTTAAATAATTTATTATTCAATTATATCAATACAACGCAAATGATTAATTTGTCAATTAGAATAATATATATTTAAATTGAAATGCTATAATATAAATTATAAATATTTAATTGAATGATTGCGAAATTTGTATTTTTAATTAAAATCTTTCGTTTTAACAAAACGTTAATCAAAATATTTTGTTTATTTTTAAAAATTAGAACTCTATATTTAAATTTAAAATTATTTCGTTCTTACCAAACTCCATTAATATTTAGAGGGTAATCAAACGAATTTTGACTGAAATCAATAGGTTTTTTTTTGTGTGAACTCTTGGTGGGAGTATAATTGACTATACGTTACTAGATTCAAGGTTCCAGCAAACCATCCGAAATACACAGTGCGACAATTAATATTCCGGACTCAAACCATATCTCAATAACCAACGGGACGATCTATGTGATGGGATACATGGGTTTTGAAGCTTAATGTTTTCTCTATCGTCTGTAAAAATTTCATTACATTTGGTTGACAAATAAAAAAGTTGTGGCATTTCTTGGGAAACAATATTGTAGTTGAAGTAGAAATTTTAACATGGAACAAAGAGCGCCGTCATTAAATTCAACCGCAAAGCTTGGTAAATCTACAACAGAAACGTTCAAATCGATGCAGCAAGTTAAGGGCAATAATAGTATGGGTTTTGAGTGGTATAAACGTTTCGTGGATGGCTAAAACACAGCCTAAAAAACAAGAAAAGTTCCATCGAAAATCAAGACAATGCTCGTAACATTTTTCGATAGGTGGTCAAACAGTCAGTGACGCATATTATATCGAAGTTTTGAAGCGTTTGATGGGCAGGATTTGTCGTATTCGACCTGAATGTCGTGAATCAGATAATTGTTGTTTGTTACCAGTCCGGAATATTAATTGTCGCACTGTGTAGTTTACATTATTAATTTCGAAATAAAAAGTTATTAAATTCTGTTTCGCTATATACGTGTATATTGATTAAAAATCAACAACCAAAAAAAAATATCCATTAATCCCATAATATCCTCACGTTGGATCACCACCCAATTGAATTGAACTGATTTAAAAACAACAAAACGAATACAAAATAATATTAATAATACAATAAATAACAAAATGATTTTATTTTTTTAAAGACGGATGTTATGATTATATATGCATATTCATATATTTATTATTATATTTATTAAATAAAAACTTTTTTTTTAATTTAAATCCCTATTGCCCCCTCTATATATTTATTGCATATTATAATATAATTTCTCTTTAAATATAAAATGATGAATAAATGATTGAATAAATGAATGAATGCGTATAATAAATAATAAATTTCGTTTTTATTATTAAATATACAAAATAATAAAATAATTTTTTATTAAAATATGTTGTTAATTTAATGGAATCATTTTATATATGCGGTATTTATTTGGAATTATAAAATGATATGAAGGAAAGTTCTAAATTAAGTCTTATATTGTCAAAATTTTGTATCCAAATGTAATTGCGTGCCATAGCATTTATTAAACATATTAAAATATATTTATATGAACATTTTATTATATATTTTTTGTCAAACGTGGGAAAATATTCCCATTTATTCATTTTAAATCTCAATTTTGTTTTATTAGAAAAAAAATTTAGAATATTTTTATGAATAGGGTCTATAGAACTTTTCTATTTGGGACCTTGCATTAAAAATGTCGATTTAGATAACGTTCGGCGTAACTTGTAGTTGTTGTTTGCATCGGAGCACACCGCGCCCATAATCTTATTTTTTTGGTCTGTCATTACTCTATAAATTTCAGTATATGTCATTTCATTGAAGTGTAAACAACAAAGCTTTTTTTTGCTTCGAATATGTCGAAACACATGCCTGAAAAAGTTGTTTTGCGGGGAAGTTTAATAACTTTCGTTAATTTGAAGAAAACCGCTGCTGATAGTTATCGATTGTTGGTAGAAGCTTACGGTGAACATGTTCCAATTGAAAAAAAAACCTGTGAACGGTGGTTTGCACGCTTCAGAAGTGGTGATTTTGAAGTGGAAGATAAAGAACGGCCAGGTCAGCCAAAAAAATTTTGAAGACGAAGAATTGCAGGCATTGTTGGATGAAAATTCGTGTCGAACGCAACAAGAGCTTGCATTAGAGTTGAATGTAGATGCATCTACCATTTCTAGACGTTTGAATTCAATGGCAAAGATCAGAAAGCTATAGGAAAATGGGTCCCACATCAACTGAATGAAAATCAACTCAAAGCACGAAACGATGCATGCCATAAACATCTGACCGAGCCCAAAAAACATAATTTTTTGAGCCAAATTGTCACTGGCGATGAAAAGTGGTTGTATTACGACAACCCTAAACGTAAAGCATCATATGTTGATCCCGGTTAACCATCAACTTCACAATCAAAACGTGATATTCATTGCCAGAAGCTTATGCTGTGCATTTGGTGGGATCAGAAGGGTGTCGTGTATTGTGAGCTGTTAAAACCGAATGAAACGGTTATATCTGATCGCTACCGACGACAACTGGGCGAATTGGCAAAGAAATTTGAAAATTGAACGAAAAACGACCATGGATAACTCGAAAACACCACAAAGTGTTAATGCACGATGACAATGCCAGACCACATCGTGCAAACATCGTTAAGGAACAAATTAAGAGGCTCGGTTGGGATCATCTTGAACACCCCCTGTACTCTTCAGACCTTGCTCCTTCTGATTACCATTTGTTCAGATCAATGCAGGTCAGCCTGACATGAATCAAAATAAAATTAACTTTTCCTATATCCTAATACAGATTATAAATCAGTAAAGTCAGCTAAAATTTTATCGAATTATTTAGTTGAATTAAAAAAATATTGTATTGAATTTAATACATTTTCGTTCTATCAACGTTCTAAACAAAATTGGTCTCAATAATATAATAATTTGTATAATATATGCGGTGTTTTTCGTGGTTTTTTGTTAATAAAATAATTTTTTAACATGTACAATATTACTTTTTAAAATTAATTAATATAATAAAACGGAAATCCATATATATATATATATATATATATCTATATATTTGTTTGTTTTATTTATTAGTATATATATATTTTACCATATTAATTTATATTATTATTTATATGTCAGTTATACAAAATTATTTATTTACATATGAAAATAATAGTTTTAACACGATTCACATTTGATTGACTCAACAAAAAATACATATAATAAATAATACAGTTGTATATTATTACTTTTATAATATTCAAATTGTTGATTATATTTAATCAAACGCATAAAACGCGATTGTAACGATTTGTATTAACCCTTTATATACCCTTTATATTGCTTGAGGTCATCCGTCAGAAGTTCAAATTTTTACAAATTATTTACGCATAAAAAGTATTATAATTATAAAACTAATTCCGATTCGAATACAATAAATATTAATCACTAATTGTAATCGTTAATAAATAAATGAAGTAAGAAGTAAGTAATAAATGAATATGAACGAACATCAATACCTGGTAGTATTTTTTTTTGCTTATGTTAATTAAAAATATTTATGTATATTGGTTTTGACCAAGTGAATGTCTATATTTCTATTTAATATTTGCACATTTCCAATATATTACAAGTTTATCATTTTATCGGTTTTCTTCTTTAATTTAACCTTTTATAATAATTCATTCACAGACTTTTTGTAGTCTCTCTTTTTATATATACTATATATATTATTGTTTGTTCATTGTCTAAATGATAAAGATTATTTTAAAAATAAAATTTGCATATACAATAATAATATATTCAACTCATATATATACAGATTTATGTTCATTATATTTACATATATAAATAATTTATATATGCATATTCATTTTTTTTTAATAAAAATAAAACCTATTTATAAAATATTTTCCAATTAAAATCAAAATAGAAACAGAAATATTCTTCGTATTTTCTCTATACATATATATATATTTATTATTAAAACTATGTATTGATATTTTTGCAATATGATGAATGAATCATAAAATAATTTCATTGCAAATATTTTTATATATACTCATATTCAGACAATTCTATACCTTTGTTATCCTTTCAAAAATTTGTTGCTGTATCTATCTATAGATTCTTTGTCATATATAGTTGAATTGTTGCATACAAATAAAACAAATTTTAACAAAATTAATTATATGAATCATCATAATAAAATGTTCATATAAGATCATCAATTGATTAGAATCTGCAGTTGCGTGTTTTCATATTTCAGTTTATACCTTTGTTAGGATGTTAATCGGATACAATTGAAATTTTCACTTACAGCAATTTTTCAGTACTTTTGCCTTTTAACGTAATTCATTCAAAAGTCATTGGATTTTGGAATCTAGGATTTGACTTGAAAAATACTTCGATAAAAACAAATTCTATTCAGAATATGAAAATCTTATACTAAATCTGAAGTATTTCGATTTTGTATCTATATAAATAATAAATAACACTCTATATTTATAGTAATATTCAATAATTATTGATTATTTATAGATTAATTTTGTATATCAATTTGTTATACATGTTTCAATCTCATATCTACATCTATTGGGACCCTGCATTACTAATGTCGATTTGTTTTTGGCTTGAAACTGGCATTTATTTGTATAACAAAATGATTCAGTACATTAACCAATATATTGCCCATCGTTAGCTATGACTTCCTACCATCTTTTAGGAAGTTTGTTGATTCCTCGTTTGAAGAACTCCTCATCTTTTCAATTCAATTCAATTCATCAACCCATTTTCCACGCAATTCTTCAGCATTTCGAAAGCGTATATCTGTCTGGCTGTCCTGCATTGATCTGAACAAATGGTAATCAGAAGGAGCAAGGTCTGGAGAGTACGGGGGGGGTGATCAAGATTCAAGATGATCCCAACCGTGCCCCTTAATTTTTTCCTTGACGATGTGGTCTGGCATTGTCATCGTGCATTAAAATGTTGTGTGGTGTTTTCGAGCTATCAATGGCCGTTTTTCGTTAAATTTCTTTGCCAATTCGCCCAGTTGTCGTCGGTAGCGATCAGATGTAACCGCTTCATTCGGTTTTAACAGCTCATAATACACGACACCCTTCTGATCCCACCAAATGCACAGCATAAGCTTCTGGCAATGAATATCGCGTTTTGATTGTGAAGTTGATGGTTGACCGGGATCAACATATGATGCTTTACGTTTAGGGTTGTCGTATACACCCACTTTTCATCGACAATTCGACTCAAAAAATTATGTTTTTTGTGCTCGGCAAGATGTTTATGGCATGCATCGTTTCGTGCTTTGAGTTGATTTTCATTCAGTTGATGTGGGACCATTTTCCTAGCTTTTTCATCTTTTCCATTTAATGCAAACGTCTAGAAATGGTAGAGGCATCTACATTCAACTCTAATGCAAGCTCTTGTTGCGTTCGACACGAATTTTCATCCAACTTCAGCCTGCAATTCTTCGTCTTCGAATTTTTTTGGCTGACCTGGCCGTTCTTTATCTTCCACTTCAAAATCACCACTTCTGAAGCGTGCAAACCACCGTTCACAGGTTTTTTCAATTGGAGCATGTTCACCGTAAGCTTCTACCAACAATCGATAACTATCAGCAGCGGTTTTCTTCAAATTAAAGAAAGTTATTAAACTTCCCCGCAAAACAACTTTTTCAGGCATGTGTTTCGACATATTCGAAGCAAAAAAAAAGCTTTGTTGTTTACGCTTCAATGAAATGACATATACTGAAATTTATAGAGTAATGACAGACCAAAGAAAAAAGAATATGGACGCGGTGTGCTCCGATGCACACAACGCTAATTACGCCATATATTATCTAAATCGACATTATAAATGCAAGATCCCAATATATACAAACGCATACCTACTCCATATATATGGTATATAAAATATAATTTATTTGTTAAGATCAGGTTTATTGACTCTTGCCAATTTTTTGTGTTTTTTGTGTTATTTTGGAAAAGTTTTATACAATAATAAATATTTATCAATTTTGTATATATATATATGTACATAAGTAAAATTTTTTGACCATTCCAATTTTTGGATAAACATATTTATTTTTTTTGTCTGGTATAATATAAAGTTTGTTGACATCATAGTTTTATATATATAAAATATAAATCTCTATACACAATTTCATTTAATTGTTGTAAATTTTTCACCCTGCTCGATGTCTTTTTTTTATATACTAAAAAGAGTATTGTATATGAATATAAAAAATATTAGTAAATGACTTTTCTGGAAATTCTGATAAAAGAATCTGAATTTTTATTTTGTACTAATCTCAACCTTTAGTAAGGTACATAAATTCGGTGAAAAAAGTATGTTAAAAACTAACAATCTCATCTATAGACATAAAATGCAAAATTTCTATATTATAGATTTACTATAAATTATTTCAATTTGCAAATTTCAAAGGAATTACCAAATGCGTATATTAATTTTTAAGCCGCTTGAATCAACATTATTGATATGATCTTAATAATAATATGACCTTAATGTTGAATTGTTACAATTAATTTTGAATTTGTGTCGTTCCCGTTCAGATTTCCTGTGTATGTATATAATATTTTTTTGCCAGATGCGTTTTTACTTGTTTCATATTTTCAAATTCATAAATGCAAACGAAGACGAACCAAATAAAAAATAACTAAAATATTTCTTTTAATTTGTTATTCTATTATCATAATATATCCATATCCATATATTTATAATATATTTAAGTTGCGTGCTAACTATATATTTCTTAAAAATTATTAAGTTTATGTATTCGCTGTTCGTTTTCTCGTATATATCAGTATAATTGTATTGTATATATATATTATAAATATGTAAAATATATACAAAAATTAAATATATAATTAACGCTTATTTTACAGTACAAAAATACAGTGTATTATAATATTTCTATATGTAGAGATATTATAAAGTTGAAATAAATATTTACGCATATAAACAATAACAATTAAAATTTATATATAATTATATATACATTTTATTTATATATTTTTTTAATTTGAACACACGAAATCGGATGTCTGAAAACGTTTTGTATATATATGAATAATATATAACTATGATTTTATATCCTATATATAGAATTAAAATTCAGTAATTGCATTTTATGATTTTGTACATTCAAAAAACGCAAATTACCACTACATAAAATGATTCATAAAGGAATAATTCCCGCAAATGGAAGCTCAAACGTTTAGAATAAAATCTATTCGATTTAGAATAAGTCTCTGTTCATGTATTTCAACCATTTCAACCAACCTATATGCATATATAAAATTTTAATTTATTGAAATTTGTTTATATTACAATTTTTTATACTTTTTGTATGTTTTAATTTTTTTTTTGTTCAACGATTTACGCTCTATCGCATTTTGCTATATGATGTTAATTCTTTTTTCTGATATATAATATATGAAATTGCAACATACATTTTAAAATGTGTTTTATATGAAAACCATATATTATTATAATGTTAATATACATTTTATATTATCATTATATATATATATATTCGAATCGAATATTAAAGTATAATTATATAAGAACGAACTTTAAAAAAGAAGTCAGTAGGTGTAACTTGTATATAATTGCATATTATTTTATTTTTTTTGCTTTATATTGTTTATAAGCTAATATATGCTTTACATTTAAATGTATATTGCAATAATAATAAAATAACCTCCACGTTTTAATATCCATAACACAACACACAACACACACACACCTTTTTCAATCAATTAAAATTAATCTACATCTATATATATAAATAACCAATGGAGACAATTACCTTATATATATGTATGTATGTATGTATAGATTAAAATCACAAATTTAATAAGATAAAAGGGTCTCTTATTAAATTAAATTCGTAAAAAAACAAAAAAAAAACCATATTGCCTCATTACCATTAAGATAAGATTTATTTAATTTTATATGCTTAATTTTAATTTATGTTAAGTAATATATTTCAACATTAACTATATATATTTTTAGTAGTTATGTAATGTCTTTAATAAATATTACACTATTATGTTTAGGTAAAGCTGCTTATACCCACAATTAAAAGTATTACACCTTTTATTATTGTTATCATGCGATTGAATAAAGAATAAATTAGGATTTTATTATGTGAATAAAAATAATTTATTATTAAATTTAAACTATATAAAAAATATTTATTCTTTTATAACTGCAAAATGAATTTTTGTATCTCTTTTGTATTTTGGTAAAACTTGAGATACAAAGAAAATTCATCTATGCTTTCTATCTATGGATAATCATCTATCTATGGACTTATCTATAACGGGGGGGATTTAGGTATAAAGGTAAGAAATGGCATACGAACCTATGTTATGGATTGAATGATCAAAGCACATGATAGTAATTTATTACATAAAATCTTGTAAAGTTGCTGCTCTGTAGTTTTAATTATAAATTTGTGGGTTTTTTTAAATCAACTTTTAAATATATTTCACTTTGCAGATAAATCATTTTTCCAAATTAAAATGATTTCAAACGTTAATTTTTCTTATATAACTTATAAAAAAAAAAAAAATAAAACTAACTTTTTCTAATCCATCTAATCCATAAAATAAAATTTCGTATAACAACTTGAAGTATATAAAATTCTATGACAATTAATAGAGAATTATGTTTATATTTTTAGAAAACTCTTTCAAATCTATTTCCATATGCTAAAAAATATATAAATTCTGTTGATTCTTATAAAGGAATTATATTTATTTTATTTTTTATAACTAATCAGTCACCTCTGTATATGGAAAATATGGAAAAATGATTGTATTTTTTTGAAGAATTAAAAATAAACATAAAGTGACAAAATGATTTTATTATTAAATTATGAATTTTTATTAAGAATTAAGTTTTTATATAAATTAAAAAAATAAAAATAACTTTTAAATAATTTAAACTTAAAATACCGCCTCTGAGAATTTTTTTTTTTTAAATTTTCAATGTATATTCATAAATAAATATTTTTTTTTTTATAATTATTATTTATATAAAATTTATAGCTTTGTTTATGGGTATTTTTGTTGCATAGAGTAATTTAAAAAAAAAATAGTAATTTGGATTTTATTATAGTTATTTTTTTTCCAATGTAAAGGAATTGATAGATCATTTGGATTCAAAATTGGAACTAATTTACACCATTTATAATTCTAAAAATAGATCAGCTGCGTGTTAAAAAAAAAAAAAAACCTTCTATTGCACAAAATAATTTTCTGAAATCAAAGTCTTAATTCTGTCGCGTGTACGGCAATAAAAATAGAAATATGTAAAAATCATTTCAGATTTGTTCTTAAAACCAATAAGTAATTTATTAAACTATATTAAAGTAACTTTTATTTTCCATCATCAAACTCCGCATAGTCGACTGTAATATAGTTCAAAAAAAAATAGCTACACATTGATCTTAATACGTTATACTACAGACAGCAAAAAAATTAAGAACACACTATATTTTATAATATTTATATATAAACATTTGCATATATTATTATATGTTGGTTATTTCCCCCATTAATTATATTGATGCGTAGGTGAATGATTTTTTTTTGTTTTTCGAATTGGTTTTTAATTTGGTTTAATTAAATATAGTTATTTCTGTGTATGTAAAAATAATTTAAGATTTAAATCAAAAGTATATGTAGTATAATGTTTTCCACACATATGTTCTTTAATTGTATATTAAAATGGCAAAATGGTATACGAATATAATTTATTAATATTAAATTGTTTATTATATATACATATATACAAATTGAATTGTTTATATAAATGAAAAATTAAAAGTAAAAGTATTATATTTATATTGTATATTAGAATAAACACCAGATTTATTGTATATTTTTTACATAATAGATATGTGATAATGCGATATTCAAATTGTGAAATATATAAAAAAAAGTAATATTTATTTAATATTTCAAGTATCCACTTATTATTATTATATGATTATTCTATTCTGTATATGATACAAAATTTAATAAGATTACTGATTGATGGTGAATCATTTTAATAATATTATATTTAGTATAAGTACATACAGATACAGAATCATCAACAAGTTTTTTTTGTTTCAAGGGTTTCATATTCCTATAAATATGTTATGCATGAGTTGATAAAACCATTCAAATTCTGATGAAACTTTTACGGACTTCTTCTTAAACAGGCACCACGGACACGGATTCGGACTTCTTTTTTCAAATCCCACAGAAGGCATGAAACATTTGTTTCTGCTTATCTGGGATTTTAAACGAATGCTTTTCAGATGGTACGATTAATTACCAGCAGCAACATTGTGAAAATGAATGAATAATAAATTTGTGAAACCATCCGAACAAAAAACGTTATTGACGGCCACCAAAAACAATTGTCGATTTTGTTAAAGCGTGCTACGAATTTCATAATTTACCATCAATTATCTATCCTATTCCATATATAAACATTATATGATCAAACAAAATTAATAATTATATATTAGAGCACACAATGAAATGAATATATAAATAAAACAAAAATCTCTTTATAAAAAATTGATTTTTCATCAAAAAATAAAACGAACCAACAAATCAAAGTCAAATAATATAATATTTATGTATTCTTCCACAAAATAAAAAATTTTATATTTATAAAGGGTGATTTTTTAACAGCTATATGAAAGTTTTTCAAAAAAAAACACATAAAATTCAGAAAAATGCATGAAATCTTTATTTGAATCGATAGTACGGTCCATATAATTTAATGTTTGAAAATTATTTCATGCAAATGTTGACCTTGACTGCGCCTGAAATGGCCCATCCGCTTAGTCCAATTTTGGCATATTCTTTCCAACATTTCGGCGGTATCTCACGAATAAATGTTTCAATGTTGTCTTCCAATGCGTCAATTGAAGCGGGCTGTATAGACATGAGCTTTAACATAGTCCCACAAAAAATAGTCTAAAGACGTTAAATCTCACGATCTAGGCGGCCAATTGACCGGTCCCGAATGTGAAATAAAATGTTCACCGAACTCGCCTCTCAATAAGTCCATTGTTGCACGTGCGGTGTGGCATGTGGCACGCTCTTGCATTTTGGGCAAAAAAAAGTTGGATATCATCTCACGGTAGCGCTCACCATTTACAGTTACGTTACGATTCACATCATCTTTGAAGGAGTAAGGTCCAATGATGCCACCAGCCCATAAACCGCACCAAACTGTGACTTTTTCTGGATGCATTGGTAGCTGTTGCAATGCTTCTGGCTGATATTCACTCCAAAATCGACAATTCTGCTTATTTACGTACCCATTGAGCCAAAAATGAGCTTCGTCGCTGAACTCAATTTCGTCACGATGAACTTTCTTAACAGTGCACGCATTTTGATAATAAAATTCAATAATTTGCAAGCGTTGTTCGTTTGTAAGACGATTCATGGTTAAATTATAGACCAAATTGAAGATGTTTGACAGTGAAACAAAACACGAAACGTGCGTCAGCTGCTTAAACCAGTGTTGCCAAAAAGATAATAGCTAAAAAATCACCCTTTATTATATTTCCTCTATATAGTTTATTGGTTTATTATTTATATATACCAGCGCGAATACCATCACATGAATGTGTTTAATTGAAATATAAAAAAATATGAATAAAATGGCAAAAAAAAAAAAACATTTATATATTATATGAAATAAATTTGTATTCAAAACAAATTTCCTTTTATTTAGTTGCTCTAGTTTTTTTCCATATACATATAATACATGGTCTATTTCTATATGATTGTGATTTTGAATTGTGACGGAAAAAATTTGTCACATTTTATATAATTAAAATTGAAAATATAAAAACTATAATTATCTAATATCTATATTCTATATATAAAGCGAATGTAAATTCAAAATCAAAATGATTGATTAATGGTTAATTTATTCCTATATATACAATTATCCGGGTAAATCCATTAACGCATATACGATACTTTCGCATTTCATGGAATTGAACGAATTCTCGCATATATTTTTGGAAAATATGAAATATAGGTTTTTACTATAATATATGCGATTTCGTTTAAATCTATTCCATTAAAATGGTTATCCCATTATATGTTAATGGATTGTCCAGAATAATTTTCCTTTAAAACACGCACATTTTCGACAGTAGATCGATGTATTGCAAAATACTATAAAAATCTGTTTTTTTTTTTTAGTTTTCAGAACATTTCCGACAAATAGAATTGTTCTTTATATTGAATATATATAATTTTAATAAGTTCACTCAACTGTAATTGTTCATTTGGTTGTACATAATTGAATCATATAATTGCATTCAATCTACCGTGTATATGTATTTTGTATATCTGAATTGCATGAATATATTGAAAATTTGTTTAAAAAAAAGTTGCAAAAAAAAAACAAAAAAAATCCATATATAACAAAACAATTAGAAAAATAAATCAAATCCAATTAAATTTGAAAAATTATTATTGAAAATTCCTTTATATATTATAATATGATGACATTTTAAAATTATGCAAATTCTTTTTCATCTATTTATATAAAAATATTTTGTATATTACACATCAGAAATAGAGTAATATATAACTATAGGAAACATCATGTTCTTACAACATTAAATTATTATAACATTTACAATATGTTACATATTTGTTGACTTGGCTTGGCTATGTATTTATGATATAAAATAACTCTTCGGTATGTTTTTAGTATTTTTAACAGATGCGATGATGAGATAACTTGTTATATATTATAGTATAGACACACGGATACAGTTTATTTTGATGATTTTTTTTTCCCAATGTGTGTGGCCTACTTAAAATAACAACATTTAATAAAATATATATATCGTATATTTATTTAGAAATGTTCATTTATTATACGGCCACATAAGTTACAAGTTAAAACTCTAAATTATTTGAACTAATTTTTTTATAAAATTCTATTTATTTATAATTACATAATAATACACTATAAACAAAATATGTAAAAGGAATGTATAAATTTTCTTTATATATACAAAAGATTATTAACCTTTTCGATTGTCGTTGAATGTTCAAAATATATTTTTTTTTTGGCTGTTCCCCGATTTATTTTAAGAAATTTCGTACTTAATCTAATATATAAAAAAGAAAGAATTTTTCGCAGACTTGATCATTCATCAAAAAAAAATCGATGACTGTCCCTTATATTATAGGACTGGTGAACTACAAAAAGGTTAAAATTTTACTTAATATTTTTCTATTCGTGTGTATATATATACAATTATTAAAATACATTCCCGTATTAAGAAAAAAACTCTATAAATATGTATAAAATAAAAATCTTAAATAAATAATTAAAACCCAAAAAATTCTTATATAAAATTTTTACTTTATAAAAATTATTCCACAATAAAAAAGGTTAACCCATTTTGGACAATGATGAAAAAAATTCCTTCCACTGTGAATCGCAACAATCGGATTTAGATTTTGGATTCATAAAAAATGGACCACTATACTCAATTTTAGTCCGATTAGTGGGTAATCTTCGTCGGAAAAACAATGGATGGAAAACCGACCGTTGCCTGATATCACTGATATGGAATCCGAATCCACCTTAAATTAGTGACTATTAGCGCAGGAGATATGATATAGGAGATAGGAGATATGATATAATATCTTTTCTGCATTTATTTAAATGAATTCAACGTTTAATAAAACCTATTAGTTTTTGGAATGGTATATGTAATGATATTACTTAAACCACTCTGGATCCCTTTATAAAGTTGAGAGATATTCGATGCCTATAACAAATTTAAAGCTCAAGGGTCAATCTGAATTTCTCGCAATTAAGTTGTATGAATTACTCTTATATCAGTACGATGTTTTAAGATATCGTTACAATGTTACGTTGTTCGACAACCTACCACCGATCTAAAATGGGTTAATATATTAAAAAAAAGAACATATATATGAATTTATGTATGTTATGTTAAGGTATCTGAAAAATTTAATTATTTTTACTATATAAAAAAAAAAAAAGAATCAAATTTTTTTATTATTTCTATATGCATGTTGTATATATTTTCGGTACGCAAAGATATAAAAAAAAAATTATATAGTTTTGTTGTAATCGTTTTGTTATGTTATATGTTTATTATCATTATATGTATAGAAATGTTTATTTTTCTTTTTTGTATATATACACTTGTATAACTTTAAATCAATCGAATGTGTGTTTTTCCTCATACCCAATTTATATATCAGCATTGATTTCAGAATATATACAACCGGATAGGATCGATAATTTTTCTGTTGCAAACTATTTTTTTTTTGTATATATATATATATATATATATAAATAATAAAACTCTATATAAAAAAACGTTTTACAATCCAAATAAATAAGCATGAAAAAGTTTTATTATTATGTATATTGTTTCATATATATAAAAATTATAAACGAAACGTTGACTACCTTAACATTTTTTATATTTTTCCTCCTTGCCTTATATAACATATAAAATATTAAAACATAAAAAAAAAAAGAGTTTATAAATCACGCAAATTATAATTTTTTCATCCAATTCATGTGTTTTACATAATTTTTTTTTTAGCATAATAAATATAAGTATTGCATATGTGTACAATACAAAATTTCCATAAATAAAAATATATTTTATATATTCAGATTAATAAACGTGCACATTTTTCCTTGAACATAGGTTTACAGTATTTTATTATTAATTTTTTATACTCGTAATATACTATATATTAAATGTTTTTTAAATATATAGAACATATTTCTCACATGTTTTTGATGGTGACACCGTAAAAATTATAATCACGCTCTTTCTTTATTTTAATTCCATATATTTATTATATGTATATAATGTTTATATACCGCAGACACTGTGGTGTAATTCATAAAAAAAAAAACGCCAACCCCTAAAATTCTTGCAATTTTTAGGGTCGTTGTTCGAATCGTACGGCGAAAGACATAACATATTTTTTAGTGTTTTTCGAATTTTAATTTTCAAACACAGATAGTTGCATATTTTTCCATCGTCGTACGGTTAATTAACGACACCGTAAAAGTACCAATTTTTTAACAAATCAACAACAGAATATACTGTATTGTCGAACGCTTAACCCAATCGTCAGTTGCGAAAATATTTATTTATTTATTTTATTTTATATATAAAATATGCAGTATACGATATATGAAAATGTGAAAATTAGTTATACATTTTTTATGTATATATAATTATGTTTTACATAAATAAATGTGTAATTATATTGTGCGGTATGTATATAACACTTCGTTCAATAATGTGTGTGACTGACACATAGATGGCGTCCCTAGAACTAAATCAATATTTTTTTTCGCATTTGGCAACCTTTTTAGGCTTACTGTCAACATCATATGTTAATCAGATCATTTGTTTACAAGTTACAGTGCTATAAGTGACGCTATTTTTGTGTTTTAAAAAAAAATGAATTCAAAGCAATTCCGTGTGCTGATTTATCATTGTTTTTTAATGAAAAAAAATACTGTTCAATGCCAGGAATGGCTTGAAAAACATTACTCGGACTCTGCTCCATCAAAAAGAAGCATTTGTTATTGGTATGCCGAATTCAAACGTGGTCGTACAGACACCGATGACATTCCATCTACTGGAAGGCCAAATGACGCTGTTATTCCGGAAAACGTTGAAAAAACACTGAAAATCATTATGTCCAACCGTAAAGTGAAAGTGAGGGAGATTGCTGACATTCTGAAGATATCAGCAGGCAGTGTACAAACCATAATACACGAACATTTGGGTATGAAAAAGGTGTGTTCCAAATGGGTGCCGCGTTTGCTCACACCGGAGCAAAAACAACAACGAACCGATGATTCAAAGAGCTGTTTGGACATGTTTACGCGCAATAAGTCGGAGTTTTTGCGACGGTACATCACAATGGATGAAACATGGATCCACCATTTCACTCCAGAGTCAAATCGGCAGTCTGCTGAGTGGCATGCAGCCGGCGAAAGCCGCCCAAAGCGACCAAAGACGCAGCAGTTGGCTGGCAAGGTTATGGCGTCTGTATTTTGGGATGCGCATGGAATAATATTCATCGACTATCTCCAGAAGGGGCAGACCATCAACAGCGACTATTATATAGCGTTATTGGAGCGTTTGAAAGTCGAAATCGCAAAGAAACGGCCTCATATGGCGAAGAAAAAAGTGTTGTTCCACCAAGACAATGCACCGTGTCACAAATCAATGAAAACGATGGCAAAATTGAACCAATTGGGCTTTGAATTGCTTCCCCATCCACCGTATTCTCCAGATTTAGCCCCCAGCGACTACTGGCTCTTCGCAGACCTCAAAAGGATGCTCCGTGGTAAGAGATTTGGCTCAAATGATGAAGTAATCGCCGAAACTAACGCCTATTTTGAAGGCAAAGAAAAATCGTTTTACAAAGGCGGTATCGAAAGATTGGAAAAGCGTTGGAATGATTGTATCTCCCTAAAAGGGGACTATCTTGATGAATAAAAACGAATTTTGGCAAAAAAATGTGTTTTAATTAATTAGTCACACACATTATTGAACGAAGTGTTATATATATATATATATATAGTCAAGATTAAATATCACTACACAGTATATATATTAAAATTTATATACAAAAATAGATCGATATAAGTTGGAATGAATATGACTTGGTGGTGCCGTTGATAAAGCATCCAACCCAATTGCGGGTGGTCACGAGTTCAAATCCTAGCCGGAAAATTTTTTCTGTGCTTTTTATGATTTGAATTCATGAACTAAGTCACCATTTATTCATTGGGATCAAATTAATGAATATCTTTGGTATATTGTGTCGGACGCAGCCAAAGATTTACAAAGTCTACTACACACACATACTCGCAATTATATATGAAAGTATATAACAAATACTCATCATCATTATTAAAATTACATTAATAATTATAATATTAATGATTTCTAATTCCGGTAAAAGCCAAAGGCCCTAGCAGCCATAGTGCTTATTAAAAACTAATGTTGGCATTTTACATACATCATTAGTTGTTAAATAATAATAATAATAATAAGTTGGAATGAAAATTTTTACTAGAAAGAACCGTATGTGTATTATTAAAAATAAAAAAAAACCCCTTTGTAAAACAAAAAAAAAACACATCCTATATATACATATATATATATATAGAAATATTCGCCTGAAAAGTGCAATAAACTTTATATATTGTGTTATTTATCAGAGTATTTCTATATGCTATTTTTCTGAACACAATAAAAAATGTAAATGAAATGATTTTTTTTTGGAAATTTTTTTGATAAATAATACTTTTTTTATTTAAATTTTGTGTGTGTTTTTTTTTCTAATGAATTTTCCAAAATTTCCCATTGAAAATCTATGAAAAGTATAACGACGATTTTCAATAAAATGAAGGTATTTTTTATTGTGATTTTCATTTTAAAATCCTATTTACGGTATCAATCACGGTATATGAATTAAAAAATTATATATATTTATAAAATAATTTAAAACTGAAAATTATCTGGTAAAGTTTGCTAAATGAAAACAGCAAAACAAATTTAACTTAACAAATTTAACAAATTTAATTAATTTTGTATCAGATGTCGCATGTCTGTTATATATATTTATATATATAGATAAAAAAATAATTATGTGAGTAATAAAGTATTTTAATTTTTTTTATATATAAAAATAGAGAGAAAAAAAAACCCCCCAAGATAAATTAACCCGATTGTATGTCAATCAAAATATATGTTATATATAGTAATAGAAAATATTAAATTCTTCGGGGATAACTTCACATTCACACAATATTTATATATTTATTTATATGCGATCAATATCTATTAATAATATACACATTGACATTTGAAAAAAAAAAAATAAAAAAATACTTGACCTATGCAAATTATAAATATAGCATTCGTCAATATAAAATGTAATGCGAATATATTTTTTTCCTTTTTTTTTTTTTTTTATCTATATATTTTCTATTTTCTATTTTCCTATATCAAAACCATATATATATAACATATATACATGCAGATAATAATAACAAAATATACTATACACACATCATGTATTTATAAAAAATATTCATGAAAAATGTCAAGGTTTATAAATTCATGTTGTTTGTTTTTTTTTTTATTTTTCTATATCTACGATGTAGATTAGACAAAGTATATATGTTAATGTTTATATCAATTTAAAAATTTTTTAATAATACATTATATATATAATGGAAATGATAAGAAAAATATGTTTATTATATAAAAGAAGAAATGTATATTTTAATAAATAAAAATACTCTATATATATATATATATATTTAATGAAACCCATATCATTTATTTTCAACTGCAAATGTTGTATAAATCAGAATTCATCTTAAATATATTTTTATATTATTTATACACAGTGCGACAATTAATATTCCGGACTGGTCCTAGGAAATGCATTAAAAAAACCATTTTTTAATTTTTTTTTTTTTATTTATTCAAAATATTCTCCTCCTGATTCAATACAACTGTTACATCGATTTAATAATGATTCAAATGCGTGTTCCAGCTCATTTTGTGGTATTGTTTCTAGTGAGCGTGTAGATGTTGTTTGAATGGTTTCAATACCCGCAAAAAACATCCTTTCAATTTCATTTTAAGTTTTGGCAACAAGAAGAAGTCACATGGTGCTAAATCAGGTGAATACGGTGGATGTGATTTAACACACAGACTTGATTTCGAGCCAAAAACTCGAAACGAACAATAAGTGAAGTGTGACTTGGTCCATTATCGTGTAACAAACACCCAACTATCTGATTCACGATATTCAGGTCGAATGCGATGAATCCTGTCCATCAAACGCTTCAAAACTTCGATATAATATCCGTCACTGACTGTTTGACCAGTTGGAACAAATTCTTTATGGATAATTCCCTTGTTATCGAAAAATGCTACGAGCATTGTCTTGATTTTCGATGGAACTTTTCTTGTTTTTTTTTAGCCTGTATTTTAGCCATCCACGAAACGTTTATACCACTCAAAAACTTGTGTTCTACCAATTCAATTATCGCCATTAATTTGCTGCATCGATTTCGTTCGTTTCTGTTACAGATTTACCAAGCTTTGCGTTGAATTTAATGACTGCGCTCTTTGTTCCATGTGAAAATTTCTACTTCAACTAAAATATTGTTTCACAAGAAATGTCATAACACTTTTTTATTTCTCAACCAAATGCAATGACATTTTTACAGACGATAGAGAAAACATCACGCTGGTTCCATCACATAGATCGTCCCACTGGTTATTGAGATATGGTTTGAGTCCGGAATATTGATTGTCGCACTGTGTATATTATCATATTATATATAAATAAAAGTTGTATTTTCCTTTTATTTTTTTTTTTTTTTTTGAATCCATAATGACTTGTTTTATGTGTTTATGACACAAAAAAATAAAATAATTAATATTTTATGCGGGTTTCATTAAATGATTGTTTTACGATTACCAATGATTTTGGATTTGGATGATGGAAAAATTATATATGGGGGAATAACCATCTATAGATAGAGAATTTCTAATAATAATTATAATAATCAGAGGCCGCAAGCACTGAAAAAAATATTTCTTCTATACTGAATTTAAGCACGGACCAATTTGATGTTGTATTTTCCCAAAAGAGTCCAGTTAACAGAAAAATTTCTACTGTATTAGTAACAATTTGGTTTTGATGAAGTTTTGGTAATGTATATAGCAAAATACATCAGTTCTACTAAACATATCAAAATGTGTTTAATGACGACACATCAATATAGAAATTTCGGCAATCAAAACCAAACTTATTTCTGCAATAAATTGCATAACTTTAACAGTATAAGGAGTAAAGATGAACCTCTGTACATTATGTTAACAGAATTATTTCTACTCTATATAATAGAGGAAATTTTCTGTAATTTCTTATAAAAAGTTTGCTTTACATTTGAACAGAATTTTCTGCTTATATATATATATATGACAAAACTAATATGATTATATATAAAAAAAACAGATTTCATTTCAATCAACAGAAATTTTGAATGCAATATTCGCGCAATGATTGAACTATTAATTATGCACGAGGGTAAACATTTGGGTAATTTGCAGAACAATTTTTCGATTTCTAAGATTCAAAAGTAAAAACTTCTGCAACCGTGTCGTTTTTATTGTAATGAATCTAAATGAATAAATCATCGAAGGAAGGATACTTTCATAATCTGTATAAGAATTAAAAATCGATTTTTATATGGTTTCAGAACATAATCCTAAAGAAAATTTAAAATATAATTTTACACAAAATCTTACATCTTCCATAATCCAATTCTATATATCAAAATGATTGCACATTTACAAAATTTCATATTGTAAAAATAATAGTTATATAAATATTTTTTTAACATAACTTTTATTATTGTGCATTCTCAATTAGTGAGACAATTAGATCTTCTATATATATATTGTTGGCACACACAATTATTTTATATATTATTATTATTAGCATAGGTCAGTGAATGAGAAAATACCAATTTAAAGTATACCCATATATAAACATAATAATGCAAAACAAGTATATATATATAGAGAATTTATTGTGTAAGAAAAATTTTATTTTAAATGCACTAATTAGAAATAAATATATTGAACTCGCTTCCATAATTATATATATTGTATACGTACAATAGAAATTATAATGTTTTTGTTTCTAAAACTATATACAGTAGACTCGTGATATAAGGAACAATTGATTGCAGGGGGGTCATTCCCTATTTCGAAGTTTCCTTACATGGACGAAGGTTCCGTAAAAAATGTTAAAATAGCTTTTGTAGCTAGAGATATCTATCAAACGTCGGAAAAGAGGTTAAAATCAAATGATATATACTCAACTAAAGCAATTATTTTGAAAAACAATGGAAAAACAAGTGTATTATTTGGTTGGAACCGCAAACCAAATAAAAATTATGTATATATTATGAGTATAAAATGCACATAACCAAACCAATTTAAAAAAAAACAATACATATTTGTATGAAGCGAGTGATTGTAATAATTTCATTAAAATACTTTCAAATACATAATTTCAATAATTTTGAATACATGAACACGTGAATAAAATCCACTAATCGTTCCTTCTTATATCGAGGTTTTGATTGATTTAGCGTATCCTTATTTAACGCGGCTATAATACAAAATTTGAAAGCGTTCCCTATTTCGAGGTTTCCTTATTTAAGGGTATCTTATATCGCGAGTCTACTGTATGTGTAAATATGGAAAAAAAAATATACCATATATGTTAATTTTTATACCACAAATCCCATATATATATATATAATTATTACATTACAATATGAGAAATAATATTTTATTTTTCTAATATTACATTATGAAATTTATTATTAATATAATAATATTGTTACATTTATATGCAATAATATAATATAACAAAAGTGAATGAACTGAAACATATCCTCATTTATATATTTGAAAATTAATTATATAAAAACCTCTATCGAATTTCCGTTTATATAACCGACGATTGGTTTTTTAGGTGTTGTTTTCTGATGTTTGTTTCATCATAATTTGTTACGGTGTCGGGAATTTACCATCCGTATTATAGACCAATCGTATATGGGAAAATATCCAACTTTGTATGTGAAAATTTAGAAAATAACCGAAAAACACAAAACATATTTTATATGTCATCAGTACGGGATTCAAATCAACGATCCCAAAATTTTGTAAACATTTTTAGTTGGTGTTTTTTTTTATATGAACTACATATAACAAAATTGTATAACTATAACTATATGATTTATAGACAATTTTTCAAATACATTATTCTATAATCCATATATATATATATAGATTATATTGATCAATATATATATAGTTTATAATTCACACCGCACAATTTAACACGTTTTAAATAAAAAAAAAAAAAAACTATTTGCAAATACTAAAGCTAATATAAATGCAATTATATTCATGGTTTTACCATCATATATAATACTATAACACTCTATATATTATATAATGAAGTTGATGCAATAAATATATATTTATATATTTCTAATCCGCACACAAATTGACATAAAACTATGTATGGTATATATATACAATACAAAAAAAAAACACTTTGGAATTTTCACATTTATTCATTAAAAATCATTTTATATTTCTATATATATATTTTGCTATATATAAATTCAAATATGTACTATATAGAAATAGAATTATAGATGAATCACAACAAACATATACATTTTCTATAACCTTGATCTATGTATCTTAAGAATAACTATATAAAAAAAAATGTATATATATAAAAGAGTTTTGCACCGTTTTTGCATGTCTTTTCTATATATATGTTTGTTTTTTTTTTATTTTCTTTTCATTGTCACAAATACGTTTTTATATAAATACTTTTTTTTTATATATACTGATGTATTATTTTTTGAATGACACTTGAATTTTTATTTTACCTTTTTTTTTTTGTTTTTTTAATACCGCATCATCATTTAATACGAATGTGATGTTTACACCACGGTGAATTGAAATTTAAATTAATTTTGAGTATGTGAATTGTGAATTGTGTTTTGGGCAGACACGTAATTGATCCAAAAACAAGTCAAAGTTCTTATGAAATTCTGATAAAATTTAGATTGGTTTGAAATTCACAACGAAGACATGAAACATTTTTTTCTGTGTGTTTTTCTCTAAATCCCATTTGAATTTCACCCATTTTAAGTTTCAGATATGACATCGTAAAAACAAAAAACATCAAATCTAGAAACCAACCAATTATGCTGTGAACTAAACTAATCGCCGATTGTAAATCGTGCAATTTTTTTTCCTTATTATATGTATTTATACAAAAAAATACATACAGCGATCGATAGACATTCTAATCTACTTCACAGTTTTACAAGAAACAATCCAATTTTCAATACTATTTACATTTTGATATATTGATATTTGCCATACCCTTTGCTTTTATCACCTTTTTAACTCTTTCAGACATAATCCAACTATTTTTTTGCATTCTTCATTAAATTATTCAATTAACATTGACTTTGAAGAATTTTTCTTCATTGTTAACCTTCGACTTTTGCCACAAATTTACAATTGGATGTATATCCCGGGATCGAGCGGGCCTGTTGCTCTACGAATCGTCACCTAAATGTTACAGCTGCAGATATATTGGTATTATTCTATGCGTTAGAACTTCTGCGTTAGAACTTGTGCGTTAGAACTATCGCTCTATCGACATTTTTTTAACGTTTAGGCTGATCTAGGGCTCAAAACTATTAATACAAAATGATTTTATTTTATAGTTCATTAATTCAACTTTTCATTTTGAACACGACTGTATAATCATGTTTTTCCACTTTATCATCAGATATTTCATAAATACATTAGTGGAATAATAATAATATACTCTATTTATACTATTTTTTTGCATTCTATAAAAATGACTTTGAATTAAACAATTTTTTTTTTATAAATGTTAAATACACATTTTTTTTTGTATAGAAATGTTAAATATATAGAGATGTATTTAGTTTTGTATTAGTATTTACATATACGAATCAGTATATATCAGTATATTGCAAATATATATGCATTAAAAATTTTATTGGATAAACTGCGATAATATAATGCGATCAGACTTTATTTTGTATATATATACCATATATATTTTATAATCTTATTTATTTTATATAAATGTGTATATATTCATTGCACCCGGTTGTGCCGATTGAATTGAAATTTGAAAGGATTCTATATATAATATTGTTTGGGTATCGCTCTCTCTATAGTAAATATTGAATATGGTTTAATTACGAGGATTTTCTTTTATATAAATATATATATAGTATTTGCTTATTTGAGGATTTAAATTTTATATAAATTTGCATTTATTTTAAATATGGTTAAATAAATTACAATCTTATTTTTATTTCCCTATATATTATACATTATATAATATGATATCAATTTATATACTACAGTAGAGTTACAGACTGCGTATTTTTAATCGTAAATAATTTGTAAAATAATATACATTTGTTAAAATTGGTTTTATTATATACTATATATATATATATTATTGTTATAGATATATTTTTATTGATGTTATAAAACAGATGTCTGTATAGAAAACACCCACAATTTCGCGATCGCGAATTTTCTAGAATATATGCTGAAAAAATTACATATTATAATTATCTTAAATATATTATTGTTACATTTAATTGCAAAATTTATTATTTAGTCGATAAGGCATTTAATAATTTTACATAGGAATACATCACACGCGATATAGAGACATGAGCTTTAACATAGCCCCACAAAAAATAGTCTAAAGGCGTTAAATCGCACGATCTAGGCGGCCAATTGACCGGTACCGAACGTGAAATAAAATGTTCACCGAACTCCGCCGCCTCCCAATAAGTCCATTGTTGCGCGTGCTGTGTGGCATGTGGCACCGTCTTATTGAAACCACATGTCATGCAAGTCAAGTACTTGCATTTTGGGCAAAAAAAAGTTGGATATCATCTCACGGTAACGTTCACCATTCACAGTTATATTACGATTCGCATCATCTTTGAAGAAGTACGGTTGGTCCAATGATGCCACCAGCCCATAAACTACACCACACTATGACTTTTTCTGGATGCATTGGTAGCCGTTGCAATGTTTCTGGCTGATATTCACTCCAAAATCGACAATTCTGCTTATTTACGTAACCATATTGAGCCAAAAATGAGCTTCGTCGCTGAACACAATTTCGTCGCGATGAACTTTCTTAACAGAGCACGCATTTTGATAATAAAATTAAATAATTTGCAAGCGTTGTTCGTTTGTAAAACGATTCATGGTTAAATTATAGACCAAACTGAAGATGTGTTTGACAGTGAAACAAAACACGAAACGTGCATCAGCTGTTTAAAGCAGTGTTGCCAAAAAGATAATAGCTAAAAAATCACCATTTATAATCAAATTATGATGATTATGGAACGATTTTTGTCAAAATCCAATCAATAATCCTAAGTCTATTTATCACCACCTCATATTTTGTTATTGCATTTATGCGTGCTAAAATTAAATTAAATATTTCTATTTTATTATTATTATTATATGATTATTCGATTATCACATAAAATTATTATTATGTTACAAAACCCCATTGGATTGAGAAAATTTATTGTTTTGTAGGTTTACAAAATTCCATATATATAGTTATGCGTTGATGACGCGATAATGTCAGTCAGTATACATAAATTTAATTAATTAATAATGAATAAACAAACGAAAAAAAAAAATTTGATTTTGATTAATATTTTTTTTGTGTTTGTTTGTTTGGTTTGGTTCATCAATTCTCGCAATATATATACATATTTTTGTTTTGTTTTTTTTATATCGAATTTGTTATGATGGTATATAAATAAATGGTATATAACGTCAAAGTGCACGTTTTTATATACTTGGTTATCTATATACGAAATAAAATTATATATTTAATTAACTTATATAAAGCCTGGTGTGAATAAAGATTGTAAATAAATATTATTATATATAGTTAGTTTTATGATAATAAAAGTTATTGTTATGATGAAAAACGAAAATTTATGAAAGGATTAACTTTGGAGTATGTCGGAAAAATTCAATCAAAATATTTGGTTCTATAAAAATATTGGGCATTTTTTAGACATTTCGCAAGAAAATTATATTAAAAATCATCAAAAGTTGTACGGGGGAAAATACTATACATAAGTCCATGGCTTAATATTTTTTTTTTCCATAAAATCACATGGATCATAACAGGTAAAATCAGATACTTCAAATTGCCATTTGTCTAAGCATTGATCAAATTTGAAAATTCTTTGTTAAAGTAGCCAAACAATTTGGTTGTATGACTGTTGAGGAGTTTTTTTGCAAGAATACATATGTAGAAGTCAATTCTTGCAAAGAAACTCTTCATCAACAGTCCGGCCAACCAACCAATAGAAAAATTTTAACATAAATATTATTATTGATATAATAAATAATATATATATGATATGATAACATAATATTTATTTATTTTTTTTGCGTTAATCTATATATAAATAAAATGATAAGTTATCGTGGTGTATGATTATAATAAAATGATTACAGAAAAAAAAAACAAATAACATAATGCACACACACCGTTTATTTGTAATAAATAAAAAATTAATATATTGTTTTTAATAAAAATTAATAATCTCCGTAGTATAAATAATAAAACCCCGCATATATTAAATTGAATGAAATGAAATGAAATGAACAGATGCATTATTGAAAATTTTAATATGGAAAACGTATGATGTTTTTGTACGTGAATTATTTACGCGATGTTTCGACATTGGCCAGCTTTTCCTGTGGTTTTTCCTGTGTTTAGTCTATAAGTCTTTATTGTAAAATTTATTACTATATATACATAAAAGAAAATTGATTTATTTAAATTGTAATTTTTCTTTCTTAATTTTTATTGTATATTTACTCGTTTTTAATTATGTATAATTGGTATAATATAAATAAAACAAAACAGAATCGTTTTTGTTGTTTGATATATGGATGACTAATCTATATTTATATAATGTAATTTATTATAATGGAAAGGACGTTGTTTTGTTTATGAATTTATAAATATGAAATTAAATTATTAATTTTATTTATTTTACTAATGGGTTTTTTTCTTAACCATTTATTTATGAATATTTATATATAATTGTTTTTGACTTCTTTTACATGAAGCTATATATAATTGTGATTAAATGATTTTAATTTGTATATATTTAATATTTTTTCAAAGTGATTTTTAATATATTATAATTGATCCTTTATAAAAGTATTAATGACACGTTTATAGCATAGCATTAATGATAGTGGACAACGTATATATTCGAATAATGATTCAAGTTTCTTCATTGAATGCATTGATATATTATTTTGATTATAGATTTTAATTGATTTTATTGTACAGAAAATGTTTGTTTTATCATTCAGCGATTGCCCAACATGAATATATTAATATTTATTTAAAAATTTCTCTATGGGACTCCCTTGAATTTGTATATAGTTGATATAAAATTCAAAATTTTTTTGAGCAACATTTTGAGATCGTCTGGAATCGAATCGTACAACAGGTTTGAAAAGCTATTTTACCATTTTCTGTGTTTTCTATTTACTGAATCTGAATTTCAAACCGAGTTAAATATTTTCCCACCATAAAAAGCAATTCAACAATGTATAAGACCAACAAGTAACGAATCATTTTCGCCTGACACTAAAACCACAAATCAGTTTTAGGCGAGTAATTTTCTATATAAAATATAGAAATATATTTTATCCACAACAATCAAATCTCCATATCAATTGATCTAAAAGACCGATTGTTTAATATACCATATACAGATTATATGATCGATATATGTGCGGGGGGCTATTGAACGGTATGACTGGAAATCAATTTATAAAACACAAAATTATTCTGATATCATACTCTACTCTTCTAAATAGAAACATTTATAATATGAATAAAAGAAAAGATAATTTTCAATCAAATAAATAGAAAAAATTAACAAGATGATCGATTAACGAAATGCTATTCGAGTGTTTATATAACAAAATTTTATTATTTTTTTTCATAATAAATAAACATTTTCTTTTTTCTTTTCTTTTCTTTTTTTTTCTTCTTGGTGTGTAAATTTAAATAACAAAAATGATTGCAAATTTTGTAAATATAAACTCTAAATTTATCTTAATTTGAATTTTTGTATATATAAAAGTAACTCATCTAATACTTTATAAACACATTATAAAATACATACTTACAAAACCATACAAAGAAAAAACACACGAAAAATGTAGAAAAAATTAATAATTTAACGCGCGACCGTGCACAAACTAATCACAAACACACTCTATTATTATAATAAATATTCATATACATAGAATTTCTCCAAATAGAAAAGTATCAAAAGTTGCCGCGCGTAAGTTGAAATGTTCTATTTAGGAACAGAAATTTTGAAATTTCAATCTAAATTTTTGTATGATCATAGCCTAAGATCTATAAAAATCAAGTGTAGAAAAATTCATATGGTCCTTAATCGATCGTAATAAATAATTAAAAATATTCCTTTTTACATATTTTTTTTTGTTTTGGTTGTAAAAGTTAATGTTAAAGATCCCAAAACTTTAAGAAAATTTCAATTAGAAATTAAGTTTTTTTTCATTTTCTTCAAACTTTTAACAAAACCATATAATAATAATAAATAAAAATATATGGTTTAATAACATTTATATTATTATTATTATTTTGTTGCAAAGTCACACAGCTGTATAACGAAAAGAAGAAGAAAAAAAAATTATTATAAAAATTATTAACAAAACCTAAATGAGATTATTAATTTATGTGTATTTATAATTTTGTTATTTTTTTTTTGTTTTCTTTTCATTTATACATTTGTATTTATTATTCATTTGTAGTTATACCTATTATAATATACAATAAAATAAGTATGAATGATGTATATCTAAATACTATAGTAGTGGATGAGACATTGACATCACATATGTATATAGATAGATGTACAATAAGATGAGTAATAAAATAATTAATGAATATATAAACAACAGAAAAAAAAAAACAATTCAAATTCTAAATTGTATATATATTTTTAAATTGAATTAATATACGAATTAATTACCGCATTCATCAAATTATATATATATAAATGAATTGGTTTGATTAACACAAAATAAAGTAGATTAAATTATCTTTTGGTATATAGAAACTTCTGTTCAAAAAAAAAAACCATTTGAAAAAGATTTGAAAAAATTATAATTTAAAGTGCAAAGTGCAAAAATTTTGTTGAATTTTTTTAGCAAAAATGAAATTGTCTGTTTTTTTCTTCTTCGCTATACATAGTAATTTTCGTATCTTGTATATTAGATCATAAACTATGAGTACGTCATCATCTTATATATATATATATATATACTTAATTGCAATTATTGATGACTATTCTATAGATAGATTTTTTTTGTGTAATAAATAAACATAACTAAATTTTACATAAATATTTATTTTTATTGTTTGTTTGTTTGTTTGTTTGTTGAGATATACATCGTCATCTATTTATATATTGGGACCCTGCACTAATAATGTCGATTTTTTGGCTTGAAAATGGCAGTTATTTGTATAACAAAATCATTGAGTACATTAACCGATATATTGCCCATCGTTAGCTATGACTTCCTCCCATCTTTTAAGAAGTTTATTGATTCCTCGTTTGAAGAATTCCTCATCTTTTGTCCCAATCCATTTATCGACCCATTTTCGCACTTCTTCAGCATTTCGAAAGCGTACATCTGTCAGGCTGAACTGCATTGATCTGAACAAATGGTAAACAGAAGGAGCAAGGTCTGGGGAGTATGAGGGGTGATCAAGATGATCCCAACCGAGCCTCTTTATTTTTTCCTTAACGATGTTTGCGCGATGTGGTCTGGCATTGTCATCGTGCATTAAAACTTTGTGGTGTTTTCGAGCTATCAATGGTCGTTTTTCGTTCAATTTTCAAATTTCTTTGCCAATTCGCCCAGTTGTCGTCGGTAGCGATCAGATGTAACCGTTTCATTCGGTTTTAACAGCTCATAATACACGACACCCTTCTGATCCCACCAAATGCACAGCATAAGCTTCTGGCAATGAATATCACGTTTTGATTGTGAAGTTGATGGTTGACCGGGATCAACATATGATGCTTTACGTTTAGGGTTGTCGTAATACACCCACTTTTCATCTCCAGTGACCTGACAATTCGACTCAAAAAATTATGTTTTTTGTGCTTGGCAAGATGTTTATGGCATGCATCGATTCGTGCTTTGAGTTGATTTTCATTCAGTTGATGTGGGACCCATTTTCCTAGCTTTCTGATCTTTCCCATTGAATGCAAACGTCTAGAAATGGTATAGAGGCATCTACATTCAACTGTAGTGCAATCTCTTGTTCCGTTCGTCACGAATTTTTATCCAATAACGCTTGCAATTCTTCGTCTTCAAATTTTTTTGGCTGACCTATGGCCGTTCTTTATCTTCCACTTCAAAATCACCATTTCGGAAGCGTGCAAACCACCGTTCACAAGTTTTTTTAGTTGGATCATGTTCACCGTAAGCTTCAACCAACAAACGATAACTTTCAGCAGCGGTTTTCTTCAAATTAAAGAAAGGTATTAAACTTCCCCCCAAAACAACTTTTTCAGGCATGTGTTTCGACATATTTGAAGCAAAAAAAAAGCATTGTTGTTTATACTTCAATGAAATGACATATACTGAAATTTATAGAGTAATGACAGACAAAAAAAAGAGTATGGGTGCGGTGTGCTCCGATGCACACAACGCTAATTACGCCATATGTTATCTAAATCGACATTATCAATGCAAGGTCCCAATACTTTTCGACTCTTAAGACGATAAAATTTTGCTATAAGAAAGTTGTTGTTCTTAAAATATATCTATTCATATAATTTTTTTTTTTATATTACAATCTTTCCTATAAATATTTTATATGTACATTTTTTTTTATGATTTCATTCATCGCAATGTATATACCATAGATTTCAATTAAGTATTATAAGGTCAATCAATATATATATATATATCAACCACCACGATATATATAAATCAACTAATATGACACAAATTATATTTTTTTCTTATATATGGTAATAAAATATATAGAAAAAAATTCATATTCAAATTGTTTTATTCTGTTGATTGTTGTTATATTATATATTAATATAAATTTTATTATATATATTGTACATAAAAACTTGTAAATGAATTGAGGGCTTTTAAATGGATTGTTTTTTTGTTTTTTTTTTTAATATCAAGGATTTTAATAACAAAAACAACTGCGAAAAACGATACGGTGATACGGTGATCAATCTATATAAGCGGTCGATGATAACAATAATAATAATATTTATACATGAATATCAGTTATCATGATTTATTATATCTATCCCTATAGATATGCACGTAATTTGTTAATTGTTTTTTTGTAACAATTTTAAAAATTCAAAACAAAATTTTAAGGAATGTATGCGACATGTGGAAAATTGATCAGGAAATGAGAATTTTCCTATTGATTTTCTTTCAATTATACAAGATTTTATATATGAAAAATATTTATAGCAAATCTTATAGAGATATTTTTTTATAATTTGTTATCCAATCGATCGAAGTTTTGAAAATGTGCACCTCTTATAGATGATCTCTATACGTAAAATTTTGAACTTATACTGTCTTGATTCCTTGAATAAAATCACAATTAAGAATTTTCCAAGTAAAAATTAAGTAAAAAAAATTTCATATGAAAAATATATTATCAATTTCTGATTTATAATTTCTTGAGAATTCATTTACCAAAAGCTTTATGGTATGGTGTGGTTACGAACGATAAGACACACAAAATGGAAAATGGAATTTAAAAAAAAAAAACATATAAGTTAAATATGTAAGTAGGTAGGTAGGTAAGTATAGTTATAGATAAGATTTGCTATAAATTGTTATCAAATTCGATTTGTTTTTATTTTTTCCGTATCGTTTTTCGTGTTGTGAGTGTTATCTTATCAGCCATTGATTATGTGGATGAGACAAAAATTATATTATATATTATATATGCATAAATAATAAATAAACAAAAGCACCAAATGATAAAACCATGTATTTTGCGGTAAATTTTCAATTATATAGAATTAAAAATCTTCCTGTTCCTATTAATTTCATTCTGTGGATATTTATTTAAAAAATATTTAATTAACAATGCCGCCGCAATTGTTTCATTACATTTTAAATTATATGTAATTATAAATTTGAAATTTTCTTAGTCAATTAAAATTTTATAATTAAAATTAATAAGAAATTTTTTCACACAAAAAACAGATAAAATATATTAATTTGTATATTTATAATATTATTTTCACCATCATCATCCCATCTAATCTATATACTGTATTGAATTTCGACAAAAAAATAAAATTATAATCTATTTATGTTTTAGAGATTACCTCATAATATTCGCCAAAGTAATTAAATAAATTAAATTGAATTAAATTTATGAGAATTTACTATAATATATGTAGTTATATCATTAAGAATTTATTCTACAATAATTTATCATTTTGTTTATAATTTTTTTTATACATAAATTTTTGTAATATTTATAAAAAAAAAAAAACTTTCATGTTTCAGTTTCAGTTATATAAAAATGTAACGAAAAATTTTGTGTTATTTTGTATAATGAATTTGTCATATATAAAATGTACATTATAAGTCATAAAGATAGCAAAATACAAAAATAACTTAAATATTTGCATATTTTAAATATATAGCGAGTGAGTTTATATTAAGGTATTCGCATTTCAGAGGTAAAAAAACAAAAAAAAATCACATATACATTGTTAATAATATTACAGTAATGACGTAAATGACGTAAAAAAAAAAACACAATAAAGATAAAGGTAAATTTTTGTGTTCTAAATGTGAATAAATTTCATAAAGTTATATAGAGAATATCTTCAAGTCTCAATGGGTGTATGTATATACATTTTTCTTTTAATTATTTATATCATTCATATAAAGGTAAAGTTATTCATTCTATATATATAGAATTTGAATCCATATATATATATCAGATCAGATTTTAATTTTGCCATTATACCGATCTAAAATCTAACATTGATTATGTAATATACAAAGTTAGAAACATATAAAAAATTATACATAATAAATTTTGTTCCATAACTTGAATAAAAAAAAACATTCATAAATGAAAAACAATAAATGACCTAAAAAAAAAAAGAACAAAAACTAAATGGTGGTATACCATAGGTAAAGATTAAAACTATTTTATTCGAATACACGACGATGGCATATTTGTGAATATTTTGAAGATAAATGTATATATGCATATTGGTGGTGGACGTGCTTGAAATGATAAATAATCAAAAGAATATATATACAGTCGTGATCAGTTAAATAACACAGTCGTATTTATTACGCCAAATATTTTAGTTTTACAAGTACAAATTATATATACAAAAACAGATAAGTTTCTGGAAAAATGTGTTATGGACCGATAAATCAAAGTATAATCGATGTGGATCCGATGGAAAAATGTATGTACGACGTCTACGTAATCAAAGCATCAATCCATTATACACATTAAAAACAGTATAAAACATGCTGGCGGTAGTATGGGTTGGGTTGGGGAGCTCTATATTGGCATGGTTGTTTGGTCCAATACATAGAGAATATAAGGAAAATGGATCAATATATGTATAAAAACATACTTGAAAATGCAATGGAATCATATGCTGATGATAATATACCACTTAAGAGGAAATTTATGCACGATAACGATCAAAACTCACCGATCTTTGAATAAATAGATGGCTGTTATAAGAAGAACAAATTGGATTGGCCGGCACAAAGTCCGGCCGTGAACCCCATTGAGAATTTGTGGGGAGATGTCGAAAAAGGGATTAGTGAAAATCGACCAACAAATTTGGAAAAAATTGTGGGCAGTCGTGCAAGAGGCTTGGCATGCAATCCCATCAAATCGATGCAAGCGTTTGGTGGAAAGTATGCCTCGTCGATGTGCTGAAGTAATTAAGTAATTAAGATGAAAGGTTTCCCAACGAAATATTAAACCAACTTTTAATCAATATTTTATTAATTTTTTATTTTGTGATGCAAATAAAGCCAAAGTTCCGTGGACTGTGCTATTTATACATGACCGCACTTAACTTTAAGAATTTTTTTACGTTTTATGTTCAGAATTTTTTTGTTAAAAAAAAATATCGATATTTATTTACATTAATTATGAAATTATGTATTACTATGTTTCCTTTCTATAAACTCCCTTAGTCATTTTAACACTGCTTCCATTAGATATTTTTAAGAATTCATTCCAAGAAATGGGTGTGTTATTTAATTGACCACCGCTGTATATAGACATTTTTTTTTTAAGAACTTATACATTTAGTGTTTTATTAGTTTAAATTTTTAATTTTTTATTTCACTTGGCTAGGTCTCCCCCTATATAGGAAGGGCCAAGTATTCGGTTCGGTGTGGTTAAAAACGGTATGGTTTTTTTTCTCCACATTTTAAACTTCCCCGAACTCAAAAACACGAGAAAAAAAATTCCGTCCAGCAAATGTATGGATGGTTGTCACGACGATACCTATCGCGCTAATTTCTTCACTTAGTTTGTGTGTTTCCATAAAAGCAAGGCTGAGTTCGTAAATGAACCCGATCGGGTCCGCCCTCCCGGTACCCATCATACAAGAATCCTCTAAAAATCGAATTTTTTCGCTTTTTAAGATATTTTATGTATCATTTATAGAAACATTTTAACGTTATGCAACATTATAAAGTGATACCGTAGAGAGAGAAAGAAAAGTAACGTCTGTCCTTGAGAAGTTACACAAGGGAAGCCGTCAACTACTATAGGGGGGGCCAAGTGTGACTATCGTGAAGATAGATGAGAAAAGTGGCGATTCATAAGGAAATATAAAAACATATATTAAATCTGTTTCCTTCGTTCTCTGTTTCCAATCATAATTCAAATGCAATTTTAGATCTGAGGGAAAAAGTTAAGGGAAATATTTGTTATGAATTTTGAATTTTGTTTCTAATCTCACCGCAACCAACCATCCAATCCCATAGACAGATCCAAAGAATTAATGGAAATTAAATTAACATTGTTTTATATATAGTAATGACTTAATGGATGATAAAATTTAAACCTCCTCCTATTATGCTTAAATGATTTCTGTTCTATATAAGTGTTATTGGACAGCAGCATTTTTTAAACTAAAATTTGCTGAACGTATTTATGATGGTATGTAGAAAGTATTCCTTTGCCTTTATTTTTGTTTTGTTTAGCCATTGGCAATTTTTTAAATATAGTATATATAATACACATGATGTTGATGGTTTGGTGTTATACAATGGTTATATTCATACATATAAAGTTGTATGTTTTAAATTAATATTTTATCTGCGTGTACTTTCTTGTACATGTAAAAATGTGAACTAAATATCTATAGGAATAGAAAATATAATATAGAAATTGCATAATTTCCAATCATTTCTATATATATATATATTTGTAAAAAAAATGAGATGTTTCAATTAAACAAAAACAAGCCTAAATTTGTTAAATGATTTTACCGTATTTGAAAATCGATTGTAATTGACAGGGCGATATCAATTGGGATACAGCACAGGAGGAATACTTGTAATAAATTATAATGTTCAGTTTTTTACAATTCAATTACCAAACCCTTTCTTTATTATTTCAATTGTTTATTAATATACATTATTACATTTAGACGTTTACAAAACAAAACAAAAAATATTGTAATTGTTTTTATGCAAAATGAATTGACATTTCCCGTTCAATTTAAAGAAAAAAAAAAGAAAAGTTTATTATTTACATATTCATTATTGGATATAAGTTTTTTTTTCATGTTTTCAATATATCCAATTATATATCAATATATATATATAAAATCTATCAATAATTTCTTTCTATATCAATATATATAGAGAGAGAGGTATATTCCTTATATTATATATTTATAATTTGATAAACGATTTAATCGTGAATATATAAAATAATAATATAATAATAATGATGAATTGCATATATTAAATGTATTATTATATATTAATTTCTTATATACTCTATCTATCTATATATATAAATAGGGTGCTGGTAAAGAAATACGTGAAGCAATTGCCGATCCACAACCACAATGTCAAGAAAAAGCATGGAATGCTGTATTACCGTTGGTCATCAAACTGAAACGATGCTATGAACATTCATTAGAATTAGAACGTATTGTACCGAAATTATTAGGTCAATTGGTAGGTGGTAAATTAAATCCAACACAACATTTAGAAACACAACAAGCATTAGTTAAACAATTGGCTGAAATATTGGAATTTGTATTAAAATTTGATGAATATAAGGTAACAAAAAGACTTTTATTTGTTTTTAATTAAAGTTCTATTAATAGTATATTTTATCCATATTTATTTGTATGCAGATGAAAACACCAGCTATACAAAATGATTTCAGTTATTATAGACGTACGGTGAGCCGGCAAAGAATTGATAATACTAGTCAGATGTTGGTTAGCACAGAATTGGCAAATCGTATGTCATTATTCTATGCACATGCAACGCCCATGTTAAAGGTATTGAGTGAAGCAACATCAAAATTTGTTCATGATAATTCGGATGATGTTGATAATACAACGGAAACATTAGGTACTATGGCTAAAGTTTGTTTACGTATGCTAGAGAATCCGTAAGTAATTTTTAATATCAATATATTATATAAAAAAAAAAGTTATTATAATATTTTCATGAATTGTCAAAACATTTTCCTAAATTTTTAAATTTTCTCAATGATTTTTTTAAAATTTGCCCGAGGAAATTTATTATAAAGAAGGATTTCTTATGTGAAGGAAAAGTCCTTATAAAGAAGAATTCCTTATGAAAAATCTTCATAATATAAATTTCTAGAATGGAAATTCTGTTGTAAATTTTCTGAATGAACTCTGCATACTTTTCTAAAACTATCCATTATGATTTTCTAAAGGAAATTCTGTTGAATTTTCTAACTGAAGTTGTTTCATTTTCTAACAGAAATTCTGTATAATTTTCTGAGGAAATTCTGCTAAATTTTCTAAGGAAATTCTGTTTAATTTTCTAAGGAAATTCTGTTTAATTTTCTGAGGAAATTCTGCTAAATTTTCTAAGGAAATTCTGCTAAATTTTCTGAGGAAATTCTGTTTAATTTTCTAAGGAAATTCGGTTGGATTATCCAAAGGAATTTCAGGATAATTTTCTAATGGAAATTCTGCAATAATTTTCTGAGGAAATTCTGTTGGATTTTCTAAATGAATTTGTTTAATTTTCTAAAGGAAATTCGATTGAATTATCCAAAGGAATTCTTGAATAATTAATAATAATAAAATTAATTTTTCGCTATACAACCAACAATCTGGTTTTAGCGTCCAACAACAGCCTTCTATGTTGTTAGTTTCTTAATTTGTGCCTTTTACGGTGTCGGTAATTAGCCGTACGAACGACCGACCGCAAGGGGAAAATACGCAACTCTGTGTTAAAATTCAGATTCGAAAAATAACCAAAAACACAAAACATATTTTATGCATTCAGTAGGATCCGAACCCACGACCCCAAAATTTCGTTAGAATTTTAGGTTGGCATTTTTAACATTTACATCATAGAGTTATGAATAATTACCTAAAGGAAATTCTGCATGATTTTCTGACGAAATTCTGCTGGAAAATTTTCTGAGCAAATTCTGTTTCATTTTCTAACAGAAATTCTGCAATAATTTTCTGAGGAAATTCTGTTGGATTTTCCAAATAAAGTTGTTTAATTTTCTAAAGGAAATTCGGTTGAATTATCCAAAGGAATTCTTGTATAATTTCCTGAAGCAAATTATGTACAAATTTTCCGGCGGAAATTCTGTTTAATTTTCTCAATCAAATTCTGTATAATTTTCTAACTGAAATTGTTTACAGTTTTTTAGCTAAGAGAAAATAATTCTGTAGAAATTACCAATAATTATAAAATTTCTATATAATTATAATTAATTAATTATCATTCTAAATGCTTATTTATATAAATTTTATATACAGTAAATTACTGTCACAAATCGAACGTGAAGAAACCCATTTATTAGTGTTACGTGTTATGGTAGGTTTGGTAATATTATACGATCATGTACATCCGGTTGGCGCATTTGCTCGTGGTGCTCATGTTGATGTAAAAGGTTGTGTTCGTTTGTTACAAGCACAACCGGCAATAAAAGCTGAACCATTATTGAATGCACTTAGATATACAACAAAACATTTAAACGAAGAAAATACACCGAAAAATATTAGAAATTTATTAGCTGCATAAAATCAAAAAGAACAAAAATAGTAAAAAACAATTAAAAAAAAAAAAAACCAACTAAATTAAATTGTAATTTTTTTTTTTATATATAAGAAAATTTGTATAATTTTTTCATTTTTTTTTCTTTTTTGTTGTTTATTTTATTTTAATTATAAATAATTTATATATAGAAAAATAATAAAAACAAAATCATCTATAAATAAAATAAAATATATTTTAAACAAAAAAAAAAACTATTAATTTTTAATATAATAATAAAAATCATTTAAGATTATAAATAAATTAATTTCAATTTTTTTATTTCATTATTATTAAAATTTAATTTAAATTAATTTCCCCCTTTTCTCTTTAAATATAAAACAGAAAAGAAAAAATTGTTAAAAATTTATTTATTGCATAAAACAAAAACGAAAAGGTTTATATAAAATATTTTATTATTATTATTATTATTATTATTAAAGTTTAGTCCTTTCCCGTGTATTGAAATTGTTTTTTTACAAAAATATAGACAAAATTTCAAAACAGAACGAAAAAATAATTATTATTACTGCTATTAATTGCTATCATTGGAATTCACAAAGGATACGATGAGATCGGGCACAAAAAAGGCTCAAATTTTTATAACACATTTATTCTTAATAAATAATAATAATAATAATAATAATAATAAATAAAATAATACAATTATTTTTCATTTTGGTTAAATGGTTCATTAGAAAAATTATTAAATATTTTTTTTTTTGTTATGAAATAAATTCAATTTTTAATAAATAAATAAAAAACAAATGCACAATAAAAAAAAAATAGCAGTAGTTTACAAAAAAAAAAACAAAAAAAAATAATATAGAAAACAATTTTTATTAAATGAGAGCTATAAAAAATAATAAATTTCTAATTTAAATAAATTTAATTATAATTCTATATATATATATATATATATATATATATATTTATAAATTTTTTTGATTTCTCTAAATACGTATATATTTATTAATTAATTAATTAAAAAGTAAAAATAATAATAATTATTTAATTATTTATCTTCCAAAATTAAAATAATAATTTTGCATTATTATTTTATTATTTTAATATATAAAAAAGAATTTTTTTTAGGTAAAATTTTGTAATATTCAATTATGTGGGTGTGCGTGCGTGATTGTTTGATTGTTTTTGCGTCTGTTTGTGTGTGAGAATTTCCATAAGCAAATTTTTAATTTTCCTTTTTTGGGGCGGAGGAAAAAAAAACTAATTAAACTATATAAATAAAAAGTACCTTTTTGTTTTTTTTTATTATTATTATTATTATTATTATTTGTTTTTCTATAGCCAATTAATTTTTTAAGATATATTTTGAAATGTAATATTCTAATTGGGAATTTCTTGTTGTGTTTTGGACGGATGGTTTTTTTTTTTTTGGTAAAAAAATACTATTTTTATTTAAATTTTTAACAATCAAATTAAAAAGTTAAATAAGTTAACATTTATTAATATTTTTTTATTATATAAATAAAATACTATTCGCCCATCAATAATTAACAAATTTAATTTATGAAAAATTTATTTCAGATTGTAAAATTTTTCATAAAAAATATTAAAAAAAAACCTTACCTCTCTTTTGGTATTCTACTATACACAATTAAAAAAAAATAAATATATAAATTACAAAAAATTAAAAAAATGACCCAGAAATACATTTTTAATTCTTTAGCTAAGTCTAATTTTAATTTAAAATTTTGTTACCAAATATAATATATATAAATAATTAAAAAAAAAAACATTACATTACATCACTTATTATTATTATTATTATTAAATATTAAAACAAAACAAAAAAAAAACCAATTTGTTAATTATTTATTAATTATTAAAAAAAAAAAAAATTTCATATCAATTAAAATTGTCTAACCAAAATTATTTTTTAAATAGTTAAAAAAAAACAATTAATTCTATTGACCAAAAATAAACAAAATAAAATCATTAATTAATAACTACTTTTTTCTTTTGATTTTATTTAATTAATATTTATTATTAGAAAAATTGTAATTTTTTTTTTTTGTTGTTTCATTTCTTTATTATTAAATGTGATTTATCTTGATAATAAATTGAATTAACAAAAAAAAAACAATCCGAAATAATAAAAAGAATTGTCACAAAATAAAACAAAAAATGTAATACCAAAAATTAATTAAAAATTAATAAAAAAAATAAAAAAAAAAGAAAAAAATAATTATTTAAGAATTTACAATTGATAATTTTGTTTTTTTTTTTTTTTAATATTCTTTTTGTGGTTTAAAACTCCACTGTGAAATAATCCATTTCAATAACTGCAAAGGAAAGGGTCCCGGTAAGACAGATCCTTAAGCCATTTGAATGTCAACATAAGAAATAGACGAACCCTTCGCTAATTCGAAACTCACCTATTTCATGAGAATTTTCTCTACAATATAACTATAAAATACATTTATATAAAATATTTTCTTTTTTAAAATTTCTTTATTAAAATAGAAAAATTAAAAAAAAAATTACAAGATTTTCCTTTTAAATATTTTCTTAATTAAATTACACTTATAATAATTAATATATCACAACAACAACAACAAAAAATAATAATGTTAAAATACAATGGAACGCAATCCGCAATCCGCAATCCACATAAGAAAAATTACATTACACCAAATTTTTTCTGTTTTAATGATGGTGGTAATTGGGCAATTAATGATATTGGATTAACACCAACGGTTATCAATTCATTATCGGCTAACCATGATAAATGTACAAAATGTTCATATTCACATTTAAATTTTAATTTTAAATCTAATACATCATTTAATTTCGATTCATCATCATCAGCAACAACACCAACAACATTATCATTATCATTATTATTATTATTAACATTTTGACGCATTACTTTAGCTCCACGTTGTGGCTGTAACAAAAAAAAAATCACAAAATAAAATGATTATTAGATTACATATTAAAAATAAAAAAAAAAACAAATTAATTACCTGAGTCTTTTCCAATACAAATAAATATCCATCATTATGTAATATCATAACATTTTCATTTCGTGGATCAAGTACAATATTTTTAATTGGATGTGTTTTTAAATTTGGTACCAATAATTTATTTGTCGTTGAACATGTAAACCGTAACTCTTCCAAATCATATTCAAATATCTATGTTCAAAGTAAAATGTTAATGACAAATTTTTCATTAGAAAAAAAACCCCCCCTCCTCACCACCACCACCACTTACTTTCATATCGGGAAAGGCGGCCACCAATTTCGGTGTATTTGGATGTATGGCAATGGCCGTCGGTGGTACAATGTATTTCGGTAAACTTTGATAATGTTCCCAAATGGCTTTTTTATTTTTTTTCTTTGTATTTTTCCATATTGAAATATTACAACAAACACCGGCACATATTAAATATGTTGAACATCTGGATAACGCCATTAAATGTATTGAATCCTTAATGGATTTACTTAAAATAATTGTTTCTTTATAGTCAATTTCATTGCGTTCATCATTGATTTGGAAAATATCAATTTCTTGATTTAATTTCGCCAAAAAAATGGATTTTGAATCATGAGAAAATAATATTTTTGTACATGCCGTAAATTGGGTAGGTAAAATTGTTCGGATACGTTCCAATGTTAATTGGGCACCGTCTTCGATTGCACCACCCACACGAAACAAACGTATTGACGTTTCCGTTGAATACATTAACCAACGTCCATTACGTGACAGTGAACAACAAACAATTGGTTCATCATTACAACTACGAAATTCTAATATTTTTCTAATACCCTATTGTTGTTGAAATAGCAAAAAAAATAATATCTTTTAATAAATTTTTTGATGTAAACTGTGTGTGTGATGATTGAACCTTACCTTTTCCAATGACAAATACTTTCGACCTCCAATTGCATTTACATTTTGATTTCTACCGGCGATTAGCTCTTCACCGTCACCATATTCTTCATAGGCGATGTCATCGATTAATTCTAAATTATCACTACTTGGTACACCCAATTGCCATAATTCCAAATAGTTAAAATATTTCAATAGCAATAATCGTTGATTATTATCATCGGCAACGATAGCACATGGTTGTTGTAAAAATGGACCATATTTTGTATAGGAAGACATTGATTTTTTTGTATACGAAACACCAATGTATCCGTCAATGCCACCGGAAAACACTTTTGTACCAACACTGGCCAATGCCAATACATCATGATCGTGTATATTACGTTGAATGAATTTAATCCATTGATTTGTCAATTGATTATCTCGTTTTACCGGTGTCAATGCATACATACGTATTAATGGATCGATACCGGAACAACAAAATGTTGTTTGATCTTCGCTTACGGTCAACGCCAATACATCGGATTTCAATGCAACAAATGTATCAATTTGTGTACCCAATTTACCATCCCATATTGTTATACGACCCCGAGAATCACCCGAAATTATTGTAAAATCACGTAATACAGCCAATGTCCAAATGACCGTTTCTTTTTTAGCTTCTGATCGTCCACAATTCATACGATAAATTGCATGTCCCGTTTTACAATCCCAAATTCGGATAACATCAACGGAACCGGTTACCAGAAAATCACCAGTACTATCAAATTTACAACATAATATTCGACCTTCTTGTTTATCAAATATTTTCACATACTCAATGCCATCATCATTTGACACATCAAAAATGTTTAAATAACCTTCTTCGGTGCCAACGGCCAACCAATTTTGAACACAATTCAAATCCAAACACCATGCTGAATTGCCTGTCATCAAAACGTTACGTTTTGGTTTTAACAATTGTAAATCCCATTCAATTAGTTCACCGGTTAAACCCGTTGAAAATAGACGATTTGCACCAACCCATGCAAGTGCTTCAATTGACAATTTTGCTGAACCCAATATTGTTTTTTCTAAATACGGTGCACTTTGCATATTCCATATTTCAATTGATTGACGATTTCTGAAAAAAATTGAAATGGAAAATTTATTGTTTCATATAAATGATTTGGAATATCTTTTAAAAAGGGAATGTAGGGATTATCTTAAAAACTCATTACAAACAAAAACATTAAATTACTGACCCCCATTTAATGGCATGTCAGACCGGTTGCCGGAAAACTTATTATAATAAATGCAAATGCTTTCATTCAATTTACAACATATATCTTTGATAAATCAAAGAACAGATAAAAAGAATCTTAATTTGGGGGCTTTTTTTTAGCTAATGTTTTATTATATAAATTAAACAAATAATTAAAAAAACACAAAACAACTAACCTCGAAATTGCCATACGATTTGATTTTGTATTATAAATAATATAATTTATTGATCGTGGTGATAAATTATAAAATCGGGCATCATGTATTTTACATATACCTTTAACTTTTTCATTTGATGATTTTGCTGACATAATTTTTTTCTATATAAATTAATTTTAATTAATTACAATTTAATTAATTACAATTTAAACACAACAAAATAATTAAATTAAAAAAGATGTTTTTTTCAAAGCGCAAAGTTTTTTACACTAGTATTAAAAGAAAATTATAAAAAATAAAAATAATAACAAAGCGCACGTGTGAAACTGAGTGAATTTCACCGAAAAATGACAACCATTTTAGAAATACCGAAAGAGAAAAAGAGGCAAATGACACTTTAAATTATTGATAAATATTTAACGATGGTGTCGGTAATACAGAATAAACTCTTCTTTTTTTTTTTTTAAATATATTTAAAAATAAATTTTAATTTAATTGAAATTATATAATTTATTAAATTTAATAATTATACATATTTATTTATTTAATAATATTGTTCTTGATATCTTCATCGGGCACCATTTCAAAATATTTTATTACGTTTTAAAATCTAAATTATATATATTTTCAAAAAAATATTATTTTAATTTTATTAAATATAAATATAAATTATTTTATATAAATATACGTTTTGTACTTACGAATTAAATTAAACAATTGGATTGGATTGTTTTTTATAAAGGTTTAATTGTTGTTGTTACATTTAATGGAAATAAATTTAGAAAATAATTAATTTTTTCATCGGAACAACGTGATTGTGCATCAGTTAATGTTGGATTATTATTCTTATTTTGATCAGCACAATTAATAATTTCCAAGAAAATATTTAATGTAAACAATAAGATAAAATAAATAATAATTGTTTTTCTTGCCATTATTCTTTTTTTTAAATTATTTTATTTATTTATTAATTTAATTTTTATCACCAAAAATATAAATTTCAATTGAATACAACACAATATATATAATAATAAAGTTATTTTACAACGAAAAAATCTTAATGTTTATTATTAATATTAATATATTAATGGTTTTGTAACAATCGCTGATTTGATAATTTAATTTAATAAAAGCATATATATGGAAGGTTAACAAGATCGTGTTTTTTTTTTTTTTTTGATTTGTGTTAAATAAATAAATGGGATCAATTTTAATAAATTAATGATGTCATTATAAATTTTTAAATATATATATAAATGTAATGCGCGACCTCTTCATTTAAATGTCTACATGACAAATTTGAATATTTTCACTCATATTTTCAACTCAAAAAAAAAATTCTCTCTTTTGCAAATTTAATTTTGAAAGATAAAGAGATTGAAAGAATTTTTTTTAATTTACATTTTCTTTATACGCAAAATTTATAATTGGTTTGTTTGTTTGGTTAATATTTATAAAAAAAAAAAAATTATTTTATTAATTTTTTTCTAAAAATAAATTAATAAACAAACAAAATGTTTAATATTGATTTAAAATAATATTAATAATAATAATAATAATATGTTCCTATAAAAGTATTAATAAAAGTTATAAGTTTTTTTTTCCACCTACTGCACAATAATTAGTGAATATCACCAAAAAAAAAATCTTTCGTTTGTTTAGTTTTTTTTTTGTTTGTTATTTTCTAATACAGAGGAATTATTATTTTATTTTTTTTTTGCCAATAAAACGACGATCTCAACTAGGAGGAGATTTAAATCAATATTGAAATTTTAAATATTTCTGTTTTAATAAATCCATTTGCAATTTTATTACTAATATACATACATACAAACTATAAAATGCCATTACTGATAACAACAATATTGATCTCATATTTATTAGGTAAGTTTTTCCTAAAACAGAAAATCCATAATCATGTTCATTGACCTAATTCGCATTGATTTAAGGATTTTGTAATAGTAAATATGTTTAGTTCCCGCTATCAATATACAAAATTCTTTAATAATATAATAGAGTTTCAGGTAGATAATGAGATATTCCTCATAATGATAACATTTCTTTTTTACAGTTCACATCCCATCTCGTGTAAATTCATCTCGTGTATTAGAATTAAGTGATAAATTTATTGATGTAAAACATGAAGGACAATGGTTTATTATGTTTTATGCACCGTGGTGTGCCCATTGTAAAAGAACCGAACCTATTTGGGCACATGTCGCACAATCATTAACGAATACAAATGTACGGGTAGGACGAATTGATTGTACCCGTTTTACAGCCCTTGGACATCATTTTAAAATCAATTCATATCCAACGATTATGTTGTAAGTAAATGGGATTTTTCAAATAATATAGTTTTCTGTAACACATTTTTTCAATCGTTATGTTTGTCCACCGTAAAATAGCATTAAGGGTACCCAAGAGTATGTGTACAATGGGGATCGTACAAAAGAAGAATTGATACCGTATGCAATGCGTATGTCGGGTCCACCAGTTCAACAAGTAACCCGTATAGATAGTATAGATCTATTGAAAACACATAATAAAATATTTTTCATATATATTGGACTTCAAAATGGTGGACTCTGGGATACATACCAATTGACAGCCGAATATTTTCAACCACATGGATTTTTTTATGCCACCCTAATTGATATAGCCGAAAAACATTTTCAAATTGATACATTACCGGCAATTTTAGTGTACAAAGAACGTCTTCATCATTATTTTCCATGTAAGGAATAAATTCCAATATTTAAATTCGCTATTCAATTGTATTTTTATTTATTTTATTCCAAACAGTATCCGGTAATGTCCATCTTGTTGAACCAATTTATTTAAATCATACATTACATCAATGGGTGAATGAAGAACGTTTTATAATATTTCCAAAGGTAAAACAAAATCAAAAATTTCAATTTCATCCAATCAAAGTATTAATAATTATTATTTTAAAATCAAAAAAAAAAAAAAAAAAAAACAACAGATAACCCGTGCCAATATACATCAATTGTTATTAACAAAAAAATATCTAGTCATAGCTGTAGTTGAAGAGAATAAATTAAGTGAAATTGCTAGTCATGAATTGGAATTTCGTGATTTAATTGAATCGATAATACGTGATCATCATGGAAAATATCATAAACATTTTCAATTCGGTTGGATTGGTAGTCCGGATATTGCTCATTCAATAATTATGGATCGTTTACCAACGCCCCATTTAATTGTATTGAATTCAACAACTTCTGAGCATCATATACCCGATGATGATCCAATGCAATTAACCATCGATGCAATACATATATTTTTAGATAATGTACATCAACAAAAAGTACCGGTTAGTTAGTAGTTTTATATAAGGGGTTTTAAAAAAATGTTTTTTTTTTTTGTTATTAAATCATCACAAATTCTTTTAGGTATATGGTGGCGATTCATTTTGGGTACGTTTATGTCGTGCATTTTTTGAGGCACGTCATACTTTGTTTGATATGTGGTTAGGAAATCCCGTTTTAACATCATTACTATTTGGTTTACCCCTTGGATTTCTATCATTAATTATGTATTCGATATTTTGTGCTGATATTATGGATGCTGATGATGAGGACGATGATGAAGGTATGCTATTTCAAATATTCAAATAGCGAGATTAGTTAAATCAGTTAACATTTTTTATTTTCCCCTATTTGTAGATTCTCATGAGAAAACTGAATAGATCCAGATCGAACAACCAGCAAAAAAAAAAACCAAAAACTATAGTAAATTAAAGCAAAACAAATTTTAGTTAATTAATAATTTTATTCAAAAATTAAAAAATAAGTTAAAATTGCAATTAACTCATATACACAATAAATTTTTCATTCATATACGTATTTTATAAAAAAAAATGAAAAAAAAAAAGTATTTATTATATTTAAAAATGTAATGTTTGTAATATTTAAAAAAAATAAATAAAAATTTTGATGAAACCAAAAATGAGTTTAATTTGTTTTTTTTGTTTGTTAAACAAAAGCACGCACAAACACACAAACACCAAAAACGTTAAATTATTCTAAATCCTTATAATCATCTTCATCATCATCGGAATCCATTGCATTACGTCTTCGATCATAATTTACTTTTATCGTTTGTTTTCCCCGGCGATCATTTAAACTTTCTAACATTGATGTTAATTTAGCATCATCAATTTTTTCCATTATTGCACCACTCCGTACTGCCTGATAAATCATATTTTCTACCATTGCAGCCGTTTCGGGTTTACACATTTTTATTGTATTTACTGAAATTAAAAATTTAAAAAAATTTAAATATTTTGTTTTTTTTTTTTTTGTGGATTTTACTATGGATTAAAAATTGTAAAAATTACATCGTGATTGTGCCTGTTGATCCAGTACTTGTTTTAAAAACATTTGTTTTTGTTCTTCAGCGGATTTTTGTTGTTCTTTTTGTTTTTCGGCCGCTTCGTTTGACTGTAATAAAATTAAAATGATTCCGATTAAATAATTGTTGAATTTTTATAAGATTTATTATTATTTTATTAGGGGAGATTCGACATCGAACTTATTATAGACCAAAATATAGACAAATTTTTCTATTATGATAATTTATTACATTATTATTGTATAGATACTAGATTGGAACTGAGATAAACTATATCCTGGAAGTTTTCTAGACATTGTAATATTTAGCAAAATTTAACCAATATATAGATTTGTAAGTGTAATTTAATAACATATATTTGTGTATTACACCTACGCATTGTACAATCTGTTAAATGATGTGAATTATAGTGAACATTTTACAATTCCCACTCCTATTTAAATACTCATTCAAACCTTTTTGCAAAACAAAGAAATACCAAAAAATGTATTTTACCGTTTTTAAAACATCACATTCAAGAATTTCATTAACTAGAATTTACCCGAATATTCTAAAATATATTGATTGTTAACCTTATAATAAAAATACGCATATATTTAAAAAAAACAAAAACCCCATGACTAAAGCCGACACACAATCCGGTAATTAAATCATAATCATTTTACATTTCTGGGAAACACGAAACAGTGTTTATGATTAATTTACGGTAAAATATCATTAAAAATGCATATTTAAAAATACTTACACGTTCGGCTGATTCCAATCCACCACCACCCAATCCCATTTGTCCCATCATATTTCTTCCGGCCATTGGATCCGTCATTATTATTTATTTTTTAATATAATTGTTTATTGGTAAAATAAAAAACAAAAAAAAATAGGTATATATATAAAATTATTTTATATAATTTTAATATTTTTTTTAAAATGTGAATTAAAATCACTAAAAATTTGGTTATTTTTTTATTATTTTAATGCTAAAATAATAATTTTTTTTTTATTTTTGCTTGTTTTTATATTTTGATTTTTTTTTTTTTATTTGGAAAATACTTGTTTGAAATCTGATTGTTTGTCCTTTTCTTTTACGTATTTGCGTATTTTTTTTTTTTCAAATTGCGTTAAAATTTTAAATGTCAAATGGATTTTTAACGAAATAATATATTGAAAATGCGTTCGGAATGAATTATTTCTTAATTTTTTTTTTTACAGTATTTCCTATTTCGTATTTAATTAATTATATTTTCAGTTTATTTTAATATTTTTTATTATTAAACAAAGTTATTAAAAATATGTAATAGATTTTTAATTTAAAATTATATTTATTCAAATATTTTAACCCAAATTTTAACAAATCTTACCAAGAACTGCCAGAATTGTCAAATAATAAAACCTCAAAAAAAAAAATGAACGTGTTCTAGAATTGATTTTTTTTATTTATCAAATTAACAACAAAAAATAATAAAATAAAAAAAAATCATTTTGTGAAAAAATAAATAAATAAATAAATAAATTGTGTATATTTTTAATTATTACAGTTTTTTCTTTTTACTTAAAAATCCAACAAGAAATTTTATAGATTAATTAATTATTTTATACATATAATAATTACAGTTATTGATAAAATATATAATAAAATAATTAATATTTATATAAAATAAAAAAATTAAGAACTTGCACAACACCAACAACAACAACAACATGTCATTGGAACCATCAGCATGTGAAGGTTTGTTTTTTTTTTTTTTTGTTGTTTTGAAATTAATTTTTATAAATTATATATATTTCAATAAAATAATATTAAAATTTAATTAAAATTAATTCTATTTTTTTTATGTAATTTAAATTTTGTGTGTGTGGATTTGTTTATTTTTCTAAGTAGATCTAAAAGCTTTTGAACGCCGGTTAACCGAAGTGATAGCATGCTTGAATCCAGCCACATTACGATGGAGAAGTAATAATTAATAAAATTTATGTTTTATTTTAATTATAATTAAATTAATTTTATTCATATATTTTAAGTTGTTTTAACTATAATGTCATTAACAACGGCCATCGGTGCATATTATTGGTTAACCGATCCTAAAACATCAATAGATCCATTTGCTGAATCACTATTAAATCATCCTGTATTTGTTATAGCCGGATTAATATTAGGTAATTAAGTGATTAAGAGATTTTGAATATATTCCTTTTGGAGTATAATCAATATATTAAAGAAAAAAATCTATTTTTTTTTACAGTTATATTATTTATTATGGGTATCCATCAATTTGTAATGTCACCACAAATTATAACATCACGTACACGTTCAACATTACTGGATTTTAATATGTCCTGTGACGATACAGGAAAATTAATTCTAAAACCAAGACCGAATAATTAATGGTTTTTGTTTTTCTATTTTTTTTTTTAAAGATTATATATTCTTATAATTAATTTAACAATTTAAATTGTGTATGTATATATATATAAATATTGCGGTTTATGTTTTTTTTTTTTTTTTATATTAATTATTATATTTTATTTTTTCTTCTTATTTTTTTTATACTTATTTCAAAATAAAAATTGTTTATGTGCGAAAATAAAAAAAAAATATTCGTTATATGAATATTTTTTTTTGTAATTTCTAAATATTAAATTTTAGATATATTTAAATATTATTTATAATATCGCGGGTCACGCGGGAATCAATCACACATAATTATTATTATAATTATAATATTTATAGTATTTAAAAAAAAAAAGTATCGCGTTATAATAAGTCAATAATTTATATACCTATACCCGCTAGCGTTGTTTATATAGTTAGTTTTATTATATTATATCGTATATATATATATATATATATATATATATTTTAAAAATATTGATTATGTATATAAATAAAATAAAAAAAAAAATACCGATTAAATAAATCAATATAAAACGTATAAATAAAATTAAAAAAAAAAGCATTAATTTTTAATTATTTTGGTCCCGATAAACTGCTAAACTCTGTTGAAATAAGTAAAGTTATATTCTATGAGGATATAAAAAGGCTGGGGTAAAGCAATAGCTAAAAGCTAAGCTTAAGTTGAGCTGAGGCTTCCCCTTTTTGATAAGAAACCATATTTCATTAATAGCTCATTTCCTTTGATTATTTTCGATATTGTTGAGTTTTTTTTTAAATACTAAAATTTGTTTGTCTTTTCCCAGGAAGCTTTCCATTTTTCTTCAACCCTTTAGCAAAATAAAATAACAAAAAAAATCCTTAAAAAAACAGAATGAGATGTCTTTTAAAAATAATCCCTTGGATTCGCAATGTTGACTTTTCATTTTTATTATGAAACCGCTGGACCGACCTAAATTTCTAAAATATACAAACACGAAACTGAGTTTTTTTTTTATTTTATTTTATTTTTTTGTTTTTTGTATTCTTTATTCTTGTTCTAAAAAAAATTGAATATTTATTTATTTATTTATTTATTTATATAATAATATATTTAATTATATATTTATTATTCATCAAATTTTATAACGTATTATTTTTAAAATATTATAAATAATATAATATTTAATATATTATTTTTATTGTTTTAATTAAAAAAAAACAAAAGAAAACCAAAAAAATGTTATCACAAACATTTTTCTTTAAATTTTTGTTGTTTTTTTTTCTTTTTTTTTTTTTTTTTGTATACTCTATATAAAATTTATTTTTTATTTTTTAAATTTATTTTATATCAAAAAATAAATAAATTAAATTATAAATATATATATAAAATGTTTTCTAAATAATTTAGACGCTTCATATCATATCGTTTTATTTTTAACAATAATAAACAAAATCAATTTTAAATAATAATATAATTATATATATATTATAAATAAAACGCGTATTCTAAAATATAATTTTTATTCGCTTCTAAAATCAATTAATATATATAATTATAATAAAATAATATAATTTTTTAGCAATTTTTTAAATTGAATTAAATAATTTCTATTTATATATTTTTTATGTTTATAAATTAAATTAAATTAAATTAAATTAAATTAAATTAAAATAAAATAAAATAAGAGAGAGACGCAGTCGAGTTAAACTCGCGCTATATATTGCTTTTAAGAATGATATTTTAATTTATTTATTTATTTATTATATATATATACTTGTAGCTATATATATATAAATTTATTTTCTGTTAATTAAATATATATTAATTAATTGGTTTATTATTTTTAAATAAATTTTTGCTGATAATATATTTGTGATTTTTTTTTATATTTATTAGAATATATTTTATTATATATTTCTCTATCAATATTATCTCGCGCATGTGTGAAAACTATATTTTTTTTTTAATTGTATATTTCTCTTCTTTTTATTTTTAATTATTTTTATTATACTTTTTGATCTAAAATAATCTCATAATAAATATTTTTAATTTCTATATATTAATTTTTTAAATTATAATATATATTATTTGTTTATATGAACAGAATAGAATTATTATTATATGTTCATTATATTTTAGGGGGAGTTTTTGTTGTTGTTGTTATTGTTGATGTTTTATAATAATTATTTTTTCTGGGTAATCTAGCATTTTTTTTTTGCTTTATACGTATTTAAAATGATCGCCAATAATATTACATAATCAAAACAATTTAAAAATAATAATATACGCGTCTAAAATATCTCTGTATATTTATAATATATATTTAGGTTAATTATAATAAATAACAAAACGTTTAAAAATAATAATTATAATAATTAATAATTAAAGAAAATAAAACATATATATTTGTTAGGCACTTATAAAAAAAAAAAAAATTGTATGTTTTTTTTTTTCATATTTAAAATTTGTTTTTTTTTTTTTTTTTTCGTTTTTTTTAAAAATAGGCTGACGCAAATAATTTATTTTAATTTTTCATTTATTTCTTAATCTTTTATTTTATTCAATTTATTTTTAATAATTAGAATATAATAATATAACAACAATATAACAATAAAAATATTTTATAACAACATATTTTTTTATTTATTTTTTATTTCTGTCTGTATAATATTTATTTATATAATATATAAGACCACAATTTTTTTTTTGTTTATTAAATATTTATGATTTTTTATTATTATTGTTTAATGTAATTTGTAAAATTTTATTGTTTTTAATACGTCTTTTTTTTATATAATAATAAACTACATTATATTTTTTGCAGTTTGTTTTTATTTAAGTCTTTTTTTTTTTCTTTTTTTAATTAAAAATTATATTGTTTGAATTAAAAATTATAAAGTGTTTTTTTATAATTGCAATTTTCTATTTAAAATTTTTATTTGTTACGTTTTTTATGTTTTTAATTAATATTATAATTAGCAAAAAAAAAAAAAATTTATTTGAACACAAAAAATTCAGTATAATTTTATTTATTATTTCTGATAATTTTGTAAGTTTTGTTGTTAAAAAATAAAATTGATTGGATTTATTTAAATTTTTAATGTCATTAAATTGAAAAAATAATGGGAAAATTATTTAAAAATATTGCAAAATAAAAGTTAAAGGAAAGTATATAAAAGGATTAAATTTTTTAAAATAAAATAAATGCGTTTAGATGTGTTTATAGTGATGAGTTCACAATAAGGTGGATCCAAAATCAATCCAAAAAGAGATAATTTTGATTCTATTAAGTTTATTCCATAAATGTATTATACGTCGGTCGGGCATTCCATTAACAAACTGACTTAATTGATTAGACGGGTGATTGAATTTAAAATAGAATTTCCTTTATTATTATTGTTTTTTAATTTTTTTTTTTGATGATCAAACGTTCATAATTCTGGGGTACCTCGCAGCGCGTTATGCTCTATCGCCCACTCTCTTAATTTTAATTTTTATTAATGATCTTTTATCGATAACAGAAAATCCAATGCACTGTTATGCTTATGACGATAGATTACATTACATTCTTCGTATTATGAACTACATCGATCGTAATTATAATGCGAATCAAATGATTCAGTCTCGCCAGAAGATGATTTCCTCAATTAACAAAAATTTCAAAGATTCAATATCTAATTGAGGGGGTAAGAATAAACTTAGTAGAATTCATTCATCCATCTAAAACAAAAGGCATGTTTATTCTCAAACAATAAACGATCCATAAATGTTGACCCAATACTTATGCATAATACAATTATTCCACAATCTAATGACCTATTAAATTTTGGAATTTGTCTTTGTCAAACAACTTTTCATGGAGTAATAATATAATAATTGCAGCTAAAAGGGCAGCTAGTCGCATTGGATTTTTAAGAAGATCGAAAGAATTTCTCAATTCTGAAAATTTAGCATTATAGTTTATAGGTCTTTTATTTTAGACCACTTCTAGAGTACAATTTCTACATATGGGCTGGTGCACCAATTACTACCCTGCATATAGTTTAGTGACAGGATCCAAAAAACCAACGCTATTTCGCTGATCAGAAATGAAACAATAACAAATTCCATTGAATCATTGGATCACAGACGATCAGTAGCTTCATTGTGCACATTTTATAGGTATTATTACAATGAATGCTCTAATGGAAATTTTAAAGCTAATTCCTGAACCAATTAACTTCTCTTATAATTCGAGTAATTCACAAAAGACTCATTCATATTCTGTATCAATTAGTTTTTTGCGAACAAACAGATTTGCAAAATCCATTTTTCCCAATAGAAACAAGAACAGCAAGATTATGGAATAGTCTCCCTGATGAACTAGTATATTTCCCCCTACTTTTGATTATCATAGTTATTTAAATTAAACATTTCATCTTATCCAAATAAAACTAATCCACCTAAAGTGCAATTGTTGGACTTGGAATTGTTTGAAAACATATGAGTGATTTTTTTCTTATTTTGTTTTAGTAAAAGTTTTTTTTTTTATCTCATATGTTTGCTTTATTTTCAAAATTTCATAAATTAATCCACATATATTATAATAGATTTACCACCCAAAATCACTTAAGTGTATATTCAATAATGCATCTAAATAAGGTTCATCACCTGATTATAAGTGATTTCGTTACGGGCTCACGGCCAGGGGTATGGAGTCGGAGTCGGAGTCGAAATATTTGGACCGACTCCTCGACTCCAACACATTAATAATCAATTACATTTTTCACTTTTTTTTAAATTTCATTGATTTTTTCATATTATTAATTATTAAAGTAAACATCAGAAGGTTTTGTCTTTTATAATACAAATATTGAATAATTGAGTATACTAAACCCAATTTATATATAGGAGTAAAAAATGGTATGGCATTTGTTAATGGAAAATGTAGAATATCGTATATTCACGTATAAGCAGTGCTTCGCAGTGCATATAAATTAAATCCCAATAACAATATTTGTATATGCGCGTATTTTATAAAGAATGGCATGGCAGAAACTGATAAATTCTGTTTAGAATTCAATGAATGCCTAAAGAGGTTGGAAAAATTCGATCGAAGCAGCAATTTAGATGTGCGTAGTGCGATAAGCAAATATCCAGAAATTGTACAACATGCTGCACTGTTAGCCAGCGCACTACCACCAACCCAAGTCAGTGTGGAGCGTTTATTTTCGGCTTTACGCATAATAAAATCAGATTTGCGAGCAAATATGAAAGAAGATTTGATTGATGCCATTTTATTTTTAAGAACTAATTTTTAAGGGAGAATAAAGAATATATATGCGTTATTTAAATGAAATTATTTATTATTTTTATTATTAAATTAAATGTAAATCCGAAAATAAAAATGAAACTGAAGTTAATAAGAATTATAAATGTAGTTAATTCATATATGTAAAATCATTAAATACAACTTATTTCCCTTAAAACATTATAAAATTCTATAAAGCTGGATTCGGAGTCGGAGTCGGAGTCGGAGTCGATATATGAGTTCTGGTTGGAGTCGGAGTCGGAGTCGGAGTCGATCGAAAATTGGGCCGACTCCACAACCCTGATCACGGCAATAGAATTCCGAGGTTTTACGGGCGCTAAACCGATTCTGCCGTATAGTAACGAACAAAAAAAAAAAAATAAAATAATTCTAAAGGTTTTATATTCATGTTTGATTAGATCTTTACTAAAACATTAAGTTCCACCTAAAAAAAACTGTAATGGAAATATATTTGGATATTTCACGGTTTTATATACGGATTCAACAGCAGAGACCGAAATTATCGCATTAGAATTCTAGAATAGAATTTGTTTGTTAAACCGAAAAATTTTGACAATATGTCTTTATATATGAGTAAAATCCTATCCACCATCACAAATAACCCGTTCAAAAAAAAATAATAATTATAATAAAAAATCCATTAAATAATTATAATAATTCATTTTGTTTTAAAATTAATTGTGAAAAAAGCCATATTTTTTTGTTGTTTTATCATATTATTTTCACCAAATGTTGTTGATTCGCATAACAAAAAATAATAAATAAATAAAACACAGCGCAGCGGAAAATTGATGAAATAAAAACTAAAAAAAAAATAATAAAATAAAGGTTTATTTAAAAGAAAAAAAAAAAAAAAAAGGAACTACAATTTTTATGTAAATTTTTTTTTGTTTTTTTTTTTTTACGTTTTGTTTTTAATTTTCATAAATTTATATAATTTTATAATATTTAATAATAATAATAATAATAATAACATAAAATTGTAACTAAAAAATAAAATTTTCTAAAATTGAATAACAATATTAATGTTAAAATTATTATATATATATATATATATATAAATTTAATAATAATAATAATAATAATTTTTTATTGTTTATATTTTAAAATAATTAAAATGTTTTCATTTTAATATGTTTTTCAAATTCAAATTTAATTTTATTTTGTTCGCAATTAAAAAACAATTATATTATTTTTAATAAATAATTAAAAAATAAAAGATGTAATTTTTAAAATTTTAACTTTGTTTATAAAATATATATGTGTGGTTTGAAGAAAAGAAGAAAAAAATTAAAAAAAAAAAACACATTTTTAATGAATTTTTAGGCTTATTTTTTTATTTTTTTTTGTTTTTGTTAGATTTTTATTTTTTCGTTAACTTTTTTTTTTTTTTATATAGAAAATATAAAATTGTTTATTTTCGTATCATTGTTTTTTTTTTTTTTATAATTATATCATCATCATAACAATAAGTATATTTAAAAAAAAAATTTAATTTTTTTATTTTTATTTAGAAAATGGTATTTTTTTGTTTGTTTGTTTGGAAAAAATAAAATATATATATATTACTACAAAAAATATGTTTAACAAATTTAAAATTTTTAAAATGTTTTTTTTTTTTTTTTTATTATCCTTTAAATATTCTATAAAATTTATTCGTTATTATTATTTATTTGTTATTGTTAATCTGCGCGGTCGTAATAACAAGGTGTGTGTGTGTGGGTATTGATTTTTTTTATAGATATTTATTGTGTTATAATCTACGCACATAATTTTTTTTTTATTTATTAAAAAATATTATTATATTATTTTATAGCGCGCGCGTAAAAATAAATGTACCGCAAAAAAAAACCCTCTATTTTTTTATTACGCTATTTTTTTTTAAATTTTTTAATTGTTTTTAATTATGTGTGTTCAAAAGAAAACAAAAAATGTTTTACATTTTAATAATATAGACGAACACAATTTTAATATGCAAAATTAAAACAAAAATATAAACTATATGTAAAACTATAATAATAATAATAATAATAATAATAATAATAATTGTAAAAAAAAAAAAAAAATAAAAATAATTAATACAAACAAAAAGAAAAAAAAAATGTTTCTATCTAAAATCTAATATCAGGCTACTAAAAATATATATATATAATATTAATTAATTAATTATAATAACTATTTAATTTTTTTTTTTTTATTAATTATAATTAACTAATAATGTTTATTATTTTTTTATTGTTTTTATTTCTGTGTATGTGGGGTTTTTTTTTATCTTTATATATAAATAAAATTGACATCTTTTTTTTTATTTTCCATGATATTTTTTGATTTGATTTTTTAGATTTTTTTTTTAGAGAAAATGAAGTTAAAAAATTGAATTTCTTATTAGAATTTTTTGTATTTTATTTAATATAAATGAAAGACCATAAATAAAATAAATGAATTAAAAAAAAATAAAAACAATTAAATGAATTATTAAAATCATAAATAAAAAAAAAAAAAATTCTCTTTTGTAATATTTCTTTTAATATATTATTATATTTGTAGAAGAATATTTCGGACGGGTTTATTATATTTTATATATTTAGAAATATATATATATATTTTACAAAAGAATATCGCTCTCTCTCGGTGATGATTATTTTTTTAATTAATTTTTTTTTTTTTAAAAACATATATAATTTTTAGATAATTTTAAAAAAAAAATAATTTTGTATATAGTAATTGATTTTCGCTTTAGTAATAAATTATAAGTCTGTAAATATATTTTAATTTAAAATTAATATATATGTGGATAAGAAAATTTTGGTAATTTAAATTTCGTAGAATTTTGATGAATTAAATGTTATTAATAATAGAGGGGGTAATAAATAATATTATAGATAATAATCCAGATCTTAAGTTGGATCTTAAGTTGGAAGTTGGATAAGTTACTATAAGAAATATTCTGGTAATTTTTAGAATGGCAAGATTTGAACTATAGAAAATTTCGTTTATATATTAGGTTGTCTATAAAGTATCGTTAATTTTTTTTTATATATTTCAAATGAACTTTATTAAACCAAATAAATATGCGCCGTTTTGATCGATGACCCTTTGCCATTTTTCTGGTAAAGACATTATCCCATCACTGTAGAACATCACTGTGTTTTCTGGGTAAAAAAACTGATCCAAGTGCATTTTGCAGTCCTCTGCGGAAATTAATTTTAAACCATTAAGGGAGTTCTGCAGAGACCGGACCGGAACAAATGATAATCTGAAGGTGCAAGGTCCGGGTTATATGGTGGATGCATTAAAACTTCCCAGCGAAACTCTCTCAAACTTTCTGCCGAGTCATCAAAGATGTGTGTGGTCTGGCGTTGTCATGATGGAACACAACGCACCCTTTCGATTGATTAATTCTGGACGTTTTTTTTTTAATCTCGTGCTTCAATTTTGTTAATTGTTGACACAATAGAGATCGGAATCAATGGTTTGACCGCGGGTGCTAGTAATTCATAATGAACGATTCCTTTCCAATCCCACCAAACAGACAGTATTACCTTTCTTGGTGTTAATCCAGGTTTTGCTACTGTTTTAGGAGCTTCACCCTTCACCTGGACCACGATCTTTTTCGTACATTATTATCGTATATGATCCATTTTTCATCACCTGTAATCATTCGCTTTAAAAATGACCGGATTTCGTTCCTTTTAAACAGCGTTTCGCAAATGGAAATTCGGTTCATTAAATTGTTTTGTGTTAATTCATGTGGTACCCAAACATCGAGCTTTTTCTTGTATCCAGCCTTTGTCCAATTGGTTTAAAACTGTTTGGTGATGGATGTTTAGTTATTTAGCGATATCATGACTGCTTACGTGTCGATTTTCTTCAATTTTTTTATATGATTTCATCGACTTTTTCAGTGATTGGTCGACCAGAACGTGCAGGTGCATCTTTGACATCAAAATTACCGGAACGAAATCGAGCAAACCATCTATAGGCTGTTAATTTTGATAAAGTTCCTTCACCGTAAACTGCACAAATTTGTTCATGTGCCTGCGTTGCATTTTCACCTTTTTCATAATAAAATTGTAAAATGTATCGAATTTTTTCACTAATTTCGCTCATCTGTAATGTGCACTACAACTTTTAAATGACTAAACAAATTTAATTTTTTTTTTTTTTTTTTCATCTACGAAATGTCATCTTTCGAACATATGTTAGTATTACCTGATCAGATTAGTACTACTTGAAATATTCATGAAATTATAATGACATCTATTTATAAAAATTAACAATACTTTTTCGACAACCTAAAATATTCAATTTTCTTCTTCTTTTCATACAGAATTTTAATACGGAATTTTATCCTTAATCATCGTATATAGATAGATTTTCAAACTTAACATTTTTATTAAATTTGGTATTATTCCAAGTGTCTCTTTTTTTTTTTTGTTACAGAAAATTGTGCCACTTTTTTATTAAACAATTCATTTTGAAATTAATCACCATTTATTTAAAGAGATCCTCGCAATTTAATTACCAAATTAAATCAAATCTACAGATAAATAAAAAATTACCTGTCACATACATCGACAACGACTGTATATTTTATTACAAATTATTATATGATCTTTATTATTATTTATATTAATAAAAACATCTACTATATTATTTTTATAATATATATATTATATTTAAAATACTATCACGTGTATTAAAAATTAATAAATATATTTTATAAAAACCATTGTTTAATAAATAATAGAACAGAAAAAATCAATACAAGCGGATAAAAACCATATATAAAAAATAAAAACAAAAATTTTTTTAAACTCCATTTTCCCTATATTAAAACCAAAATTAAAACCAAAATAATAATAATAATAATAATAATAAAAAAAATTAAAATATATTTTTTAATGAATAATAATGAAAAAAAAAAAAAATTTTAAAATTAACATGATAAATTTACAAAACAAAGAAAAAAATAATGGGTATAATATAATAATAATAAAAAAAAAAAAACATAACGGACAAATATAAATTTTTTTGTTAAAAATTAATAATAATATTATTTAATTAATTAATAATGAACAACCATATTTTTTTAATTTAATTTTACTATTTTTACTTTTTTTCTTGTATTTTTTTTCAATTTTAAAATTGTTTTGTTTTTTTTTTTAGTTTTTAACTATAAGAATTTTTTTTTATTGGTTTTTTTTTTCTTTTCTTTTAGTTTAGTTAATTTGTTTTATACTAAAAATCTATACTTTAATTAAAAATAATAAATGTTATTTTAAAAAAAAAAAATGTAATACAAAAAACAAAAAAAATAAATGAGTGATGTTTATTTTTTCATAATGAAAATTAATAAATTTATAGTTAGTTTTTTTTTTTGTTTTTGTATCATCACATTCATCATATTTAATTTTTTTAATTGAATTTAAATGAATGAAATTAATTTTTTTGAGAGTTATTTTTATTAAAAGGAAAAAGATCCGATAGACAAATATTTAAAATCAGTTTGCAGCAAAAAAAAAAAAACAGATAAAATGAATTTATTTGTTATATGATTTATTTATGGTTACTATAATAAAAAAAAAAATCTATACACGCGTTTTAATATAAATTAAAATTACACGCAAACCATTAAAAACAAAATGGGGAATGTGTGCATATTATTTTATTTGCATGGTTTTTTTTTTTTCATTTTAATTATGCATAAAATATATAAATAAATATTTTATAGTCTGTCTGTAAATATAATTTCTTTGAATATATATATATATATGTATATAATGACAAGATGACAAAATTAACTATAAATAAAATCGACCGACAAAACATTTCAATTTTAAATTGTAATTAATTATATAAAATATTATACATATTACATTGTTGTTGATGAAATAAAACAAGTAAAATTTTATTTTTAGTAAACATTTTTTGCGCGTGTATAGTTTTTAGTTATTTTTACAGTTGAAAAACAATATAGTTATATGTTTTTAATAAATGATAAAAATTAAATCAAATCAAATAACAATATGATGATGATGATGATATTTTACCGCATTTTGCCAGTGAATTTTTAATTAAAAAGTGCATAATTTTTTTTTTTTTTTTACAAATTATTATTCTTATGGTTTATTACTATTTACTCTATCTTTCGCATCCATATAACTATATTAAAATAAAAATATATATATATATATTATTCATATAAGTACACACTATACAAAAAAAAAATTAAAATAATAATAATAAAAAAATTTTCTCTGTCTCTATCTCTATATATATAAAATAACAATTAATTTTTTTTTTCAAAAAATATAAATTTTCAAAAGTTGGTAAAGTTCTAAAAAATTAATTTAAAAAATATTATAAGATATTTATTTTATTTTTTTTTTAATTAAATTGCTGATGAGTTGATTTTTTTCGTAATAATGACATTGTTTTTTTTTTGTGTTTTATTAATAATGGGATTTTTTTTAAATTTTTTTTTTTTTTGTTTTAAAATTAATTAATATTTTTTTTTCTTTATTTTTAAATAATAACTAGATAACAACTAGATTTTTATTTTAATATATATAGTAACAATAATATTCTTTTATTTTAAATTTAATAAATTTTTTTTTTATGAAGAATCTTATTTTATAAATTAATAAAAATAATAATAATAATAATAATAAAAAAAAAAACGGCGATTTATTTTCTTTTATACATTATGATTTTTTTTTTAATTTTTTTAATTTTTTTATTATATATGATCGCATATTGCATATAAAATATTTGAACTTTTATTTATTTATATTTTTCCATTATTTTTTTTAATAATTATAATTAATTGTTGTATTTATTTTTTTTTTTATTATATATTTTTAAATATATTTATATTGTATTTGTTTTTGTTTGTATTTTTTTTTTTTTGTAATTTTTTTTAATTTATAAAATAATTTAATTTATAAATTGTATTTGCATAATACATTTTTAAACAGAAGAAAGTAAAAAGTAAAAATTTTTGTTTAAATAATAAAAAAAAAAATAAAAATAAAAACAGCAGGCAGCTTTGTTATGGTTTTATTTTTTAATTTTTTTTTTTTTATTTTGTATATTTGCGAGCATTTGACTATATCGCATAATATATATTTTTAAGGCAGCTGCACAGCAGGCAGGACCAGCAACATATATATATATATATATAATATTTATAAATTAATTAATTAATATTTTATTTTATTTATATCCCGAGATATCTCAAGTTTAATCAATGATCAATGAATGGTTGTTTATTTTTTTTTTTTGTAAACTAATTGAAATTATTTTCTATTGAAAATTTATGTTTGAGTGTTTTTATTTAAATTATTATTATTAATATTTGATTAATTATTTTAATTAAAAAAAAATTAATTTTTTAAATAGAGGTGTAAACTATTTTTATTTTAAATTATTTAAATTTTTTTATAAAATGTTTCGAAATATTATATTATTGTTCTGTTTGCGCTGCTACTAAAAATATATAAATATGTACTGCTGTTATATCATTTTTAAATTAATTAATTAATTAATTATATAATTGCTACTATGTTGTTGTTGTTGTTGTTAATGTTGTTAATGTTGTTGCTGATGTTGTTATTCTTGTTCTTGTTATTCTGAAGTTGTATATTATATAACTACCTCTATCTGTCTCTCTCGGTGTTGTATTTGTGTGTGTTTTGTGTAACATCTCTATATGCAGTTAAAATTGTTAAAACTATATGATTATACATCTTGATACTTTGATAAACGTGCACGTAATTCCATATTTTCCTGTTTTAATTGTTCCAATTCTTGGTGTAACGTTGAATTCTGAAAGAGAATCTTATGTATTTATTTTTTAGCTATTATTTTAATTCATAAAACAATTGATAATTTGTAAATGTGAAAATAGTAAAAAAAAATTAATGTATCAACCTCTTTTTCCAGATATCTGGCTCGCATTGCAATTTGATTTTCTTTTTGGCGTCGTGCATCACGCGATCGCTTTGCCGCAATGTTATTCTTTCGGCGACGTGCCCAATACTTGTCATCCTTCAGTTCATCTGGAACGAATTGTTTTCTTGATTTTTTGATCATCGGTTGAGGTTTCAATTCTTCGTCGGAGAAGGCGCGGGTACGTGGATCAAAATCTCGACCCGATGATGCAAATGAGAACGCTGTAATATATGAAAAACTAAAATTAACGGGTTTTTGTTTGTTTATTCGTTTCTTGTGACACGTTTGAGATTCATTCGAATTGGCGAATGACATTGTATACACACACAACAAATATATATATATATATTGATTGATATTTGTATAATATAATAATTGAAATTTGGATTGAAAAAATTGTCTGTCTGGCGTTCTCATATTCGAAAAATTTATTGAATAAATATAATTTATTTATCATAGTATTTATATATTGGGGGGGGGGGCAATCAAATTTTTAAAGAAAAAAAAAATGGTATTCTTTTATTTTATTTAAGCCAGTTTTCAGAATTTATTTAAAAATTGATTTATTTTTTTCTTAAATCTCTTCTTCTCGTGAAATAATATTTAGAATTTTCATTTATAAATGAAACAAAGGAAGAAGAAGAAGAAGAAGAAGTTTTTTTTTTATATTTAATTAACAATTACAGAAGAAGAAAAAACCCCGTAGAAAAATAAAATTGGAAAATTGAAATTATTATTTGAACGAGTATATAATAAATAAATTATATGGTCTTATATATAAATTGCATCATAAAATGATAAAAATATATTGAGCTTTTCATCATCGGTTCGATTTCGGATTTTTTTTTTTTTTTTTTTTTGTGAATGGAAATTATTTATGTTGTGGATTGTTAAGGATAATTTTATTTTAAACAATATATATATATAAAATTAACAAAATATAAAAAAAAATTTAAAGCAAAATAATTTTTTAACTATTTATTTAATATTTAAAAAATAAAATACTAATTAATTACATATATATTTACAAACAAAAAACTATATTATTAATATTTTTTATTAATTTTATATATATTTATTTAATTTTAGGAGGGATATGGACTAATATGGAAATGGAATAGATTATTATTTTTAATAGACGACGGACGACTTCGCATGGAAATTATCTCATTTTTATTATAAATTTTATGCATATATATATAGTATATTTTTCTATTTATATATATATGACATGCAATAATTTGAAATATATATACATATATATATACATACTTAAAAATATATATATATGTTTTACTTACTTGATTCAGCCGGTGATGGAGGATTTATTGTATCGGGACTAACACAATCGGATGGTGATGGTGAACGTTCACGTTTTGTTGTAATGTGTCCCAAACCTATAGATAATCCAGTTGAATGACCTAATGAATCGGATCGATGTCCACCTAATCCGGTTGAATGTCCAAGATGTGTACCCGGTAATCCATCCGGAATATTATTTTCCGATAGAAATTCATCTAAATCGGCGTACTGTTTGTATTGTATAATTTACATATTTTTTGGTTTTTTTGTGATATTTTGGATTGGTAAATTTTTCGTTTGTTTTTTTTTTGTGGATTTTTATAAATACGCGCAGTGGGAAATATAATAATAATAATAAAATATAAATATGTTAATATAGAATTTTACATTAATACAATAACATTTTTTTTTTATTAAATTAAAATATATATAGAATATTTCTTATAATATAAAATTAATATTTTATTTTTTTGATGTGTTAAAAATTAAATTAAAATAATGAAATTTTTTTTTTTAGAATATATAGAAAAGATTCTTATAATGTTTTTAGAAAATGAAACAAATAAAGTAATTTATATGATTTAAAAATAGTTTTTAAGTATATTTACATTTTTTAAAGATTTTTTTTTTGTAAAGTATTTTAGAGAATTAAATTAAAGAAAAGTATATGACAAATAAAAAATTCAGTGAGATTATATAATTAAAATTAAGGAGTAATAACATTTTTTATAGTAAAAATAAAATAAATTGATATAAGATTTAAGAGTAGATCTTAATCAAAGAAAAGCATTGATTCATAAAAAATCACAATTTAAAATTAAAAAAAAAAAAATGGTAATTCAAATAAAGTTAATTTTGATTCATCAATCGGTTCACGCGCTCGTAAAACCTCGAAATTCTCATGTCGTGAGCCCGTAACGAAATCAATTAATCAGGTGAAAGTCTAAAAATCAGTAAGAAAAAATAACTTATTGTCCAAATTGCACTTGATGGGTGGATGAGTCTTTTAATGAAAAGGGTGAAATGCATAATTTAAATGATTGATAGATTGATAAGAAGGAGAGAAATACTAGCTCTGGAAGAATGTTCCATTGTATAGATGTTCTTGTTGAAATAAATGAATTTCTGACGGTTCGAAAAAATTTAATAGATGGATGTACTGTTTCAGAATTTCTTGAATTATAAGCGAAGTGAAAATAGGCCCAGGAATTAATTTGAAAATTTCATTACAGCATTATTGGTGATGGTACAATATTTATAGAATGTGCATACTGTACGTCTATAATCGAATATAATTTAATGGAATTTATTATAATAGTTTCATTCCTGATCAATGAGAATGAATGTTTTTCGATCCTGTCACTAAACTGTATAGTGTATAGAAATTGGTGAACCGGCCCTTATATAAGTATAAGAATTGTATTCTAGAAATGGTCAATGTATATTAAAAAATCAGCCGATCATTTATTTATAGAAAAATATTTTACTAATTTTGTAACTATCATTAGAGAGTCCCTTTATTAAAAAAAAACAAAAAATCCCACATTTCTTTTTTATATACACATTTTCCGTAAAAAAAAATTTTCATTTCTTTTTTTAATAATGGGATTTAGAATCAAAAAAAAAATAAATAAAAATAAAACATAACCGTCATAATTGTGAGAAAAATCATGTGTTTATATAAAATCACATGTTTTTCAATAATTAAACATTCAAAATGGAAAATAAAAAATTTTTGTTTTAAATTTATGAATATTTACATATGAGATATATATATTTTTATTTGCTATAAAGAGCTGCTTCTGTGCTGTGAAACCGCATATACAAATTTTCATCAATTTTTTTTTTTTTCTTTCAATTCAGTGTGATGGATGATGAGTGTGGTGATGTGATTATAATTATAAAAATACCTCAAATAGTATATATATATACCAATCGAGTACCGCAAATATATATATATATAACGATATAACTTAAAAATATACACACAAGTATATTTCAAATATTTACAGATGCTATATAGCATATATATGAATAAATTTTATTATTCATCTAAAAATTAGATATCTATTTTTATAGAAAAAAAATACGTTTTTTTTTTGGCTACACTTCGATATAACATATAATACACCGCATGTATACATAAAATATAAATACCCGACATAAGAAAACGCATGTGATATTGACGTAATTCTTTTTAGTATATATAAGTGATTTTTTAATTTTTTTTTGGTTGTATATGTCTATTTTGCCGTTTATACAAAAAGAAGATCTTTGCAATGAAGCAAATAAAAATAAAAGATGTTTATTTAAATATTTGCGCGCGTATAGAATTTATTTATATGCAAATTAAATTGTAAAGAAAAATTTCAACTGAATATTATATTTTCTATACACGCATATATTGTGTTGTTAGTGCGTTTACTATATATATATATATATATATATTTATAAACAGACACTATAATGAGTGATAAAAATATTTAAGTATATTTGCTGCATTTTCCTACAAATAATTTTCATCACATTTATTTTACTACCACCAAAAACATCATCAATTTATTTTATTCATCATATATTATATAGATATATATTTAATGCTGTTGTAGCGAGATATATACAACTAAATAAATGAAAACATTTATTTTAATAAATATATTCTTAGGAGTTTTAAGAAGTTCAATGTGAAATAGAAAAATTAGATTTGGTTTTATTTAGAAAATTCATTATATAGACGGGTCATTATTGATGGTTTTGTTTCTATAATTTTGTATGCGACTTTAATAATTTTTTTTTTTTTGCTTTAAAGAACCATTAAACTTTTCATCAATTCATTCAGTGTTTTTTGAAATAACTACAAAATTAAAAAAAAAAAAGAAAAATCCGTTTATGTTTCGAGACTCAACGTTGTTAAATTATTGCATATTTATCGTAATATATGCGGATTATTTATATACATATAACTATCTATATATTATTGTTGGCAGGAAATATTTGTATTTTTGTTTTGAAATATGCAAAATATACTAACTAATCTATATAGAAATCTAGTTTAAATCACCGTGTTAAAGTAAAACAAGAGCATGAGGAACAATAACTGTTCTATGTATATAACAAAGATTGGATTAGAATAAACGAAAAACTGGGCATTCTAATATTTGGAGTGATTCTGACATTTCAAAATTATACAGAATGATAGAGAATTTCCCACAGAAAATTATAGAGATTTTAAGACTGAAAAATAAGACTAAATTTTCGAATAAAATTGTTCATAATTACTTTTTGAAAAATCTTATAGAATTTCCTACGAACATAGACAGAATTTCCGAATAAAATTCAATATAATTTCCTTCAGAAATTATACACAAAATTTCCTATAGAAAATTATACAAAATATCCTTAAAATTTCCTTTAGAAAATTGTACAAAATTTCCTTGAGAGCATTGTACAGAATTTGCTTGAGAATTCCTGCTGAAAAGTATAGAGAATTTCTACAGAAAATAAGACAGAATTTCCCTCAGAAAACTAGACAGAATTTCCGTTAGAAAATTATACAAAATATCCTTAAAATGTCCTTTAGAGAATGCAATACAAAATTTCCTTGAGTAAATTGTACAGAATTTCTTGCTGAAAATTGTATAGAGAATTTCTCCAGAAAATAATACAGAAATTCCTTCAAAAAACTATACAAAATTTGCTCAAGAAAATTATGCAGAATTTCCTTCAGAAAACTGGACATAATTTCCTTAAGAAAATTATAGAGAATTTCTACAGAAAATAAGACAGAATTTCCTTTAGAAAATAATAAAAAAATTTACTTGAAAAAATCATACAGAATTTCCTAACAAAATTATGAAGAATTTCGCCATATTTTAAGGACTTCGACTTTAAGGACTTTGAGGTGTTTATAACTTAATTCTTTGTCAAGTAATCGAACGTCTTGAGGGTATTTACCTACAATCCATTACAATTCACGTAAAAATTACTATGAAAATTTATCGAAATCGCCGCAATAATCTAAAATAAATTATTAATGCGTAATTGTTATGACCGCGAGGACCTGTAATTTTAAGAATTACCACCTATACTAAAAATAAATTTACAATTCAATATATGTACATACAAAATTGTCTAAATGAATATATATAAAATATAATTTGTATTTTACGTTCTGTGTTGTGAATATTATTTTTAAAAAAAAATAAAATCCCCTCCCAAAATTATTATATTTAAGAAGAAATGTGCGGATAAATTTTAAAATATAACAAATATTATATTATTATTATATTTATAATTTCTACATTATTATTATTATTATTATTATTATTAAAACGCGAATAGATAAATAATAAAAAAAAAAATCTAATAATTGAAATTAACATAAATATAAATAAACTGAAGATGGTAGAAACGCAAACACACACACACACACACACACATTTTAAGTCAAATATATTTAAATAAAATTCATTGATTATTTTATATATTATATTCATTTCATATGTGTGTATGAATTAAATAAATTTATTTAAAAATTTAATATAAATTATAATATATAGTACAATAAAAAATAATTATTATATATTTTAAATATTAAAGTATAATAAATTTACTATATATACATATATTAAAATTTATATGCATTATTTTTTATACACACCGCGCACTATATTTATTTTTATATAAATAAACAGCAAGCAGTAATGCAAATAATTTATTAAAAATAAATTGTTTTATAATTGATTTTTATATAAATAAATAAATTGACAATAACAATGAAAATAATAATAATAATAATGAAAATATAGTAATAAATTGTAATAAATATGTAGGTTTTTTTTTTTAGATACAAATAATTTAATCATATAGAATAAGAATAAGTTTTATTATATACAAATATTAGTTGATTTTTTAGATAAAATTTTATCAATGAAAATAGAAAAACAAGAATAGAAAAAATTCATTTTTTTTTCAGACGATTTTACAAAATAGATTTGTTTTGAAAAATTTTATGTTCGATTCCAAAAATTAACCAAAAAAAAAAAGGATGATTTAATTTAATTAGTTTTCTTAATATTTTATTAATTTACCAGGTTAATTTTATATGGAATTTTTTAAACAGATTTTTTATAAACAGATAAAGTAACATTTGCCAATTGAAATAATTATAATATATGTGATATAAATCATTTAAAAGAAAAGTTAAATTTTATTAAATGTCCTTTTTTAGCAAATTTAGCAGCAAAAATGTAGGAATTTTACAAAACGAGAAATTATGCGATTAAAGAAACATTTATATAAAAACAATGATTTTAATCGCCTCAAAAAAGATTAATTGATGATTAACCCAAAGATCAAAGAAAATATTTGCCATAGAAAATACACAGTGCGACAATTAATATTCCGGATTCAAACCGTATCCAGTGGGACGATCTATGTGATGGGATACAAGCGCGTTTGTTTGAAGCTTAATGTTTTTTTCTCTATCGTCTGTAAAAATTTCATTGCATTTGGTTGAGAAATAAAAAAGTCAGTTATGACATTTCTTGTGAAACAATATTTTAGTTGAAGTAGAAATTTTAACATGGAACAAAGAGCGCAGTCATTAAATTCAACGCAATGCTTGGTAAATCTGCAGAACAGAAACGTTCAAATCGATGCAGCAAGTTAATAGCAAGATAATTGTATGAGTAGAACACAAGTTTTTGAGTGGTATAAACGTTTCGTGGATGGCTAAAACGCAGGTAAAAAAAAAGAAGAAAAGTTCCATCGAAAATCAAGACAATGCTCGTAACATTTTTCGATAGCAAGGGAATTATCCATAAAGAATTCGTTCCAACTGGTCAAACAGTCAGTGGCGCATATTATATCGAAGTTTTGAAGCGTTTGATGGGCAGGATCCGTCATATTCGACCTGAATATCGTGAATCAGATAGTTGGGTGTTTGTTACACGATAAAGGACCAAGTCACACTTCACATATTGTTCGTTTCGAGTTTTTGGCTCGAAATCAAGTCTGTTTGTTAAATCACATCCACCGTATTCACCTGATTTAGCACCATGTGACTTCTTCTTGTTGTTCCTGAAACTTAAAATGAAATTGAAAGGATGTTGTTTTTTTGAGGATTCATTCAAACCATTCAAACACCATCTACATGCGCACTAGAGGCAATACCACAAATTGAGCTGGAACACGCATTTGAATCATTATTAAATCAATGTAACAGTTGTATTGTATTGAATCAGGTGGAGAATATTTTGAATAAATTAAAAAAAAAAATTCAAAAATCGTTTTTTTAATGTATTTCTTAGGATCAGTCCCGAATATTAATTGTCGCACTGTGTATTATATATAAATATTGTGAAATGTGTCTTTACTCTGTCAAATTTTATGGCATTAGATATACAAAAAAATAATAATAATATAAATATAATTAACATATGAATAATAAATGAAAAAAAAAATAGTTTAGCTTAATATATATTAAAAACTAAATACACTAAAAGTATTCTAAACATATATTAAAAAAAAAATGAGTAAAAATAAATTAAAATAGAAAGAAATTTATAGATAAAGAATGTAAGAATAGAAAATATTTACATAAAAATATGTTTTATATTTAATATAATTATATATACGGTTTGTTTTTTTTTAGTTTACCATATTTTTTTTTTGTATATTTATAAATATTCATTCACAGTTATAATCCTTAAACAAATTTTCTATATAAAAATTCATTTATACTCGTATAATTGAAATAGGTTTTTTTTTATTTTTTTTTTGATTTTGATCAATTTTGCTAATTTTTCCCATACATAAAAGATATACATTTTTTGGTTGTCACAAAGTAAAAGAATATTTTTTTTTTATATATATATATTATGCACATTAAATATATAAAGGGGTACTAACATGTGTTACCTTGAGATCCGTATCATATGGTAATGTTTTATCCCATAAATTTGGTCCCAAAAATGCTGCTTGTGCTTCAACATTCCATGGATCACCATCTTCTTTGTATTTATCGTCACCGCATATATCCTTATTGTTTCCTGATTTACCTGAATAAAGAAAAACTACGATCAATTATAGATATATAATTCTGGACCGAATTTTTTTGATTGTAAATACAAAAAAAAACATGTATTTGTTAGTATATATATTTATAATAAATATTTATGTCTTAACTTTAATAAATTGTTTTTTTTTTTTTACTTTTCTGTCAAAAAGAATAAAGTGAATATTTTAATTGAAAAAAACAATCCCAGTTTGTTTGTAACAATACAATAATAATAATTTTTTATTATATATTTATATTAATTCAATAGTGAAAATAAAATTGTTTTGTTTTTTTTTTTTTTCAACACACCTTTTTCATATATAAATAAATAAATTAAATGTTTTTTTTTTTAATTTAATTTAATTTATTATAGATAAATCTTTAAAAAAACAAATAAAAAACACGTCTATATAATGATTATAAATATATTATTGTTTTTTTTTATACTTTTGAATATTTAAATCAAGAATATACCAACCAACCAACCAACCATTAGTATCTATATATATATAATACAATGAATTATCGAGAAAGGAAATTAATTTTAAAAATAATATAACAATATAATAAAATAAATTAGATAAAAAAAAAACAAATCTCTGTTGTGTTTATATATAAGAATAATAATAGACGTGTAAAGTTTAAAATGTATTTTAAACAATAAAAGTCATTCATTAGGAAAATTTTTCACTTTCGATTTCTATTCGCAAATAAATTATATATATTATTATTATTATATACACTCGCAGTTATAGTCTTGTCTTATATCGTCGTCGTTGTCTTAAGCATATACGAAGTATAATCTTGTAATGTAATGTATTTATTATATGGTAAATAAATATCGAGTTTTTTTTTTTGGTCAAAGTCTATTTTATTTTGGATTTGATTTTGAATATGAAAATATATATGTTTTTGTTAACAAGAGTGGTTAGTGAGAAAAATTCATGATATTTTCTAAATGAGGTGATATTCTGAAAGGGACATGGCTATAATTAGTTGATTTATGGGAAAAAAACCTACGGAGGTCGGAAAATCGATTCAAATTTTATTTTCTTTACATAAATTCAAAATTCAATCAATTTCTTTGGATATTTCATAAAAGAAAATTTTTGAAATTTGCCCCGTAGATTTTTTTCCATTAATCAACTAATTAGATATTTTCCCTTTCATTCAGAATACCATTTAGACAATTTGGTGAATTTTTCTCACGGACCGTCACTCTATTTTTTTAATAAACGAAATAAAACGAAACAAAATAATAAAGAGTAATATTCCATTCATCAGGAATCCAACTGTCCAAAATATCCTATTTTTTTAATTTAAAATATATCTTTAAATTAATATTTTATATGTGTCAGTCACAATCAACACCTAACAAATTGAGATTATTTCATCATATAAAAATATTCTTTTCTCTTTATTTTATTTTATTTAACAAAATTATCCATAATATATACAAAATATAAAACAAAACACTCATAATCTTGTCTATTAATTTAATTTGTTTTTTTATTATTATGATTATTATTAATATATTTTTAAATTAATAAAAAATACAATCTTTTTTTTTTTTTTTTCTTTAAAATTTTATACAATATAAAGAAGTTTTCAACACCAATAACTTGTCATCCCAAATATATTAATTTTTTTTTTTTTTGAGTTTGAGTTTTTCAAATAACATATATAATTATTTATTTTTATGTGAAGATGTGAAATCTTTTTGGCTTAAGATTCAAACAAACAAACAAAACTAAAAAAACAGTGAAATAAATAAAAATAGATAAGTTTTATTTTTCATATATATATATATATATATATATATTGATGTTCTATATGCGATATATTATTTTCTAAATTTAAATTACACATTACAAAAAGAAAAACTGAATTTTCTTAAAATACGCATAGTTTTCAGTAGTGCAGATGAAAAAAAAAACAATTATCATAATAAAACCTGTAAAATTAGACAAATAGTGCATGAATTTATATATTTAAATTGCACGAAAAATGTTTACGTGTTTATTCATCATCATTATACATATATTTTTCTCTATTTTACAAATATCACACAAATTAAATATAATAAAATTATATATCTATAATATATATAACAATAAATTAAATGTAAAATAGTTAAAATTGGCATTTCGGCCAAGTTTTGTATAATAATAATTTACTTCTTTCTATATAACTATTCTATATTAGATATTTTGTTTTTTTTTTTTTGTTAAATTTTCCTTGAACATATGGAAAATTTTTCAAATATAAGAAACAGATTTCATTATTATTATAATATACAATGTTCTTAAAAAAAAAATTGTATATATATAAATCTTAAATAAAGATTAATTATATTAAATATATATATATATATAGTTAAAATAAATTATATTTAAAAATAATATGATTTTAATTGAAACGTGAAAATTATTTTCATTTATATTTTCTTCTTCACGTATAACTCACATCGTTTATTTCATTCAATTCAATTAATGATCTTTGATGCGTTTATTGTGTGTGCGGCGATATTTTTTTTTTTAATGTTTATCGTTTACCGAGGAAAATCGAAAATATAATTATATATATTAAAATGCAAATAGTTTTAAGATTTAACACACACTTTTAAAGAGAATATTTTTTTTAAAAAAACGTAAATGAAAATTCTATATATTTATTATTTTAAACAGAAAATAAATAAATAAACAGTAAAAGAAAAAAAAATGTGTTAATTTAAATGGATGTAAATTGTTTATGAAATTTTGGCAATTAATTTAAAAATTAGAATTATTATTATTATTATTATTAATGCACTTTACGCAAAAATTTCATTGTATTCAAAATTTTCTAATTTGATACATATTTAAACAACGCAGTATATTAAATGTGATCAGATTTTTTAAAAGCAAGACAAGGACACGGAGTTTATAATTTGAAATAATTAAAAAAAAAATAGAAGTCTAAACTTAAAAATTAAATTGTTAAGGGTTTTTTTTCTCACTTAAAACTTTCCCTTCTACTACAAATTTCTACAAATTTCATCCGAATAACATCAGTATAGATATATTTTTTAATAAATATCCATTGGAAAAAAAATCGCATTCAATTTTTCATCATCAATAAGGCATTTTGTATATTAAAAGGTTAAACCCCCAAAAATATTCAATCAATTACTCATCCATCCATACCACAAAATTAAAAATATATTTTATTAAAATATATACATACTATATTATATAGAAAAAATTTCATCTGACCTTTGATTACAAAAATCAATAATACATAGAAAAATATTCCATCATCTCATCGCAGATTATAGTAATACGATTTGTGATCAATCAACGAAGAGCAAAAAAAAAACCAAACATATAAAGTTCAGATAAATTTCTAAAAAAAAAATTAAAGTTTGCTAAATTAAAAAAAAATAATATATATTTTAAGGAAATAAAATTTTTTTTTTTTTCGTATTTTTGGTGAAAGTTTTTGCGACAAAACATCAAAAAAAAAAAAAACTCGTAAATTGTATTAATATATTAATTTAAAAAAATGAAAATGGCAGAGTTCACCGCAAAGACAAATATAATAATAGCAAAAAAAAAAGAAAAAAAAGGAATTATAATGATTAATAATAAATTATTATAATAAACCGATGAAATTATTTCTTTTTAATATACACATATTTAATTTTTTTTTTGTTAAATTAAGTTTTGTTGGTTTGTTTTTTTTTTTCTTTCTGTTGCGTTAGTAAAAAATAACGCAGATTTATTTTGTGTATATAAAAAAAAAAAACAAAATATTACACTCACTTTTTTTCTTCAAATATGTTTTACTAAAAAACAAAACCTGTTATAATTTTTTTTTTTTTTTCATTTTAACAAAATTTAATAATACATAAAAAAAAAATAATAAAACTTTCGCTTTTCACATTTGATTTTTCCTTAATTTTTTTTTATTTATTGCGGAATGTTAATATAAAATATATAAAGTTAAGTTAAGTTAAAATTAAGTTAATTTGAAGGTTTTTGAAGCGTTTTTTTTCGGTAAATTTTAGAATTTTTTTATTATTATGTCAATAAAAAGAAAATTTTTTTTAAGTAAGATTGTTAGAAACAGAACGAGATATCTCTATAATAAAATTCCTTCGATTCATATTGAGGGGAATGAGCGTAACGAAAACAGATCAGAAAAATTTCCCGGATAAAAAAAAATTCTTTTCATTTTTCCGCAAAACCTTCAGATACAAAATTTCAATTCAGTTATGCTTATAGAAACAAAACGAAATATCTATAATAATAATTCCCAAAATTTCGTTTCTTCGTTTCTGAAATTAACCAGACAAAAGCACAATAACAAAAACTTCTTAGGAATGATTAATGAATCAAAAATGATTATCAAAAGAATATATTTTAATTTTATATAAACGCTTATAGTCATTTTTTAATTAAAATTATAATCCCCAAGTCCAAGAAAACAACAAAGTCGGCGCATATAATCTTTACAATAATTAATTAAAATCACACAGGGAATTTATAAAATGTTTATAAATCTCGTGATATAAGAAATAAATATTATAACGAATTAAGAATTAAAAAAAAAAAAAAAACAGGTGTCGAAAATAAATTATTTAAAATACTACATTGAGAGATGATAAAAGAAATTTTGTCACATTTCTAAATTGAATCTAAAAAAAAAAACAAGGATTATATAAAAAAAAATTAATTTGATAAAAAACATATAAGAATTTGAAAAAATTAAAAACAATTTTCATATACAAATACAAATTAAATCATTAATTTAAAATGCATAAAATAAATAAAATATATCTCATTTGAGAACGCGATATCAATTTTTCAAAATGTTTAAATTATTTTTTTTTATACACATCATTTCATTTCATTATATTTAATAAAAAAAAAAATAAAATATATTTATAATTAGGCGTTACATACAATACATAAAAAAAATAATATTAAATTTATTTTAATTTAATAAAATTTTAATGCTCCTTCAACGCAGCAGTCAACGCAGTATGCAATTTTCTTATTTTCTCACATACTTGAATTGAACATTTGCTATAATAGATTATAAAATAAACGAACGGAACGGATTATTTCAAAAACATTTAATTTTAATAATTTTAATTCATCATCATCATCATCATCATCATCATCATCATCATAATAATATAATAAATATGATAATAATTTTTTAAAATGAAATGTAATATGATTAAATTATCTGTATAATTAACAATTTAAATAAAGCGTAAGTTATAAATAGCTGATTTCCATGTGGGTGGGTGTTCACTAATTGTTTAAAAAAATGTTACTTTTGCATTTTTATTTGATGAGATTTTGAAAGTCTGTCAAATAGTAAAGGTTTTTAAGCAGATTTTTTATAATTAGAATGATCTCGTTCGATTGTATTTTCTGAATGAACGAAAATTAAGTGCTCTATAGATAATTTATTTTCTATATCATCATTCTGAAATATATAGTTTTTTTTCTTTTGAATAGGTAAACATTTCCATATATAGATAAATATAGATAAAAAATGATTTATACAATTGAGATTTATATGTACATTTATAAATCATAAATTGAAATATACGTATTATTTTTTTGAAGGCAACTCTATACCTTATAAGAAATGAGATGATTCCATTATATAGGAAAAATAAAATGAATATTTCCATCATAACAATAAATTTTCTTTTTTTTATTTGTATATGTATATAGAAAATATGAATAAAGAAAAATCACTTGGAAAATTTCCCATAAAATAAATTTTTGCTTTTTAATTTTGGGTATTTATAATCAAAAATTTACTGAATCATCTTTGACCTCTTAATAACTTAAGTATATTATAATAATAGTAATAATAATACACACCCTCCTAAAAATATTTTTATCTAAATTTTCTGATAAATGAATGAATATATACATTAACCAAAAAAAAATATTTATATATAGTTATTAAGAAACTATTCAACATAATACATTTGAATATAAAGTGAAAAAGGTATACGTTTTTTATTATGTCAAAATTGATTCTGTACAGATGGAATAGTAATATATTTACACGTATTGATAAATATATTATGATAGATGCAATAAATAATAATCAAAATTAATGAATTTGGAAAATTTTTGGGTTTCCCCATCCATTTATAGTTCTAATATAGATTTAATTTATAAAAAATCGCAAATCACAATTTCATATTTTTGATTCTAATAAATTCATTTGATTGAAATAAATTCATTTTTAACTCCATGAATGAAATATTATTTTTCATATATACATCAATTATTTTTTTTTTAATTCATTTTGTTAACATTTTGTTCATTCATTCATTAATCAGTGCAATCGCGGTCAATTATATCGCAAAAAAAATAAAAAAAACCTATATATATAATAAATTTAAATATATATGATAACATCATCTCTATATATATATCAAATATATATGATCTGTAGCTGTACACACCCTTGAACTAGATGCTCTATAAAATATGTACAAAATCAAATAATAGAGAAATAAAATTTGCAAATTTATATTTTTATTATTTTCATTTGTATTGGAATTTTTTTCTATTAGTAAATGTTTATAAAGAATTATAATAATTATATATTTAATTTATTCATTGAATTTTTGCAGTCGTTCATTTTATTATTTTATATTAAAATTTATATGTCTATAATTAAATGGTGTTATGTATATATATGTAAAAAAAAAAAGAAAAAAGAATATCACTATAAAAACTATAAATGCAAATAGACAAATAAATAGTATATTATAATATAGCTGAAAAAATTAATGAAAAATAAATAATTATATTATATATATATATATATATAGAGTTCATATCAATATCGGTTATTATACTATACAAATATATATATAGAGATCAAATTAATTGACGGAAATGCTTTCAAATCATAACAATAATATAACATTTATTTAATCTAACATTTCAATATTTTTATTTTATATAATATAGTAGTACATATATAGAATTTAATTTAATATATGTGATTGATTGCATTTTATATATCTGTATATTGATGGATCATATATGTATATTGAAAGCGTTTGATATTTATATATATATAATAGATTATCATCCAAGATTAATTTTTTTTCTTTAATCAACATTTAAAATTATAGAGTATAGAGATTTTTTTATATATTAAACATTTTGTTCTTATTATAGGGGTGTTTTTTTTTTAAATCAAGTAAAGGACGTTTTCAAGAATTGATTTTGTTCGTTATGGTGATGGAAAATTCTTCAAAAAGTGTATTCTTCACTAGACATTTTTTTATGTAAGAATCTCCAATTTATTTTGGAATGATTAAATAACATTTTGGCTTCAATTTATTTTCAAATAGAAAACCCGTTGAAAAGCGTTGGTCAATCGTTTTCTTTCAGCGGAAAATAGTGATGAAAAATCCTTCAAGAATATTTACTGAACAATTTTCCTGTTTAGGTGGATTTATACAAGTGAGGGGTCATGGTGCGAACCTTTTATTTTTCATATAAAATTTCGTTTAACGTGATTTCTGCTCCCAGCACTCGATACATTCAAGTAAACGTTTTTACATTGTACACAGGATACTCACTTTTAACTCTTATACATAAAAAGAATAGCGCAAACATATAATGAAATGCACTTTTAGCTTGTAAATTGAGAGTAAATTGAGGGGAATTGGAAATTACATTCGACCACGCAGGCACTTTCCATTCACTTAGAAAAGCCACATATATATGGAAATGATTTTCATGGTAAAAAAATCCCTTTAATAATCAGTCCTGAATACGTTTACTTCTATAGATATTTTTTTTAAATTTTCTTTTGCGCACATTTTCCTGTTATACAAAATTGAAATGAATTTATGACAGTTTTTTTGGTAATTCACAATATGGAGCGGATCATTAAATTTTGTATCATCTTAACATTAAATCTATATAGATAAACTATATAAGATCAAGAGATATTATAAATATGATAATATTACGTAACCATCAACTAAGTATATTAAATTTAGGACAAACAAAAAATAAATAAACTCGCATATAGAATAATTATTAAAATATATCATCATAATATTTTCATAGTTTTTATAATTTTTTTAACTTTTTTTTAAAGACCCACTTTCACCGCATATTCACAATCAATAAAAAAAAATAAATGTGTGTAAAAAAAATAAAAAATATTATTTCCTATATATAAAATATAAATAATTTAAAAAATAAATATAATATATTATGTAATAACTATTATATTACAAGAGAGGTGTTACTTAATCACTTTCAGTAAAAAAAAAAAATTGAAATATAAGAAAAATGTATAGGTGAATTTAATTAACATTTTTATTATATTTTTTTTTAATTTTATTTATTTTGTTTTTTATTTTTATTTTTTTTGTTATTCAGGAAATAAAGCAAAGAAATTCTATAACGCATAAATAAATAAAAGTTATAATGTGTATCTATCGCATGCATATGTTATTTATCCAAAAAAATATTCATTTATTTACAAATTACAAATATTGTATATAGATTTGTGTCGTCGAACGAAAATATTTTTTTAATAAATCTTACAAAACATTTTTTTAATGTAAATTAACACACATTTATATTTATTGTATTCAACAATGTATTATACAATGATGATCACGATCAAGATGATGATGATGATGATGATGATATGACACGCATTCATTCATTCATTCATTAATTCAATTGCATATTATTATATATATGTATATTTAAAATTGTCTTCCTTGTTCATTTTGTTTTTTTTTTTTTTGTGTTTAATGAAAAATAAAATATATAATTGTATAAAAAATATAAAATTAAATTAATTTTTATTCACAAAAAAAAATTTATATCATCATCATTAATTATCTTGGCGATCGTAAAACAAAACATCATCTCTATATGTATGTACTATGTACATATTATAAATATTTTTATTATAAAATTTACGTGCATTTTGTTGTATTGCTAATTTTTTTTTTATTTCATAATAATTAATTACATACGATGCGATTCATTAATAGAAATTTTATTTTAGTATTTTATTTTATAACATCTCTATAGATATATGTAAAATGTAAAATAAATAAATGTAGAGTAATAAATTTTTTTTTTTTTTTGTGTTTGAAAATAAAACGAAAAAATTCCTGCACGCAATTTTAAGTGCATTTAAATGTATATTTATTTATATTTATATTATTATTATTATTTTTATTATTAAACTCACATCGTTATTTTGTTATATTTTGTGTTTGTTTTGTTATAAAAAAAAAATTATTTATTTAATTAAATCAAAATAGAAAAGAAAAAAATCTCTGTATAGACTTTATGAATGTATATATCCTTTTCCATTTCATACATAAGGATATTTCATAAAAAATCACACCGTATTTAAATCGAACCGAATACATTAATTATTTATTATAACCTATCACATATAGAGTTAAACTTTCTTATTAATTTCTTTTTTAGCATTCAAAATTTTTCATTAATATTTACACAGAATCCGGAGAGTTTTCGCTAATTATTTTCCAATATTTATTTATATATAGGAAAAACTCTGTCAAAACTTAAAGTAAAATTCACGTAGATATAAAAATTGTGAAAAAATTGCGACTATTATTGTAAATAAAATCGATAAAATATATCATACGCATACAATAACATCGAAAATGAAGAAATGCGGAAACGTTTTTCGTTTTTTTTTATATCTATATAGTTATATATCATTTAATATTTGAAATATTATATATATATTGCTTTAGGTTGAATTTCTTTATGTTTGTTAAACTAAAAAAAAATGTTATTAAAATTTTTCTAATGCGTATACACTAATTGAGACTATATTTATAAATATATATCCATTCATTCATATACATAAACGTGAATATATTACATAATATAGCAATTATAAGTATATATAAAAACAATAATTTTTATATGCATATATAAAGAAAATATATCTATTTTCATTGTTTTTGTCATAGGGGAGTTCTTTAAGTTTTCTATAAACAACCGACAGCTGGTTTTAACGGCCGACAACAACTGTCGATTGTTGATTACTTATAGTTTGTTACTTTTACGGTTTCGGTAATTAGCGGTACGACCAATCGCTTGGAAAAATATGAAACTATCGGAGTGAAAATTCAAATTCGACAGAATGACCGGAAAACGACAAAATATATTTTTATGTCTTAGATTCGAGCCCATGACTCCAAAATTTATATATAGTAAATGTATTTGTAAAATAGTACAAATTTTTATTACTCTAATTATTTGCTAACCACAGAAATAATTTTGATTTTGCTAGAAATTTACAAAATGATCAGTAAAATTGACTTTTTTGTGAGTGTTTATTTTACAAACAACTTAACGGAATCAAGTTCGTTGCGTTTTGAATAATATTTTAAATAAGTGCATATGTTCGTTTTGCCTTTTTCTGCGGAAGGTTTTACGATATTAAAAAGGATTTGAATAATACTTTTAAGGGGCAGTTTATCTCTATCACATGAATAAAAATTAGTTTTCAAATTGGTTTCGTTCTGAAAGGTTATGGATATATGGGAATATGTCAGCAAAACTCAAAAGAATTTCTTTGCAAAGGTATTGGTTAAACGATATTTTACAAATGGAATAAAATACGCACTTGAAAAACTTCCAATGAAACGTATAGTGAAATAAAAGGCGTCTTATCGTCTTATTGGAAACTTATCAAACACTGTCCCTTTGAATACTATGAAATTGGTTTTTTCTCTAATTAATATTGATACAAAATGACATATTTATGTATACGTACGTATACTTTTAAGACATTAAACAACATTTTAATAAATAATTGGTAACACATAATTTTATTTATAAATATGTAACAATAAAATATGGGTGCTTTTGCTTGTATATACGCGGCTTTATAGATATATACGAGAGTATATACCGTGATTAAAACGGTTTTTGTATCATACCATATACTTTATATGTTGTTATAAATAAAAATAATTCAAATGAAAATGAAATTAAAAAAAAAAAAATTATACGCGGAAGAAAATGATAAAAATTGCATGTCAAAATTAATAGTGTATTAGAAGAACGCATATAAATTTATAGCAAAAAAAAAAATAATAAAAAAATATGTAACAAAATATACAGGTAAATATTATGATATTATTCAATTAATGTATATATACTCGTGTATATATTGAGTTGTTTTGTATATCAATTATATTAAAACTTGCTTTAAAGCGGTTAATCACAACTAAACAAGAAGAAATTATAATAAAAAAAAAATAATAATCAACTTTTCAATAAGTCAGTCAGTAAATATATAAAGTTAAAAAAAAATGTAAGTTAAGAAGTGATTTTATTTTATTTCTTTACTTTTATATCTTTTAATGGTATTTTATTATTTATTTTATTATATGTTTAACGACAGACAATCTATACGAACAGCTACTCTATATTTATATATATATATTTTTTTTTATAAAAGAACTTGATTTTATATTGCTTATATTTTCTTACAATCGCACTCTCAACAATGTAAATTATATATTGTATAGTTATAGTTGTTTTAATAATAATTTTTATAAGCTATACAGCAGCGTTAGTTTATTTTTATATTGTTCAATAATATATTACATGATGATGGCACAGTAGAGAAAGTTTTTCCAAGTTTTTTTTTTTTTTTTCATTTGTAATTTTTTGTAAATATATATACTTAATGTGTTTGTGTAGGTTTATGAATTTTGTAAATTTGTATAAAAAATAATACCATGCGAATTATTTATATATATTAAAATTATAAACGAAGAAGCAAAAAAAAAAATAATGTTTTATTCAGTAATTTTTTTTTTTTAAGGAAATAACTATTTTTTTTTTTTTTTTTTGAGGCAGACAAACGAGTATAAGAAATATAATAGTATAATATATCTATTATGTGTTTTGTATTTTTTGAATAAATGACTAATATAATATATGCATGAGGTAAAAAAAAAATAACGATGAGCATTTGAAAGAAAGTAGGTAAACTTAATTTAAATATATTTATTAATTCAATGTGATGCATTTTTTTTTTTTTTTTTATTATTTATTTCTAAATAGATATATTATGTAATGTGCGATGTCTTTTAATATATAGATATTGTGTATTATAATGTGATGTGATGTGGTGTAATAGAAAATAAATAAAGATATGTTAAATAATTTGGATCGATTATGAAATTGTTTTTCACTTTTATTTTTCAAAAATGTGTTAAATAATTCAGTATTATTTTCATTTTTTGTTTTGTATATTTTTTGATAATATGTTATTTTATCTTTATAGATAATATCTGATTTGAATTAAAAAGGAATATTAATATAAGAGTTGCGGAAATGTCAAAATTATTTGGTTAGTGTTACTGTGAGACAAAATTTAAAAAAAATAAAGTAAACGTCGATGATCACAAGAATTATAGGAATATCTGAATCAATTTTTTTTTGTTTTTGGGATCATTATGCTTTACTGACTAAATCTAAATCTCATTGTTAATTTTTAAAATCGTTAAGTGACTTTTCATCGAAAATCGCACCAATATGTTAGTGGTTACGGCCTGCAAATGATTTAAGCTTATTGAATTATTGAATATATTGATTTGATTTTTGGTGTGGGAATTACAGCAATTGAAGAAATATCATTATTTATTGTGTCAGAATCTTAAAATGTTGGCAAAAACGCTAACAAAATAAATTTGATATTAATTGCTTAATTGGACCAAATTTTTCTTAAACCGAAATGACAAATTCAGTTTTTATCGCATGCAACTTCAAATGACGCGACTGCGTAGACGTTATAAACAGACTATATAGATGAATAATGATCCAAAAGCAATGAAACAAATTCCATATGAATTGGAATTAAATGTAAAATAGTAGTTTATAAGTAGTTTAACAAACCAAATTATAAAGAAAACGAAAAAATTCATAGAAAAATGAGATAATATCAATTGATTTTTCCTCTTTTTTATTAACAGACAGCTTATTATGCGTGAATTAAATATTTATTCCATATTATAATTATAGCAGAGAGAAAAAAAAACCACACTATCAATTAACCGATATAAAATATACGGAAAATATTATTTAATTAATTGTTTTTTTTTTATATCATGAATAAAATATCGCATGCGATAGAAAATAACAACAATATCTTCTTGTAAAATGTTGTATATATTTAAATTACATAATCGCATACACAATACGGAATACAAAAATATCTATATGAATGTATATACCAACAGAGCCAATTTAAAACACGTTGATAAATATACATATGTACCTTTGCTTAACACAGAAAAAAAAAAAAAAAATAATAATGAAGTAAAAAAAAAAAAAAACAATCTTTCACTTTAAAATCACTCTCACTTTTCTGAATTCGTACAAGCTATAGATAGATAGATATTTAAAAATAAAAAAAAAATACCTTAATTTATATTCATACCTCTGTATCTCAAAATTATACTTATTCTTAAATATATATCTTGTTAATATACTTTTTTTTGTTTGTGTAAAATAAAATACCACATAATTGCGTTTTGTTTGATGATGAGTTTGAGTTTTTTTTTTTTCTTTTTGATATTATAAGCGAGTTTATATTTGATTTGACTATATACGCTGTGCGTATATAGTCACAAAAAGAAAGACAGAAAAAAAGAAATAATTTATCATTTGAACGTTGATGAAATGTTGAATGTGGAATATATTTAATCAATTTCAAATTATGACTTTTAAATTGATATAACTAAAAAAAAATTAAAAAATCTGTTCAAATTTATGAAGTAAATGCATTAATCAAACAGCAATAAAAAAATTATTAAAGGTATTTAATTTCTAACTATCATTCATTAATTTATTTTTATATACCATGGAACTTTATATATTGAAAAAGAAAATAAAAAAAAAATTAAATTTTATTTTTAGTCAATGTATAAAGAAGAATGTAAGATTTTTTTTTGTTTTTTGTATTGTACATTATTCAAATTAGTGTTTTAAAAATCGTTCATTTACGCAATTATAATTTTGATTATATATTGAAAGTAAACATTTTTTAATTACAGTCAAAAAATTTAATATCTGTAAAGTGAAATATGGTGGTGCGTGTATGCGTTTCCATATATATATATATACAATATATGTGAGATGAAAATGAAAGTTATTTATTATTTCACATTAAATTTAAATTATTAAATGACCAAAATTGGGTATAGTGAAAATTATTCTGTGTACGTATACACATATAGAAAAGGTTAAAAAATATCTTTATGATGATATGACTATTAAAACTTTTAAGTTTAAATATATAATTAATATTGAAAAATTGATTATATTTAATAAGAAATTATTATTATATTTTCCCTAATTGCAGTAAAAAAAAATTCTGTTAACAATTTTTAGGTCTAACTCTATAAAACCTGATGGAATAAATATTTTTTTTTTTTTGCAAATATCGATGGGCTTTCTATAATTAAAACAATGAAAGACGCAATTCTATTGTAAATTTAAATATAGATAGATTGCTTAATAAATCAATAATTAAAAAAAAAAAATTGTATTTTAAATTGTATCGCAGATATGCAGATGTTCTTTTTCCAAAAAAATAGAAAAACCCCAAATTAAACAATTGATAAATAATTGATAAATAATGATAAATAAAGAAAATTTTTACAACAATTATATTTCAATAAAATTTATAACTTAAAAAATTACATTTCAATTTAAAAAAGATCGTGTTAATTTTTCACAAAAAAAAAAAAAAAAAAAATTTGGAATATTTCATGCAGAACCACAGACAACAAAATAAAAATAAAATTAAACAATAAAATAATTATACTTTATTTAAATTTATTTAAATTTTTTTTTTTTGTGTATATTTAAAATATTTTTTTTTAAGAAGTCAGTCTATAAACGCAAAATATATATAAGAGGTTATTCATGCAAAGCGAGCAAAGAAATAAAGAAAGTGAAATTTTTTAATTTTTTTTTTTTTTGGTAATAGCATATTAGCGAAATTATTTATTTAGTATTTATTTATTTATATTTTTTTTGTTGTTAATTTTGATTATGGGTTTCGTATTATATAGTGAATGAAATGAAATATAAATATAAATATATAGATTTTATATAGTAATGTCACGACAGAACGAGTTATTTTTTTTTTTTAAATAGCTTATTCATCATAATTAAATGTATTAAAATTTAAGATTTTAAGTTAAGATAAATTAACTATTTTAAAACTTTTAAATTTGTCGTATCATGAGATCTACTACAATATATATATATATATTTTTGTATTTCTTTCCATAAGATAAAAAAAAACAGAATTTAAAGGGTTAAGATATATTTAAAAAATTAACATTAAATGTTGTGTTAAATGTTGATGAATAAAAAATAAAAAAAAAAAATGTAAAACAAGTTTTTCGCGATTTCAGATTATACATTTCTTTTTTTTTTTTTTTAGTATTGTATATTACCGAAAAAAAAAAATTTGTCATATGGTTTTTTTTTTTTTTTTCGTTCTCTCTTAATATATTTTCCGTTTAGCGCAAGATAAATATGTTAATAATTATTAAATTAAAATATATATTTAAAAAAAAAACATAAGATGCGAATAATAAATAAATAAAAAAAAAAAACGATGCGGCACATAGGCATACAAAAAAAAAAAATTGAAGAAGAGGAAGGAAGAAAGAAAAAAATAAAACACATACAAAAAACTTAATATAAAAATTAAATAAAATTACTTTCTCCGCGATGGTTTCGTTTGTATTTTATTTTTTATTTTTTTTTAATTTTTTTTTGTGTGTTTTACTTTAATTTTGTTTGACAAACAAAGAAGAAAAAAAAATCACTTTTGCTTTTTAACAAAATATTAAATTAAACAAATAAAAATAAAAATTATCATTTTATTAGCATTTTTTAATTGCAAAATTAACACAAACTATATTATATATTATATATAGTAATAATTTATAATTAGCAGCTGAAGTAGCAATGTTTTTTTTTTTGCCACGCAGATTACGAATGGTAAAAAAAAATTATTTTTTTTTAAAGATAGAAAATTTTTCTATAGATTTGGGAATATTATTCATTTGGTTAAGAGGAGGTGTTTTTAAATAAAATTCGTTCAGCTAATATGAAGATGAATTTAAGTACTTTTATTGACTGTAAAATGTTTCTATAAGCGGAAAATTGTTCAGGATCTTGGCAGATGAACAACAACTATTTTGAGAATGCAAATTAAAGTTAAACAATTAAAAATTAACATTGATTGAAATACAATTTTAGATTAGATTAGATTAAGATTATAGTATTAAAATGCGGAAAATTTCAATTCAAGTTCTTTTACAAAGTATCTAAATTATAAATTCAATGAATTATTCAATGAAAAAAATCAAATTTAGATCAAAAAATTTTCAATTATTCTCACCTCACGATCTCAATGAATGAATTAAATATTATGATAATATGATAATAAATTTTATATTTTATTATAAGAATCTATAATTTATGGTGAAATTAATAAAAAATGACCAAAAATTTTCCAAACATAAATAATATTTGCATAATAAAAAATTCAAATAATCTGCACAAAAAGAAAAAAAAAAGGAAAATATAAAAAATTGGCTAATAAATTATTTTTTTTTTTGGCAAATTTATTTATTTTTATGCTATATTTTTATTATCAATATTATATAGATAATTCAAAATATAAAGATAAAAAAAATTAATTTCATTTCTTTTATATTTATGTTTATTCATTTTAAATGTTGGTTTTTTTTTTTATGATAAAATTTGCAGAAATTTAAATATTTCTTTTAATATTTTTTTTTTTTGTGTAAATCAAACCTGTACGAAAAAAATTATTGAATAAATATGTAAATTTAAATCCGTTCATCATATTATAATTCAATTCAGGCCCATATTGGAATTGATTAAGTGAGTAGTAGCGTAAAATATATATGTATGTATATAAAAAAAAAATTTAAAGTACTATTAAAAATGAAGCAATAATAATAAAAAAAAATTTAACATTATTAAGACGACCACTATTTATATTTAATTCAGTCAATCATAATAATAATAATAATAAAAAAAAATACGGAAAACGTTGCTGTTGTATATATAAAAAAAAAATGTTTTATAATAAATGGGGTTTTTGTTTATTATTTATACAGAGTGGATCATTTATATTAATGGTAAATCTGTATATCTATTTTAAAGTTATTCATTTTAAAGCACATGGAAACAATTTAAAGGATTGCTTAAACAGAAAAATGTGTTAGGTCTGCAGCAAAACTAAAGATCTCAAAATTTTATCATAATTTTAAGTTAAGAGATTTTAAATCAATTACACACCGATACAGTTATAGAAAATTCAATGATGATCGGTAGGAACTCTGATTTTTCTCAACCCCTTTCCATTCGATGTCCCTTTTTACCTTATTTTTTATTTTAAAACTTTTCATATTTTCTACATTTTAATAATAGGTAATTTATACGCATCACCTTGTAATATATCTATATATTTATATTTAATTATTAATATTTATTATTAGTATTACTTTCCATCTCGATGATATTTCTTTATAAAATACAAAACAAAAAAAATAAAATGTATATTATTTTGTAAATGTGTGTGTGTGTTGATGTTTGAATTTTTTTAAGTTATATATGAAAATTGTCAGTAGGTAAAACAAAACGAAAAAAATAAAAAAAATTCAAAAGTGAAAGTTTTTGTATTGTGTATTAGTAAATTTAATTTTTTTTTTTTGATATATATTGAAAGTAAAATTATTAAATGCATAAGACGACGATGATTATTGCATTTGTTTTTTTTTACAATACAATTATAAGGCAAAGAAGAAAAAAAACAAGATATATAGGTAAATATACCTGTATATAGGAAGTAAATAATAAAATGTACTTAATATTTTTTATTATTTATATATAAGAAGTACTTTTTTTTTCTTGTTCGCATGAGAATAGATAAAAAAATATTAGATATTATTATTATTATTATTAAGCAAAAAAAAATATGTAATTTTAACATTTTCACACAATGATTTAATAATGCACACGCACACAACACGTTTTTTATTATATTTTATGTAGATGTTTTTGATTATCTTAAATGGGATAATAGTAATATATGCTGGCTGATATTAAATCAAATAAATATAACATAAAATAATATTGTTTTTGGTGGTGGAAATCAACAAACAAAAAAAAAACATGATAAAAAAAACTATACCGTTTAAATAAGCATGATGTCTCCACAATTGTTGTACCTGAAATTGTGTCCAACGATTTCCATCTTCAATATTATTATTATTATTATTATTTGTAGATGCATTATTATTATTGTTATTGTTATTATTATTATTATTATTATTATTGTGATGATGCAATTGTTGCAGTAAATGCGATGGTGGAGGTAGACTATGATGATTATTTTGTACATTATTATTATTACTATTATTATTATTATTATTATTGGTATTATTATTTGTAGAATTGTTATTATTATTATTATTGGTAATATTAGGAGTGTTATTTGTTGTTCCTGTACTATTATTATTATTATTATTGTTATGTGCTGATATTGCATGTTGAACACCTTGTAATGATGATATTGTATTACCATTTGATAAAATTGATAAGGCATGTTGTTGTTGTTGTTGTTGTGTTGGAACAGCACCAGCAACATTTGATGGTATAACCGATGCTTGCGGTTGTGATGATGGTGGTGGCGGTGGCGGTGGTGGTTGCATACTTGTTATTATTTGTACATTATTTATTGAATTATTTTGCATTAGTTGTTGCAAATGAGATGCTGGAATATTATTTGTGTTTATCGATGAAATCGATGATAATAAAGTATTTCCTAGATTTCCTCCATTTAAACCACCGAGTCCACCCAAATTAGCGGCGATTCCGACACCGCCACCTCCGCCACTACCACCTCCTATAGACATTGCTGCTACGGCAGCCGGTGGTAATTGTTGATAATCCATTTTAGTATATATTGTGTTTTTATAACAAAAATTAATATATTTATCCGATTGTTGTGAATTCTAATTTGATTCAATTTATAATATTTTTTTCTTTCTTTTCCACTTCTAATATATATTATTGATCCAATTATAATATTAATAATAATAATAATAATGTATTCATTAGATAGTTCAGCCGATAAAATCTCTTTATATATTAATGATTCCACAGTTGTATAATTTAATTATTAAAAAAAAAAAAAAAATCACATATAAAAAACACTTCACTCTATTTAAAATGTGTGTATATATATTAGAAAAATATATTCAATACAAAATTAATTTATTATAATCATTTATTATAGTACATGTGTGTAATTATATATGAATATTATAAATAAATGTTTTGAGAACACAATAAATAATGGCGTTTAACAATGCAAATAACAGCACAAACAAAATATTCGCTATAAATACTCATACATTTCATTGAATCTCATCAGAAGCACAAAAAAAACATTATCAAAATTCTATATATTTCTTCTGCCGTTGATTTTTCTCTATATATATGTTTATTATACCGATAGAATAATTTTCATATTGTACATACAATTATCTGTTCATTCAAATGCGATTTTGTTCAACAAAAAAAAAAACAATTGGCCTTGTAAATCGTATTCCATGCGTTTCAAATATATATATATATATAGAAAAAATTAAAATTAAATAGTCAATAGATAAAAAATATATAAAATATTTGTCATTTTTTTTTCTCTATATTTACTGTATATAGTATATTTACACAAGATATAACACAACCAAAAAAAAAAAAAAAACTATAATCTTTAAATCACAACAAAAATTAGAAGATTTTACCCATATTTAAATAAAATTTATTAATTTTTTTTTTAATGAATATGATGAGAACAAAAAAAAATCACCATCATCACCACACATTACAAGATCATATACGATTCTTATTTATTATGTGATTAAAAAAAACAAAAATATAATGTATTTATTATTATTTTTAAGGAAAATCACACTTTTTGTTTTTTTGTTCTTTATGTTTTTTATTTTTTTAAATGTACACCTCCAAATTATTTTTTTTTATCACAGATATTCTTTTTATATAGTTACAAAAAAAATTATCACATAATTTTCATTTAAACCGGAAAATATTTATTTATTTATTTATTTATATTAGAACTCAATCATTGTGTTGCAAATAAATATTTTTATTTAAATTAATACAATATCCTATCCTATCCTATATATAGTAATATTAATTCACACACATTAATTCATACAAATGAATTTATAATTATTCAATTTTTTAATAAAAAAAAAAAAAAAATCCCAAAAATTAAATAAATACACTTCATCAATATATTATTTATTAAGAAAATAATAATAAAATAAAATACGATGAGTTCCGTTTCAATGTTTATAAGTAAATAAAACTTCTTTTTTAAAAAAAAAACAAACTCCAAAAGTTTTTATTAGTAATATTGTCAATATATAGATATATATAAAAAAAACATAGCAAATTAATATTAATAAAAAAAATAATACATCACATATTACGAAAATACACCTTTAAATAAAATAATTAACTAATACAATCAAATACACAACAAAAAAAAAAAAAAAAAAGCCGCAATTCTGTAAATATATATTCGAAATGGTTGATTTTAGTATTTATTTATGAGTGTACCGGTAATTTTTAATATTTAATTTAATTTAATTTAATTTAATAATACCAAATTAAAAACTCTTCATATTTTGCAAAAGAATTTAACAAAACGGTGTGCGATATTATAATATACAAATAAATGTGGTGGTTGATGGTTGTTAAAAAAAAAAAAATTGAACCGAAATGTTCAGTTCGCACCAACGAAGTAATCGTTCGCTCAGTTTGTATCAATAAATTTACCACCAAAATATTAATATATTAATATTAATTAATAATATATTTTGAAAAAAAAAAAAAAAACTTTTTTCTCTTCTCTTGTCTTTCTTTATTTATTATAATATTAAAAGTATAATACCAAAAATCTATAAAAAAAACACGTGCGTTTTCACACACGTATACTATATATAGCAATAACAAAAAGCTCTTTCTTTTTTAAGAAAAAATTTAAATAATTTATTTCTTTTTCCTATACAGTATATATACTGTATATATATACAAATAACAATATAATAAACCGTTCTTAACAACAGGTAAATAATAAATATAATAATATTTAATAATAATAATATACCAATATAGAGAATTAATAGTGAGAGTTTTTTTTTTTTTTTTTAATATTTTTTGTAGCGGGGATTATTTAATATATTTTTTTTTTTTATTTTTTGCACAAATAAATACAGGTAAAAAAATATATATGTATAAATTTTTTTGGTTTTGTAAATATAAAAATAGATGTAATTTTTTTTTTGTAATTAAAATATTAAAATATAATTTATTAGAATTGTTTTTTTTTTTTTTGTAATTGGATTATGTAATTTTAAAATTATATTTATCGCATAATAAATAAATTAGTTGCATTATTAAAATAATACGTTGTTGATGTAATTATTTAAAGGTTCTGATATATACATATAGATAAGCCGCAAGCAAGCGGAGAGTTCTGATATAAGTAGATAAAATTATCCTGCGATATTGGACAACATATATAGAAAATGAGAATATTTCCATTGAAAATATTTTTGTGGATTTCTAACCCACGCAGGCATTGCAGGAAGTTATTACTTGCAGGAAAGCGGATTCCATTGAATTTCTGTAAAACCCTAATTACATGTCACCACAGCAGACCTCATCAAAACGATCAATTGTTTGTGAAATTGCATTGATAATTGTTGAATTAAATAGGTTAGTTTAAGATGTGTAAGGTAACCTATTCATATATTAGTTTTTATTGTTATTCGTTATGTAACAGTTGTCCTTTTGTAGGTTTATTATAGCCAGGTTCATTTCACATTATATTTTAGTCATTGAATAAATATTTAACTTGAAGATACTCAAACTAAATAAGTAAAACAAAGTTAATCTTATCACAAATTTTAGTAGTTTATTTACTGTTGATCAAGGATTTAAAATATACAGGATTCTTACCAGCAATTGATCAATAAAAAAAAGGGCAATCGTAAAAGGATGGAAAAACAGGATTGTGATGTAATCTTAAACTCGTCAGCAATATTTATATATCAATTTATGCGTGATTTAGGTAGAAATTTACGATGCAGGCTGAAATGTCCAATTGTTTGACAGATTTTCTAAGAGTAAATCGACAATATCTATGAACCAATAAAGCGATTTTCAAATTTTCTTATATGAAATATCAGAAATTAAATGAATTGTCAAATGACTGGCGAGGAAAATAAAAATTGGAGAAAAATTATGGAAAAATAATTGGAAAAATTGAAATGCCTTTTCATATGTTATTATATAATAAAAATTAAATTAAATTATATTTTAAAAAAAAAAAAGGATATTGATTTTATTTCAAATATAAAATATGTGCTTTATAAATTTAAAAGGAATTTTCTTTAAAAGTTCATCACACATCATTTCAGTTATTTTTGGAAAAATTTTTGATTTTTTTTTTTATTTAAAAAATTGATTTATATTAAAAAGAACCAAAATTCATATTAAAACGAGTATATATAATATAATAAACAGAAAATTCAACATCATTAAATTTAAATAAAAAGAAAATTACATTGTAAAACGAAAAAATAAAAAAAAAACGATATACAGAATTTAAAAGATCATTAAAATAAACTATAGTTATATACTTATAATAAAATTACTATAAAATTATTTTTTATATTAAATTTATGAATTACATATACAAATATGTATATTGTTTTGTGCGTTTTTTTTTTGGAATCATTATTTGGTACTTATATTTTATATACTCGTATATGATTTTAATTCCTATATATGTATATAAAGAATATATTATACGACGCAGACATCGTGTATAATTTATACTATACAAAAAATATATGTATAAAAATACACTTTTTTTTACAATGACTTGATTATTTTATATATATATATAAAAAAATATATCTGCAGATTGGATGAATATATCAGATAGTCTGTTTTGTTTTGTATATACACATAGTATATATTCAAAAATATATATCTATATACCTATATATGAAAATGAACAATATCTTTACAGAAATAAAAAAAACTTTCACCCGTTAATTGTTAGTTATACATATATTATTTTTTATTCAACTGACTGACTGAACCACATCTATCTAATAAGCATATCTTTGTCTATTTTAAAATCTTAAAATTAACAAACGAGAAATACAAGAAGAAATACGAAAAAAAAAAATTAACGATTAGGTAACACTTTTTTGCGTATTGTTTGAATGTATATGGTATATGTTATACTCGTATTGAAAAATAACGCATTTATCACATCATAAATTCACAGAATTTTTGTACTTGGATATTTAATATACGATATTTTTTTAATCATTTTCTCATTTCGCTTTTCTTTATACAGACTAATAATAATAATGGATTTATAACCATATTTCAATTGTTTTACTATATACATATATATTTCTAACTAAATTAAAACAATATGCGCTAAAAATATATATTCCTTTTTTATATACATTTATTTAAAATCATTACACTTATTTATTTATATTGTATTGTATAATTATTTGAAAAATCTTTTTTATTCTTTCCATTCATTACATTGCGGCGTAATCAGTATATATGATTGTTAAAATATATATAACTATATATAATTTAAAAAAAAAAGAGTAAAAGTGAATTATAATATATCGTTTAACTTCCTACTTATTACTTATTATTATTATTATTATTTCTGTACTTAAAATAAACCATATATATTGAAAAATAACCATAAAAAAAAATTAATTTAGAAAAATACAAAAAAAAATATAAAATTAAATAAATAAATCATGCGGAATGTTAAGGAAATACAAAAAATATTTATGTGCAGTTTTTGTTTTTTTTTAATATAATCAAAAGAAGAAAAAAAAATGGTTATTTTATAAGGAAATTAATTTTTTTTTATTTTATGTAAAATTTCACGTATAAATTAAATATTTAAAATTTTATCAAATAATTTTTTTACTCTAATTAATTTTTAATAAATTTAAAAAAATATATAAACTATCAATGTGCATTTTTTATAAGCGAACACAAAATGGAATGGAATTTATTATATTTGAAAAAATAATTTAATAAAAAACACAGAAAAAAAACCCTAAATTTCAATATAATTTTTTTTTTATTTGGATGAGAAATTTTCAATATTTTAATTCCTTGTCGCATTATTATTATTTATATTTATATATTTATTATTTAAAATTAAAATTTAATTTTTTTAAAAAGCATAATATAATTGATTAAAAATAATTTATCAAAAATATATATATATATATATTTATTTTTCAATTAATGCAGAACCACTTTTCATATATTTTATTTTATCTTTTAGCATATATACATATACATATTTATATCTTTTTATATATAAAAAATAAACGAATATAAAATAATAAATATACAACAAAGTATTATTAAATGAAAGTAAAAGTGACACCAATATAAATATTTAATTTATTATTTGTTTAAGGTATAACTATACAATATATATATATATATATATATATATAAAATAAAATTAATTTGCATATGCACGCGTAATATTTATTTAAAAATAAAATAAATATAATATAATATTTTTTTTTTAATAAATATACTCTTATGTATATAAAGTTGCAAAAAAATGAATACATAAAAAATAAATAAAAAATAAATGAAAGAACTTCAAATTTGTCGTAATTTTAAGATAAACAATAATTATTTTTTTGTTTTTTTTTTCAAGGTTAAAAAATTTTCCAAATTTTTCCTTGTTTGTTATTTTTTTTCGCAGTATGTCTTAAGAAAATTCAATGAAAATATTTTAAGGAAATCTTGTTTTGTGATAAATTCTTTAGATCAATTTATGGAAAACAAATTTTTTTAATAGAAAAGTTCTTAACCTAATTTGTTTTGTTTTAATAATCCTTAAAATTCTAGGATAGAGTTCATTTTTGATATAATCCTTTTGGAATTAGAATTTTCGCTTTTTTATCACTTTTTGGAATTAGAATATATTATTAAATCAAAGCTTTAATTAAATATTTCTATAGGTATTCCTTCGACAACTATAATTGGAACTTATAGTTATCCTATGAGGGAAATAAATCCGACCAATATATATAGGATACGAACCCAAGACCACAGAAATTTGTCAGATTTCTGTAGGCGCTTGATATAACATTTGCGCGCCACATAGACAACTTTGATAGAATATTTCGAGTTTTATAGAGTTTTGCCACTTCCATAAATATAATTAGATTTTGAGTTAAGGTTAAACATTATTTTATATCAAGTTTGTTTTTGTTGATAGTATAAACAAGGAGGTGTTGTTGTTGATTACTATATGGATTGTTTTTCAATTGTACAACACATTAAACACAAATTCATTATAAATACGATGACAAAATGTAAAGAAATTTGGTCACATCGGAGGAACAGAAAATGATAAAATCAATGGAACATAACATAGTTTTAATTCATATAAGGAATCACGCCATTCGATTCGTATAGATCGTGATTTCATTTCATTATTATATGAATAAAAAATGAACACATTACTGTCTGTCAGTTATTGATTGACCAACAAGATCATATGTTTGAAGATCTTTATAATTTTTTTGATAAGCCATTTTATGTCCAAGAAAAGATTTGTCGATTCACAGATGAAATTTTAACAAAAGAATGAACATTTATAATGGAGTGTACCATATATTGATTTCAGTCAAAACATCAACAATTTAACTGAAAAAGTTTACCAAAATAAAAAAAACGTTAATCCGTTAAAAATGAAACAAAATTTTTTTTCGCAAACCTCTAACTCATTTTTGTTTTTCTTGACCGCATAATTTATTTCTACAATATATAACAACGCAAAATATATATGTAGTATAGTAATGATTATAGGAAACAATTTAACAGCACGCAAAAAAAAAAAAAAAAAAATTGATATTTACACTACTATATAATAAAAGTTTCCACTTTTATGCCTCACTCACTATCTATATATATATATAAAGATCATAAATCTATAATCTCACCGCATGAAATTTTTTCTATATATATACAAATACAAATACTATACTATATAAATATAATAAATATACAATATATAAATATGTATATATATAGGATACAAATAAAAATATATATATTTATAAGAATAAATGAAAGTACAAATTAATAATATTTCGTATATATCTTAAATAATAAAAAATATAAGGAAAAAGAAAATTTTTCGTTCCAGAACATCAATTCCATATCATCCATTTCATTTATATTTATTTGTAGTAATAATCATTTTCGCGCATCAACTATCATATATGTATATATTTATTATATTTAAATCATATACTATATTGAGATTTTTCTTAAATCATATACATATTTTGCATCTGTAAGGTATATCGATCGTATCAGGAAAAAGTAAATGATACACAATAAATATATATATATAGATACACATATGCGATAATTTACCTGTGTAATATCATCGTATCGATACGCAGATGGATAAACAAAAACAAAAAACAAAATTGTATATATAGAGAAGTGGGCAGGTAAATATAAAAATATATATATATTATATTTATGTGTATTTATATATGTATATAATAAAAGTAAAAAAAAAAAAAAAGTAATACAACACACTACTTAATTAAGGAAATTTCACTTTTAAAAACGAAATCGAAAGTTAAACAATTTTTTTTTGTTTTTTTTTTTGGTTTGGTATACATTTATGATTTTTTTTCTCATATTATAATTTTTTTTTTTTGTTATATTTTTTTAAAACTATAAAATATATTACATGCGATTTGTCTGCAATCTAATTTTAAACTATATTATAATCAATATAGATCTTTTGTATATAAATCAGTTGATCAGATTGTATAATTATGGATAAAAGTTAAGATGAAAAAAAAAATTATAATAAATTAAAAGTATCACGTAGTTAATAATATTTAATATTTACATTTGTATAAAAAAAATTATAATATAGGTCATTATAATATTTTAAATATTTAAATTATGGGTGCATTTACAGATGATTAACTGAAAAAAATTAAGAAAAAAAAACAATCAAAAGGGAAATTTCTTTAAAAAAAAAAATAAAAATACACAATCACTTATTTTAAGTTATATTGCGGGTTTTTTTTTATTTTTCTCTTTTAATAAGTAAAATATGTGTTTTACTTTTGTTTTACTTTTAATATATTGTAAATTTAGGTCAATCGAATATCAAGCGGCATTGCTAAAATATTGCATTTCTCAACAACAATATCATTGTTTTTTTTTTTTAAATGAAAAGTAAAATTATAACGATAACAAAAATGTAAAACATTTTTTTTTTTTGCGTGATTATTAATTAAATTAAAGTGAAATTAACTTTTGTTTTTTTTTATCATTACAAATTTAAACAAAAAAAAATGCATTACAATACAATTTTGTAGTTTTTTTGCTGTCGGTGTCTGTGTGTGTTCTATAATTTGTTGAATGAGGTCAAATTTTCGTCACCTTTAATACAGTTATTATTAAAGATCATTTTGAAGATTATACAGATAGAATGTTCATATATAGCTCATTCCAAGAATCCGACTGCGACTTCGAATATTCTATTTATAAATCCAATTTTATTGTGGTATTTTTACCCTAAATGTTTTCATCTCGTAATATATTGGTTGATCTGAATATAGTGTCTATATCCTTCAAGATTATAATCATATCGCCAAAAATCAATCATTTGCGGGGAAATAAAAAAATTTGACATGTTTGAATTTATATACATACATAATACAACAATTTCATTAATAATAATAATAAAATTAATTTTTCGTTATACAACCAACAATCTGGTTTTTGCGTCCAACAACAGCCTTCTTCTGTTGTTAGTTTCTTAATTAGTGACTTTTACGGTGTCGGTAATTAGCCGTACGACCAACCGCAAGCGGAAAATACAACTCTGTGTTAAAATTCAGATTCGAAAACGAACCGAAAACACAACAAAACACATTTTATGTCTTCAGTAGGATTCGAACCCGCACGACCCCAAAATTTCGTTAGAATTTTAAGTTGGCATTTTTATCATTTACACCACAGAGTTACAATTTCATTAATACATAGTTTTATTTTGTAATAATCTTATGAAAGAAGTAAAAATCACCCTTTTTTTTGTGGTACCTGGAATTTTATCAACACATTTTTAAATTGTATCATTGTATACATTTATAATTAAATGAAATATTTTTTATACATTTATAATTAAATGAAATATTTTTTATACATTCAATAATAATACCATATATATAAGAAATTAGGTAAATATATTTAAATATTTATATATTTTTCCTATATCATATACAATTTTTTTTTTATTTAAACAGTCTCTCTAATTGGATTTCATTTAATAGTTTACGTCCGATTATAAGGTTTATAAATATAAATTTATAAATAAGTATATATATATATATTTAAAAATTTTCACACTATACTTACGATATTTATATACCAGTATAATATATATGTATATCACTAATCAATTAATCAATATATTTATTCACACATTCAAAATTGTTATTTTTTTTTTACATTTAAAACCAAAGGCTGCGGTCAGTGGGGTTTAAGTTCAGTTGTGACATTAATTATAATGTTAATAGATTTAACCCTTAAAATATCTGGGTATTTTAATTTTATGATATCGACAAACTGGGATGAAACAAGTATAAAAGGGAATATTTTTGTAATCGTATCAAATGATCTACATCATTAGTGATTTATATTTAACATTCTGAATTGTGTCAGTTTTTGGAATTGACCTTATTTTAAGGGATTTTTTATTATATTATATTAATATTTTGAGTATTTTAAACATGGAGTAAATGTTTCCATTCGATTTATGGGGACGATTCAATAACAATCAAATCTTTAGTCTTTAGTGTTATGTACCAACAAGATTGATTAAAAACTGTGTAATTAAAGTATAGTTCATAAAATCAAACAAAAATACTGTAAGATGTCAAAGTATTCATTCATATTAAGTTTATTGATTTTATAAGAATTGCGATATATAAAATAAAAAATTAAATGATTGATAATAATAGAATAGTTTTATTTTTTCTATCTATATATATATATATATATATTCATAAGTTATATATACGTTAACTTAATATATAAAAATGCTACGATATGGAAACCTTTCAAATCATTTTAAATTTATACCTTTTATAATACATTTAGTTTTTGGTGATAAAAACAAAAATGATATAAATAATAAAATATTCGTATTCGATTATTATAATAAAAATAAAACAAAATATGAAAAAAATTTTTACCATTTTACCTTGACGATTGACAATATACAAATTTTATTTATATTATTAGAAAAAATAAAGTAATTGCGATGAATATAAATTTAAAATAAAATGCTATATAATAAAAATGGATAATATCCTGTTTTCAATAATTAAAAAAAATTACAATATATTCTTATCTGATATTAAAATTTGTGCAACGAACGATACTGAACGATTAATTAACGATTAATAGCAATTAAGCAATTAACGATTAATAAAATTATAATCGAATTTTAATCGAAAAAAAAAACGGTTTTTGTTTAAATAATCTTCTTCTTAAAATTAATGTGATTGGTTTTGTTTGAAAGACTCACATTTCGTATATATTTACTCTAATAATTTAATAACACAAATATATGAGAATTGCAATGCATATATACACTGAATAGAATAATTTCCAGAATATAAAAATTGTTTTTTATGTTGCGTTGATAAATAATGGATTGAATTCATTTCCAATAACAAATATAAAGTATATATTATATGAATATATAAATATCATTTAAATTTTATTATTCAAAATAACGAAATATGAAATATTTATATATAACAATAAATTATTTAGAATTAAATTAATTTAAAAATATACATACAAAAACAAATAATATTAAATATGATATACAACAGAAATTTGTTTAAAACGCAAATAATATCATCATTTAACTAATGTGATTGTTTGGGGAACGATATAGTTATTTTCTTTTAATACAAAAACCCTCTATAAGGGTATTTCTATATAGATCGCTTTCCAGTTTCCTATCGATTATTTATTAATAATTGTTCGAAAAATAATAATAATAATAATAATAGATATTTTTCAACAATTTTTTTTTTCGTTTTTAATTACTAAGAAATGATATCTCAATAAGGTTATTTTGAATACAGCTTCATTTCAGACACAATTTAATAATTGAGAAAAAGGAAAAAATGTTTTAAGAAAACATATTTTATTATAGAATTTCCAAATATATTGTTTTGTATGGAATAGATGGATTATAAAATATAATTTTCATGTATATTATTTATGACATATAGATATTTGTTTATCCTGTGATCCTCCAACAAACAAACAAACAAACAAAAAAAATAGTACATAACAAATATTATAATATATGATAATGTTAATATTTTTTTTTTTATTTTCTAAATAGTGTACTATATAAACATTTTATTTTATAAGATATAAATAATAAAAGATGATTGTTTTCCTCTCTTATTACCTTACATTGGAATGCATATACAATAAATAAAATTAAATCACACAGAAAATCGATGAATATTTAATTTAATAAACTAATTTTTTTTTGAATTTAATAATCCAAATTTATGAATTTATAAAAAAAAAACAATCACAAACCTGCTGACGACGACTGACGATATTTTAAATTATAATAATAATATGGATGATGGTGTAATTGCTGTGAATTATTGTTATTATTATTATTATTATTAATTAAATTATTATTATTAGTAGTATTATTGTTACCGGTATTATTATTATTATTATTATTAATAGGATTATTACTATTATTAATAGGATTATTGTTATTATTATTATTATTATTATTATTATTATTATTGGTATTATTATTGTCTAATGAATTTTGAGATTGATTATTTTGATGCTGTGACTGTGATTGTTGTTGTTGCTGTTGATTTAATTCATTATTTGATTGATTTTGTAAATTAAATGAATTTTCTAAATATTGTCTTTGATAATATGATGGTAAATTACCAAAATTCCATGTACTTCTTTGGATACCAATCAAATTACCATTATAAGAAGATGAAGGTGTATTATTATGATGAGCATTATTATTATTATTACCATTATTCCATCGTCCATTATTTTCATTTGTATTATTAGAATTATTAATATTATTATTATTTATATTATTATTTATATTATTATTGGTATTATTATTATTATTATTATTATTATTATTATTATTATTATTATTATTATTATTATTATTATTATTATTATTATTATTATTATTATTATTATTACAATTACTATTACCACTATTATTATTACTACTAATATTATTATTATTACTATTATTATTATTTGTATTATTATTACTGATATTCGAATTCGAATTTATATTATCATTATCTAAGATGTTGCTATTATTATTATTATTTTGATTATTTTCATTGGAATTGTTTGTCATACTACTTGAATTATTATTATTATTATTAATATTGTTGTTGTTGTTGTTGATGTTGTGATTGTTATTATTATTATTATTATTATTGGACATTGTTTGTGATAGATAATAATTTATTGGTTCTGGATCCGAGTAACTATAATCTTGTTGAGGTGTTTGTTGAAGATGATGAGTATTTTGTATATTTGGATTATGTGACTGATGAACACTTAAATCAGACGCACTCATTTTAATTTCACTTGAATATCATTCGTTCACCAATAATTATTTTAAAATTAATTTTCAAAACAATGCACTTTATAATTTTTTTGTATTTATTCAATTCTTTGATTTTTTATAAATTAAGTTTATTTTTTTTCAAATTTTTGCTTTAAGTTTTGTGAATTAATTTTTAGAAATTGTTCAGACATAACTATTATTATTATTATACATTCTTTTCTTAATATATGATAAAAGAAAGATAATAAAAGAAAAGAAACAAATGGAAATTAAAATTTTTTGGCTTTAAAATATAAGTTGTTAAATTTAAATATTTTAATAAAATCTTATATAGAATAATCGCATAAAAATAAATTGTTTTTATTTGGTACAATTTCCAATTTTATTCTGTATTATACAAATCTGAATATTTTCATTTTGGTTTGGAAAACGGTTTTTGATATTTTTAATATTAATAAAACAAAGTCTAATCAATTTAAGCTTTGTTATTATAAACCAGATCGAAATATGTAAAAGAATTAGGAAAATGTAAAAAATATCCGAAATAAATATGAATAATCTGCAATAATATCTATTTGATTATTTTCGATTATTCAATTGAAATTCGACAACAACAAAAAAATATCCTTTTCCAAATTTTTTTTTTTTTTTTTTGCATTAGGTTTAATTTCAAATTGAATTGTTTCAATTTTTAATTATCACAAAATGCCGCCCACAAAATGTTAAAGAAAACAAAAAATTAAGAAAAAAAAAACTTTTATTGTTAATCAATTAAACATTATTATTATTATGGAAAATAACAAAAAAAAAACAAAACTTTGACCTTTTATTTATATATGAAAAAAATCCCATTGCGGTTTTTCATTTATTAATTTATTGCTTGGTTTTTACCAAATATTATTGTTTTTTGTAATTTTATTATATAAATTTCACAAACACACAACACAAATAATTGTATTAATTTATTTTTAAAACACAATTAAATTAATATTAACTAAATAAATAAAAAATTATAATAATTTTATTAATTATAAAATTAATATAATATTTAATTAACAATAACAAATAATTTAATTTACACAATAACAAAATAAAAAAAAAAGACTTAATTTTAATATACAAAAAAAAAATGTATATGTGTTTTATATATCCGATAAAATACAATAATAATAATAATTTTTCTTATTAGATTCGTTCAATTCACATTCAAGTCCTGATTGATACTGTTAAGGAGATTGAATATCCTCCCGGTATGTATATATTTGTTATTTGCGTTATTTGGTTATCAACAAACGATTTATTCTATACCTACAGTTTGGGTATATAAAATGATAATGAAATGATATACAAGAATTTTGTATATTATACTATACCATATATGAAAAATATATACAAATACCTTTATATATATATATATATATATTTTATTAAATTTTGTATACTCTATTTGTGATACAATACTATATATATACAATACATATATAGGTGGAGTTCTATTTATATTTTGCACGTGGATATCGGTATGACTTCGTATATGTATATATAAATATGGTATATAGCAAAATTTATTATTATATATTTATATATCTATAAATATTTATTTTGAATAAAATAAAATTCATATTATATCGTATATATATATATATTTGATATAGAATTTACGAATACCATGTTTTTGTATAAGTACTGGTTATTATACGCAGAATTTTCTCAATATAATAAGGTAATTTATCGGGGGTATATTTCCAATAGTGTCCTTATTAATCAAAATATAATCTTAACGGAGGAATTAGTGGCCACGCATAATTTTTCAAAAAAATATCATGATTATATGGACGCGTTATAGTATACAATCATTCAATTTGATCCTTTGTAACTTAGTGACCGAAATGGAATAATTTGTTTTTAAACAATGATATGGACAAAACATTAAAATAAGTGAATTAATATAAATATTTTTCTATAGATTTTCTATTGAAAAAAAATATCCTTCAGCATAGTTTATTAATTACCTGTATATAACTATAGAATAAGACAGATTTTAAATCATATAATCTATATATATATATAGAAAGTTTATATATTAAGATGAAAAACTATAAAAATATATCATATTTTAATTTATAAAAAGAAAAAAACCAAACGAAAAATTAATTTTATATATTACGTCTTTCTTCTCTGTATATTATATCATATAAATTATAAATTTAATTAAAATATATGATATATGATAATTATAATAATATTTAAAGGCACTAATTTTTGAATAGAAACAAAAAGTTTCACTTTTATAAATACATAGTATAATATGAAGTCATTTATACATCATTTTTATTGATTGCATTTTGTATTATATATGAATTTAAATGCAAAAAATTTACTTCCTTGCACATCGCATAAAAAAATCTTCAAAATTAATTATATAAAAAAAGCTATGGCAAAAAATTAGGTTAAACAAATTTATAAAAATTTTTAATTATTAATTATATTCATTATAATATTGTCATTTATCATATACATTTAAAATATTATTATGAAAATTTATTAATAGTATTTATAAAAGTATTATAAATATTCAAAATTTTAATATTGTATTTAAAAAAAAAACCAACAGATTAATAAAAGATATATTAATTTTTTTACCACAAAAACCAAAAAATAAAAAGATAATCTTTTTTTTTTTTTTTTGTACGTTATATTATTAGATAATATTGCATAACATATATATTTAATTAATTAATAAAGAAAAACCTCTCTCACCAAATATTTTATCAATTCAAAATTAATTTAATCGTTTTAATGATTTGTAATTGATTGTATTGCAATGCGCGAATAATTATTAGTTTTATTATAGACTTATAGCCAGTTATTTAAAAAAAAGATATACGCAGATGTTAAGTAAATATATACTATATAGGATATACTTTATATATTATAGATAGATAAAGATAATCAAAAAATGTATATTCATATATATTATCAATTCATTCCGCACGTTACCTGTCCACGTGCCCTCCTATATATATATATATATATATATATATGTTTTTGTATGAGTATTTGTATATATATGTAGTTATAATAATATTCAAGTGATGCACAAACAATCTGTGAGATGGACGACAGTTTTCCATATATATAGAACTGATGTTTTTATAGGATTATTCAAATACATTAAAATCACAATTTAATGTGTATGTATGACAATTATTATTATTATTATTATTATTATTATTATTATTATTATTATTATTTGTATATATATAAAGCAGATATACCTGAAGGGACATTTACAGTAAAGTATATGATTTAAAAACCAAATCAAAACAAACATACACAATATATTTATGCGGATAACAATAAATTATATATCAATGCAAAATTTTAAATATGTTAAAAATTGTTATCTTATTTCTGAATAATGACTTAAATAGTTTAAAAAACAATATCTAACCTAATCGTAACGTTTAAAAAAACAATCTAACCTAACCATATTTTAAATATGAGTTCCATGACGATAAAAAAAAGTTATGCTTTTAATTATTTTAAGGTATTTGAATTCGAATTGTATATTTTTTTGGTTTCAATTTTATACTATGATTTTTGTGACGAAATCCAATGAAATTCGGAAATGATTTAACCTTATAATGATTAAGATAAATTTCAAAATACAATGTCGGGGTATAGTTAGCATTCAGATGAATCCATAAATAGCATAAATATAATATAAATTATAACCGTAGACCAATCCTTAATCTTACCCTTATCGATTATGGCTTTGAATTCTATTCTCTGTATAACATTCAATGGAAAATTGTTTCCAAAAGCGAAACAAACTCATCAAAAAACAAAATGTAGATTATAGATTTCGAGAAAAACTAGAAATTGGCAAAAACCTATACCATAGGATCGTTCTACAGTTAAGAAATTATTATTTTAATCGATTATAAGATATATAATTTACCTTATAGTCAAACTCATATACACATTTTCTTCAATTATTCAATAAACATATTTACTATACTATATATAAATACAGGTAATTTTCGTAAAAAAAAAAACATTAAAAGAAGAAAATAAAAGCTAAAATAACTTATATATTTAACTCTTTATACGTTTTTAGCGGCGCCAAGTGTTGAGTTACCTGAATATGATATTAAAAAATACATATGAATTATATTTATTATAAAAATGCTTTATTATATACTAATGCTTATTGCTATATATAAAATCACCTTTACAATATATACATATATATCTATGAACAGATACCTTTCCAATATAATATATAGTATATACAATTATTATATTATTTAGAGCTTTTTTAATTCTTGTATATTTATTATATGATGGAAAATCTGCAAATTGATACATTCGACGCCGGAGATTTATTTGTACATACCATAAAGGCAATATTATATATTATAGAAGAAAATTAAAAATGTCCCTTTTATTATATATGGTATATGTAAAAAATATATATTTCCTTCTCATATTTGATTTGATTTGATTTCATGATGATGGTCAAAATCATATGTATGTATATCAGTTTGTAAGGTATGTGGTATAAAAAGCTTTTTATTATATTTACCTGCAAAATTAAAATACTAAATAAATATGGTATGGTATCAGGTAAATATATAAATACTAAATTAAAAATAAAAGAAAAAAATTCTACTTTTTAGGTATATGTATATAAAAATTGTACATGGATACATTTATATATATAAAGTATTATTTCAGAGTATAGACGATACACGTGACTATATTTTATATTATTTGCACGATGATATGCACGTGATCGAACAAATAATTATATCTATATACTTATATATATTTAAATAGGATATATATGATATGAAATTGTATATAGACATACATTTATATTATTATGATACTGTACTGTGATACGTTTTAATACACATGTATATTTGTAAAATAATGTACTATATATTTTGTATTGTATTAAATGTATATATGATACTTTATATCATTTGTTAATACCCAGCAAACATATATAGAATATAGAATTCCTCAGCGAGATAAATTGAAGATATTTGCCACTTATTTTCTTTGCAATATTTTAGTTAAAAATTTTGTAACAATTTTAAGATAAAATAGTAATATTAGAAATGTATAGTTTTTCTTAAATGCAATAAAATTCACAATAAAGGTATATCGTAAACTTTGTATATTTAAAAATGTTTCCTCCAAATGAAATTGATGCTCCGTAGATAAAAGACATCAATATTGAAATATTGATGATATACGCAGCGTTTCTTATATTTACTAGGCGAGGAAGCGAATGATATATGGTTTCACTTGAAAATTGAACAATGTATACGCAATTCGAAAGCGATTCATAAATAAGTTTGGTTTTCGCGACAAAATCCTTCTCGCACGGTTATACGAATGCAATAAGAATATATGTAATATGTTTCTACCACTATAAAATGTTATCTTCTTCGTAAAATGATGCGCGAATTTTGAGTACTGGGTGGGTAATGAATTATTATAAACTTCTAGAATGAAATATTCAAACGATGCGTGTGTAAATTTGTATATATAAGTTAAATTTTTTTTTTTAATATATATATGATATCAGAGTCTGGCGGTATAAAAAAGTATTTTTATTGAATTTTTGTGTATATATTCATCACATTTATCACAAAGGATAATTTCAATTATAGGAAAAGGTAAAAATTATTGATAAATATTCTTTATTTGGTAATTTTACCCTTCAATTTATATATAAATAGGAAATATTACGCTATTTATATAATTATGGAGATTCCTTTTTTAATTATAATTATGTTTCAACCAACAATTCAACCTTATACATATTTAGGAGGTTTTCACGCATCAATGTATGTATAAAAGTACAGAATTTAACTACAACATTAAAAAAAAAAGGATTACATTCTTATATTTAAAACCTTTTAAAGTAAAAAAATCAATTAAGAAGATTTTCTGAATTGTTTTTTCCTGTATTTCTTTTCATCTATATATAAAAAATGATTTGTTAAACTGATTTTCAATACAATTTATATCATATATACCTATGCAACTATAGGTATTGGAACTAAACTAAACTATATAAAATTTTTCTAAACGCTGCACAACAATAAAATTTTACCATTTATTTAGAAGAAAAAATATTATACAAATATTTGTAATATAAATATTCAATAGATATATTTTTTTTTTACTTATACATGTAAAATATATATGTTTGAATTAATTATATATATGGTAATCAAAAGGTGTTAATTATATTTTCACGAAATCTTTATATTGATGATATATATATATACTATATATATACATACAGAGTATCACAAAACTGCAATGGTCCATGGGAGAATCCATGTATATAGATTTTCTATAATATGTCCTTTAACTTTAATTATAACTATAAATTAATTTATTCAATTGAAAGTTCAATAAAAAAAAAAATTTTAATCTTAAATTGAATATCTTTTAGATTTGTATTTAAATGTATCCGTACTCGTATATAGAAGTCATATATATTCATGTGATAAGAGTATAAATAGTCAGATATTCAATGGGATCATAATATAAAATATTATGATGATGATCATATTCATGATTTAATAATTATAAAAGTGTAATAATCGAAATTGACATATTTTTGTTATTTATATCGTATGAAAATAAATAAATAAATAAATAAAATGAATTGCAAAATGTTACAATTGTAAATTGTAAATTAAACTATTAATTTATTTTCATTTTAAAACGAATGATAAGTTTCAATACTATTTATATGATGTATCAATGAACATAATCCAACAATTATAGAATTCCGAGGTTTTACGGGCGCTAAACCGATTATGCTGTAGTAACGAACCAAAAAAAAAACAATTTGGAGGTCGATACCTATCCACATCCATACATTCAAATACTTAACAATCAAACAACCTCAACAATAATCGACACCATCCACAAAAACCTTCGAGATAACTCCCACACAACGACCTCAAAAAATTATTCCAATATAATAACTCTTAATAAATAAATAAAAAATTTTTCGCAGATATAGCGTAAAGGAGGAAATAGAGGAAATAAACATTCTCAGCAGCTACTGATTAAGTCCTGCTGTGTGTTACATCCGCATAAAATCTTGAAAAAAATTGTATTCTTTTGATTTTTTTTTATAATTTCTCGCAGTTGTTTTGAATCATCAAAAACATACATGAAATGAAATATATACAAAGGTGTAAATAATTAATTTTCCTTTTATATACATAAGATATAAGAAACTCATTATAAATTCATTTTTCCCGGAAATACATTTAATGAAAAGTCACGTATTTTTTTTTTTTATTTCATTTTCCACAACATAACTTTGTCTATATACACATAATTATATATATATTCTTAAGTAAACAAAAGATAAATACTTGTGTATTACGGGAAAGGTTAACTCATCTAATTTATAAATATATATATATATTTTTGTATAGAATACCCACACATTTTATCTATTTGCCATCGTCGCATCATCATACATAAGATAGAGATATATTCATCATATATATAGTAATTTTCAAATAAAAAAAAAAAATATCTTTAAAAAGGAAATTCTACATTATAAAGTAAGACATTATTTATATTTATATAGTTGTATTATATTTTATTTAATGTACATATATGCAAATAATAATAAGAATTATTATTTATAGAATTGAGTGAATATATAAAACAAAATTAGATGATAATTAAAAAAGAAGTTAAAAATCCGTTTATATGTTAAAGAAACAAGAAAAGAAAAGAAAAGAAAAACAAATTCATCATATAAAAAGAAAGAATTAAGACCTCTCAATCATTTATATAGTTTTCTTTTTTATTTTTTTCTATTTTTCTTGTGGTGATTTGAACTAAATTTATTTATTTATATATATATATAAATGCATTTAATTGGCAAAATGTTATTTTAATTTACTTATTTTATATATATAATTACTTATCCTGATGTGTGTTTCGGTTTCTCTAAAAATACTATTTGAATATATTTATATATATATATATAATTATATATATTGTAATAATGTGAATATAAATGTTTTGGATGCAATACAACACAATATTGTTAAAAACATAATAATAATAATGTTTAAAAAGTATATAATATATTTAAGATAGGTAGAAGAACCTCACTTTTGAATTAACCTCTCTTTTGATAATATGCCAATATTTTAATGAATGTACATATGCATATGCAATATGCATGTATCAAAATAAAAATATAACAATCGCCGCATATATTTCTATATACATATATATATATGCAATTCTATTCAGATGAGGTATACATCATATAGTTATACAAGAAAATATGTTTTGAAACAAAAACAAATAACTTTATTAGAGTACAACACATTATATAGAATATAATATGTTTTATTTTAAAAGTTTAATATACTATATATGTTATCCTATACATTTTGCAGGCGATTAAGCTACTGTTGAAATCCTACAAAGATATAGATATAAAAAATATTCGCTTTACAATCGACAATTGGGTTTAGCTTCTGACAACACAGTCTTCTGTTGTTGGTTTCGTAATTTGTTGCCTTTACGGTGTCGGTTTGATTATACGGCAGTAGCCAACTTCTTGAGAAAATTCAACTCTGTGTGTTAAAATTCAGATTCGCAAAAAAACCCAAAAAAAGACAAAATACATTTTGATGTTTTCAGTATAGGATTCGAACACACGACCTTAAAATTTTGTAAGAATTTTAGGTTGGCATTTTTGTGAACCACACAACAGAGTAACCCAAATGCATATACATTTTGTAAATAAAACAATGATAATTGTAATCATATTCCAAGTTATAACCTGAACCTGTACAAATAGAATATTATATACTTTTGTGATGAGTTTTCCTTGTCTTTGTGGTTTTTTTTTACATTGATTTTTTTATGTTAAAAAAATAGTGTTCCAAGGGGATAGATATACATACGGAAAATTATAGACAGAATTTTGAAAAAATTACACATTAATAATTTCCTTTTGGGAAAATTACTCCGAAATTTCCTATTGTGAAGGTTTTATTAAGAATTTCCTTTTGGGAAAGTTCTGAAGAATTTCCGTTTTTTTTTTTAATTATAAAGAATTTTCTTTTACAAATTCGTTGAGAAAATTTGTCTTTGGAAAATAATATCCTGTAGCGGATCAATAATATTTTAAACCAATACTTTAATATAGTAATAATTTAAGTATAACCAGATATATAGAGAGAATATTGTATATAGGTTTTAATATTTAATAATATGTAAATAATTAATTATAAATAATAAACATAGTACGTTACGAGCCCTATAATACAGAATTCCTTTTGTGGAAAATTATCTTGAGTTTCCTAATGGGAAATTTTCCGAAGAAATTTGTAAAATTATACAGAATTACCTCTATAGAAAATAGTACAGAATTCCATTAAGTAAATATATTATTTATCGACGACGACGACGATATTCGTGGTGAGGACAGGAAGTCTGGCTGTCAGCATGAACACGTATAGTAATCGAATTTTTGAATTGATATGTAGTTCAAGTTTTACAATGAATAGTTATAGAATATTTATATTATTTATTGACGAAAAAGGACATTAAAATCGTCATATATAGAAATTTGTAAAATGGTAAACAGGAATTTGAAAAAATACCTATTATATAGTAAAATCATCAATTTTTATATGATCACTTATATTTTTTAATGATTTATTTATATATTTCAATAAAATGATTGATTTTTAATAGTTTTTCTTTTCTATTTATATCTAAAATCATCAATTAAAAATATATAAATAATCATATAATAAGATTTATGAATAAATATAATTAAAAAATTAATTATCTCTTTATATATAGAGATTTGAATTATTTAAAACCTGGGTGAAAAAAAATATATTATATATTTCTCGTTTATATTTATGTGATAAAATAATATACCGATTATAAATATATCTACCATATATATATATATATATATACAGGGTGTCCCAGTACAGGGTGCCAACCCGAAACAGGCAGATTCTACACCTCATTTCCAATCAAAAATTGTATGGCGACCCCATGTCTATCTCGCTTGGGTTTCGAGCTAGCCCGAAAAAACGATTTTGTTGAAGTTCAAGGCAATCCGTGAATGTTATTGACCATATCTCAGTAACCACTGATCGGAATCCAATAATTATAAGCTTGTTGGAAAGGTATTTTAACTATCTTTAAATCTTGCTCATTACATAAACCTCGGCGACAACCCCTTTTCGTGCTATAGCTCGTCAAACACAAGAAATTTCAACGGCCTCAAATATTTTTGTTATTTTGCAAGCCGAGAACTATAGAACTTTTATGTTTATCAGCTGTCGGTTTTTAGAAAAACTTCTTTGATGTTTTAGCTTTAATTTGATGTACAAACTTTTAAAATATGTCAACTCGTCTTAGAGATATGACGAAAATAATATTGAAATATGACGAAAATAATGCAAATTTTTCAAAAATTTTAAACACATTTATTAAATTAAATCTAAATCTTTACTACAAAAATTGTTCAAAATGGTGTCCATTATGTGATCGACATATTCTACACCGTATTAATACTGCCCTAGTAGCCGATCGCATTTGATTCGGATTATTTTTTAAAACTTCAAACGCATTATTAATGCCATTCATTAAATCTTCCCTGGTATGAACTGGTGTTTTATAAACCATGTCTTTACAAACCCCCATAGATAAAAATCTAATGGTGTGAGGTCTGGCGACCGTGGTGGCCATTTAATGGGGCCATTTCTTCCAATCCATCTTTGGCCGAATGTGTCATTTAAGGGTTCTCTTACACTTCGTGCAAAATGTGGGGGTGCACCGTCATGTTGAAAATGAATGAATCGCAAATCAGCTAAATTAACATCATCGAGTAAATCGAATAACCTATTTTGCAAAAAAACTAAATATGAATCTGAATCCAGTCGACCAGGTAGAAAGTATGGACCAATTAATTGATTTCCAGTCACTCATGCCCATACATTGACTGCTATTCGTTTCTGAAATGCGTGTTGCCGAACTGAATGTGGGTTTTCCTTTGACCAATGATGATTATTTTTAGTATTAAATATCCCTTCACGTGTGAACATTGCTTCATCCGTATATAAAATTTAATTTAATATCCTGGGATCTTGTTCATAACTACGAATCACCCAATCACAAAAAGTTATTCGGCTGCCGTAGTCTATTTCTTTAACTTTCAAACTTCCAAATTATTCTTTATAAAACAAACATAATTTTCTAATGAATATTAAACGTAAAACAATGTAACGTACAAATGCCGAAGAGATGTAGCATAAAAACGAAAAGAATTGAATGCATTTATGACGGTAATAGATTTAACTGTTTTTATTTCTAAGTAACCATTGAATTAATTGCAATCCCTTGAACTTATGTTACCTAGATAACGCGATAACAACAGAACATTGAACTTTGCAATGTAATAAATGTGTTTTAAATTTTTGAAAAATTTGCATTATTTTCGTCATATTTTAATATTATTTTCGTTATATCTCTAGAACGCGTTTACATATTTTAAAAGTTTGTACATCAAATTAAAGCTAAGACACCAAAGAAGTTTTCCTAAAAACCGAGCACTAATAAACCTAAAATTCCTACAGTTCTAGGCTTGCAAAATAACAAAAATATTTGAAGCCGTTGGAATTTCTTGTGTTTGACGAGCTATAGCATTAAAAGGGGTTGTCTCCGAGGTTTATGTAATGAGAAAGATTTAAAGATAGATAAAATACCTTTCCAACAAGCTTATAATTATTGGATTCCGATCAGTGGATACTGAGATATGGTCAATAACATTCACGGACTGCCTTGAACTTCAACAAAATCGTTTTTTCGGGCTAGCTCGAAACCCAAGCGAGATAGACATGGGGTCGCCATACAATTTTTGATTGGAAATGAGGTGTAGAATCTGCCTGTTTCGGGTTGGCACCCTGTACTGGGACACCCTGTATATACAATATACAGATGTATTTATTTATAAATATATATAATTGAATTAAAATAAATGTCACGTTTGTTCAACACACGCATTTACAAATAAATATATAATAAAAAATTTGTTTCATTTAATATCAAAATGGAAAAAAAAGGATTTATAAAATGAATCATTTCAGAATGGAACAGGATATGTATATATTTATATACAATATATGAGATGATGATAATTATAAACTTTTAAATTTACAATCATAAGGCAAAAACATGTGATATACGTAACAAAAATAATAATTATATCTCTATCTCTGCGGATATATTATAATAAATAAAATGCAAATGTTATTTCAATTCACATTCATTATACAAAGAAATACAAGGAATTATGTAGAATGTCCTTTTGAAATATTTGTATAGCAAATGGATTAATATTAAAATATAATTTTTTTTGTACGTAGACCAAAATTACGAATTTAATTTAGTCGGAATGTTATCATTGTTTAATAAAATATATATAGACCAGACCCAGACAAATTTGAAAATACTTATTGAATTATTTGAAAATGCCTGAAAAATTCCTATATACGTATTGTGATATGATATGGATATCTCTGTATCTCTGCGACGATAATATTCATAAAAAAACATTTTAAGTATATTATAATTAAAAGCAAAACTAAGTATGTGATTATGACTTTTAAATAAAAAATATCACAATTTAACTGATATTACTTTTTTCCAATGCATACCTAAAAAAATATTATCCATATATATGTCTTTATCAATAAATACCTTTAATATTTTTCATACATATATGATTCAGATTTCATAAAAAAAAAATTCTGCATGATCTATCCCATATATATAATGTCTACATATAATTATTTATAATAAAATAATATATGACCACGTACTCTATATACTAAATATTATAATATCTATATCATATCTTGTACTTTATACTCATAGTCAAAGTATCAACTAACATATTGTAATATATCGAAATATTTATATACGAAGAAAATAAAAAAAAAATCACATTTTCAAATCAATCATCATTTTTCGATGGCAGAATTAATAAAAATAATTATTAAAAATGATTATTTATTTTAGATTTGGTTATAAAAAAAATTAAAAAAAATAATTCATAGTTTTTGTTGTTGCAAGCGGTCATTTCTATGCTTGGTATTAAATATTAACAAGTGATTTTTGAACATTGAAAATAAAAAAAAAAAACCTCACACTTTGCTTGCCTACACTCGCACAAAACACAAAAACTATACGCGTACAACAATAAAAAAAAATTAATCAATAATTTTTTATTTAATTTTTTTGTTTGTTTGTGTTAATATACCATTTGTAACGTCACAACCCGTCAACCCACAACAATAAAATCCTAATTTACGTCAGTAATTTATTTTAGAATTTTTTGTTAATGAAAAATTATAAAGATTTTGTTTTGTAATTACAATTTGTATGTGTTTTTAAATAATGTTTTTGGGGTTTTTTTTTTCGTTTGTGCTTTGGAATATAAATATTTCAATTATAAGAATTATGAAGATTTTGCGTCACAACAAATTAAAATTCATTTATAATAAAATGATTAAATTGGTCATTTTTTAATGCGAAATTTAAATACTGTATAGTTCAATTGCATACAATATCTTAAAGAAATTATTTGAAAAAAAAAAATGTTTGCGTTTATCGATCAGTAAATCATTTGTATTATTCAATTGTACTATAATATTATAATATATATACTTATTGATCGCACCAAGATTGGGAATTAATATATAGAAATTCCATGTAAAACACAGTTATACGTTGGAAATTTAAAATAAAATTTCCAAATTTCTTCTCTTCCGCAAACTTGAAACTTGAAACCTTCAATATGAATACTTTTTCCGATCCGCTACTTTTCCAAATAAATTTTTAAGTGCATCGGAAAAACCGCATATATAGGAATATGTTTGTAATGCTTTATTGGTCTATTCTATAGGGATATAGAATTCATATGGTCTAAAAATACGACAGACAATTTTAATCTATATATTATTAATTTTATAAATATATTAATATGGCAGTGGTGAAATAAATTACATTATTTTATTTATATAGTTTTTTTTTAAAATATTTCAAAAAAGACTATTTTTTTTTTTTTTAATAATGCAAATGGAAGTAATAATTTTTCTGATTTATAGTTTTATTGTTCTTGTATATTATTGTATTTACAGACTGTTCTGGCAGTGAAAAATGCCTCTTTATATCATTATATTTAAAATTCTGTATATATGAAGTATTATAAAAAAAAAAAGGATCAAATATTTAACGTTTTGAATGTAATTTAAGGGAATTCAATTGAAATTTAGTAGTATCAGATATTTATTCAAAGATAATCTTTTACAAATTTCGAAATATGCACACAGATTTCTATTGATGAATATATTCCATATAACCTATACACCACAGACAGATAATATTTTTTTAAATGATTTTGTATCATCAAAAACTTCATTAACATTCATTTGTTAAGTACTGAACTAAACACATAATAATAATGATTTTTTATACTAATAAACGATATTAATTTAAATACATCCTGTACAAAAAAAAATATATATATATAAAATTGACGAATTGACGTCATTTTGTTTATCATTGCATTGTCTTAAATTATTAATATATATATATATATATTATAATATATAGTATATAATTTTAAATATATTTACATTTTTATTAATTTATTTGGTGTTTTTATTTCAATTTATATTTAATTTTATTTATTATGTTTTAATATCAATTGTTTATATACTAAATTTATTTTTTAAATTTCATTTATATATATAGAAATTTAATCGATGAGTGAATATTTTGGTTAAAGTCGTTTAACGATATAGACAAAAATCGTTTAAAATATGTATTTTATTACCTTATATTTAAAAAGTATTCGCATAAATTGATTAAATCATTCATTACCTTGTCTGTTTTGTATATTAAAAAAAAAAAAAAACTTGTTTGTTTTGGATATTAATGCGAATAAAATAGAAATATTTATAGTTAAAATTCAAATTCATCGATTATATTCCATACGACGAAACCGCATGTCAAAATGGCATTGTCATCTGACTTTCCCGCAAATATATGTTATCAAAAACATGTATAAATCGACTTAAAAACAGCCAATATACAAACGAATCTATATTTTCAAATGAGATTCATATAATTATATTTTTCATAATAAATAATGTAATTGTATTTTGTTTTCTTTTTTTTTTTTAAAGTAATTGTTATACTTCTATTATATTACAATTCTTTTCTTTAACAAAACACATCACGCATCTCTATATGAAAAATATATAAATTCATAAATAAAACATATCATATCTCATGTAGATTAAATTATCACGATCATTTGCATCACTTCAATATATTTTATTATTACAATAAATATGAAATGACATATTTTTTGAATAAACACATTTTTTTTTATTGTATTGTCTGAATAAATAAATAAATAAATAAATAAATGTATTTCTAAATTGATGACGTGCTTAAAAAACCACTTTTCGGCAGTAAAATACAAAAATATGAAATTAAAAAAAAAAAAATCTTAATTTAATATTTAAAATATTATTATTAATATACATATGTTTTATAAACAATTTATATATACAATATATGGAATGGACAAGTGTATAATAATAATAATATTTCGTAAACGCGATATTCAATATAACTCTGTGGTGTAAATGTTAAAAAAGCCAACCTAAAATTCTAACGAAATTTTGGGGTCGTGGGTTCGAATCCTACTGAATGCATAAAATATGTTTTGTGTTTTCGGTTATTTTTCGAATCTGAATTTTAACACAGAGTTGTATATTCCGCTTGCGGTTGGTCGTACGGCTAATTACCGACACCGTAAAAACCACAAATTAAGAAACTAACAACAGAAGGCTGTTGTTGGACGCTAAAAACCAGATTGTTGGTTGTATAGCGAAAAATTTATTTTTAAACGCGATATTCAAGTTACATTGCATTTAAATTTGTGTTGTTGTATAAATACATGCAGAATTACCAAATCTTTCTTATTTAATGTCTATATATATATATAGATAATTAAATCTCTATCTCGCAGTTTGTATTATAATCTGTGATGATGATGATGATAATAAAAAATAATGATTTATCGTAAGCAAGAAAATTAATGATGAAAAGTCGTAATCGTCGTTAATTTGAAAAAAATTCAAAATTTGTTATTATCATTTCATCCAGATCGAATGAATTTTATGATAAAAATTTCACGCTAGGTAATTGTTAATTAATTTCAATTTTAAGATATTCTCTAGTATTACCCTATAACCTTTTTTCTATTGTCTATTATTGCTAATATAGGCGACTATATTGGCTATAGAAAATTACAAAAAAATTTCAAAAATGTACGTCAAATGAATAATATATTCTTCTATTCTACACAATATATGTATATCATCAAGCATTTGAGGAGGAGGAGATCAAGCATTTGAACAATATAAGTAATATATTGCTGATAAATTTGTGTTTGCGTGTACTTGAAATTCTAAAAAATTTTCGCTAAAATATTTTTATTTATATATATATATAACAATCGATGAAAAAAATGTATTTTAGTATATGCGTTATAATTACACATTTTCATAAACGCAAATCTATTTTTTGTAATATTCAAAGTTTAATTTTGTATTCTTGATGCGAATTGTTGTTAGATTAGTATATTTTGTATATGGCATCGAAAATTTATTTATTTTTAGTAAACTATAATAATAATTTTTCCAATTTATATATAATACAATTTATTCTAAAACATTTAATTGATTTCAATGTTTTATTTTTTAAATCTATATAGTATAATAATAATAATTATAATAATTTTCTCCTTGCGGTTGTAATTTATTTTGTTGTTTTTGTAAATGAATTATTTTTTGTTTTAAGATTAACAAAATTTGTTCAACAAATTATTTCAACGCGCAGATATAATTAAATCATACCGCGAAAAATATATAGGAAAAGATTTTCTTTAAGCAATTTATTTGAATTTCTGTTCAATAAAAATTATGCGTAACTTTTCATGATCATATGACTTTTAAATATAAATTAATGTCAGTGTATATAATCTGATTTCTGGAAGAATTATTTTTAACACTGTCGCATTTCTTTTCTTTTTCCTCAATAATCCTCAAATAACTTTTCTATTTCAATGATCCTCAACGCACGGTTAAAAACGCGAATACTTCTATTTAATCGTTCACCAATGTATTTATTTATTTATTTTTTTTATTTACGTACGTAAGCAAATAAAACATCATTTAGTATATGTATTTATTTTTTTATTTTTTATAATAGAATATTCAAATTAACAAAATTGCTGTATAGCAACACAAGCAGATCGTGTTTAAATGTACCAAAACAATATAATATATATAATCACGAGATCATTCATATTATATACATATAATAATATATTTAGTATAGATATTTGTTGTATTATTACAGATATAGCAGCAGAACGGCTCTTGGTTGGTTTTTTCGAATATTTCATATTTTTTTTATTTTTTTTATTTTTACACAAATTGTATAATTTAATAATTATATATTTTTTTTTTGTTTTTTATTATTATTTATGCAGCACAACTGCGACGCTTATACGATAAATATATTTATATATATTATCTTTATATAAAAAAAAAAAAATAAGTCAAATTATTACATATCATCAGTCATTTAAACAAAAAAAAAATTGTTAGCGCATATTTCTTGTATAATTAAACAAAAAATAAATAAATAATACAATGGTGTAATAAATTTTTTTTTTAAAAGTATTTAAAATATGTGTGTAATATATTAATAAGTACATTATTTTATATATACAATTATTTTGATAATAAAAAAAATAAAAAAAAAAAAATTATATTCTAATCCAGACAATGCTTGATGCAATGCATTGATGGCGGCGGCGGACAACCGCATAACAAACAAACAAATATTAGAAATCAATTAATGGATCAATTTATAAAAATTTTTAAATATAATTAATTCGCATTTAACAAAAAATAATGAATCACACTCACACACAATTAATATATATATTTGATTTAAATTAAAATAAATCTCTGGTTTTTGAAATTTATAAATAAAATGCACAACACACACGTCTATAAATATATATAGATTTATTATTAGTTAAATTAATTAGATTTTATTTGTTTTACTAAATATATATATATATATTTTTGTTTAATGGGTTGTAAATATTTATTTCTATACAGACTTTTTTCATATATATAAGAATTTTTTATATATTTTTCAAAAGTATTTAATTTTATTTTTATCGTTAAAGTTTAACGAATCATTAAAATTTGTAATATAATTATAGAATTTTTTTTTTATTTTTAAATACACTTAAATATTTTTAGTATATTTAATATATTACACAAAAGTAAAACAAATTTGTATTGGAAAATATTGATTTAAAATATGTTTTAATAATTGCAAATAAAAAAAAAAATTTCATAAATATGAGATTGACTGCGGTATGCAAAATAAATTTTGATAATTCATATGAAATAATACAGTTATTCATATGAAATAATTTTATAATTATCATCTCCCGTTGACGAGGTCAACAACATCTTATCTTATTCAAATCAGAAAACGAATTTTTCGTATATACAAACAAAAACAAAGTATATTAAAAAAAACATAATTTATGATCTATTTAAAATTAAAAAATAAATCTTATATATTTACATTAATCAAAAAGAAAACAAAAATAAAACCACGAGGTAAATCGTTGACGCCGGGCCATCATTTTGAGATTAAATTAAAATATATTAATAGAGTTTAGATACCGCAATAAATGTTAAAATCTAGGGCATTTTTTCTAATTTTTCTGGTCTGTTTTTATCCTTAAATTAACTTAACCCTTTTTAATAGTTAAATTTTGGATGATTAAATCATTTCAAGAAATCCAAAGATCGGCCAAAAGAAATCAATTGAATTTTTGTTTTTGCAATCAAAATCTTTAACAAAAAATATTTAACAAAAAATTCAACTCAAAATATTGTTCAAAATTAAAATTTAATATTTTGAAAGTCGTCGGTCGTCCGAGAAAAAATCTACTACTATACAGCTAAAATTAAATACAAAAACATTATCAAATAACCTCCACATCATAAAAAAAATCAAAAAGAAAAAAATCTGAAGAAGATAAAAAAAAAATCCTGGTGATGGCAAAATAAACGCGATGAATAAAAACAAAAAAAGCGCATAGAGATAAAATGAACTAATTCTTTTTTATTTTTGAAAAAAATAGAATAAAAATATTTTTATTTTTACATACGTATACATAAATAAAAAATTATCTATTATAATAAACATATATATATATATATATATATATATATATATATATATTGATAGATCTCTAAACATACAACAAAAAAAAAAAAAAACAACCAACTCATATATTAAATTCTTATATTTTGTTGTTATTTTGAATATTGCAATGGTTCTTTAAATGTTCACTCTTTCTATATACGTTTATTTTTTAAATTGGCTATTTTCCAAAAGTAAAAAAAAAAACACAATTTCTATTTAGAAGTTGAAAACAGCAAAACTATATACATAAAATGAAGACAAAATACCAAAAAGAAAGAAGAAAATCATTAGGAAAAGTATAAATAAAAAATAAAATAACAAACACACAGGGAATTGATATATTGAAACTTTTTTTTGGGTTGGTAACATTTTAGAGAAACTTTTGTTTAGGTTTTGGGTATTTTAGAATAAAACTTTATTTTAATTTATTTATAGTTATATTTTTTTTTGAATAATATTTGAAAATTTAATCAGGAAATTGAATATATTTTGGTAAAATTTTCACAAACTTGAACAAGGACAGATAAAAACCAGCGATGATTTGAACGTAATTCGTTTTAGCGTCCAACAATACACAGCTTTCGGTTGTTAGTTTCTTAAAGCCTCGATTTCTATGAAAATATTTTATGTATCAAAATATGGTATATGTGATATATAAAAAAAATGTGCTTTTTCTGAAATTTATTTTGCCTGGATAAAAAAACCGAAATTTAATAATATATACCAATTGCTGCTAAATAATTCCATTTTTTATTAGTTTGTAAATTAACTGGATATTTTATTATTATGAAATTAAATCATAAAAATTAAATAAAATGTAAATAAAATGAAAAATGAATATTGGACAACGGTCAGCCGACGGCAATAGAAGAAAAAATATCAAAGTCCGCCGTCAGTCCGCCGTCCAATATTCATAAAAAGCACCGCCATTGAAATGCATGTATTTTCAATTTGACATTTGCCGTCGTCTGCCGTCGGCATGTCATGAAAAGCATTACTTAAGTTGTTACCGGAGCCAAAAATAACCGGAAAACACAAAAAGGTATTTTATGTCTTTTCGTAGTAGTATATTCGAACCCACGACCCCAACATTTTTTAAAAATGTTGTTTAGGCATTTCTATTAATTCCATCACAGACTCGCATAATAGAATTAACTATGTGTAAAATTGAAAACTATTTGACGATTTGAATTTGTCCAGATTATAGATACTATTTAAACATATAAATGGTAAAATTTGATATAATGTTCCTTATTGTTTATTTATATTGATATATTTAATCTGTTTTTGATAAATGGAAATTTTGTCAATATCATTGAAAAAACCTGAAATATATTTATAAAAGGTATTTTAAGTCACTAAAAAATTTGCCAAACCGTATATAATTACACTTTATTATAGAAATAATGTATATAGAATAAAATGCTATAGATACATTATGATGAAGTACAATTGTATACCTTTTTTTCAGTTATTATATATACATAATGTACATTTTCTAAATGAACATATATTATAAACTTTATTTTGTGATGCTGAATCTACTTTTTGTGTACCACATACAATATAAAATATACATATCTATATGAATGTATTATTATTATTATTATTGCTGGTCGTCGTAGCAGTTTCTCTCTATATACAATATCACAATATCACAATATATATATAGATTATAATAAACGTAAAAAATCTCAAGTACAAATTAATTACTTAAAAAAAAAAAGAATTGTATGTCCATTTGTCTGACAAAAGCAGCTAAAATAACAACAAAAAACAATCATTATAGGTATATTTTTTACATAGATATAACAAAAAAGTGGAGTTCATAAAAAAAATGTTGTTTGTATCACGAGTCTAATACTTTGTTTTTTTTTCATTTTTTCATTAACCCTTCGTTGTGTTAAATGACCACTTGCCAGATCACGAAAAGGCTATTAAAACGTATTATAAATAAAAGATGATATCCATTAAATCTCTTAATAATAAAATTAATTTTTCGCTATACAACCAACAATCTGGTTTTAACGTCCAACAACAGCTTTCTATGTTTTTAGTTTCTTAATTTGTGGCTTTTACGGTGTCGGTAATTAGCCGTACGACCAACCGCAAGCGGAAAATACGCAACTCTGTATTAAAATTCAGATTCGAAAAATCACCGAAAACACAAAACATATTTTATGCATTCAGTAGGATTCGAACCCACAACCCCAAAATTTCGTTAGAATTTTAGGTTGGAATTTTTAACATTTACACCACAGAATTAAATCTCTTATCAGTTCGTAAAATGTGGATAGTCTATTGCATTTTTTGGATAAAATGACGAAAATAAAAGCATTTAAAAATTCAAATGGGTTCCGTAAGCCATTTCACAAAAAGCGGAGGGTTAAAATATAATATTTTTATACTATAATTTTTCCATCAAATTATCAATATCAATATAATACTAACTAGCTATAGTGTATTATAAATACGTTCACATTTCGTTTGGTTACTATACGTTTTTGATATGAGTGTTTGTGTGCAAACAATTTTTTTATTAATTTTTTTTTTTTTTAGTAAATATACATTACAATTATATTTATTAGAGCTCAAGTACAAATACTTGAATATATGAATTCTGTTATATATATATATTCAAATGCGATATCGTCATATACTATATATATGTACAATTCATTCATTTACATATATGAAAATAAATATGAAAATGAATATATAATTTATATTTATATTATCGCCGACAAAACACAATTTCAGTCGATTTTATTAAATATTAAATAATTTAACATATATTTATGACAAATGGCATTATTATTATTATTATTATTATTATTAATAAATTTATAGGGAATGATAAAAAAAAATAACAATTCTTAATCAAATAAAATGTGTGTGTGTGTGTGTGTGTGTGTCGTTCCTCAACTACTCTACACATCCATAATATATTCAAATTATTTCTTTTTTTTTTGATTTCATCGCAAATCATGTTTTTGTTAAATTAATAAAAGTCTCAATATATATGTTTATATGGTAATTTTTCGGTTATAATTTTTCTTCATCACAATTTATTTGATAAATCATATGATTAAAAAAAATAAAAAAAAATACAGTAGTATTTATTATAATTTATACTCTTGTTGTTGTTTTTTTTTTATTTTTCTATTTAATTTATGACGATAAATAATGTATATAGCGACTTAGCGAGCTTCTATACTTTGTTGTTTTATTTTTTTTTAAATAAATAAATAAATATAGTTGTATATTTTATAGATATAGATATCCCAATAAACAAAGTATAGAGTATCGAAATTGTTCGATCCATACAAGGTTGAAATGTTTAGGCAATTACCGCATTTTAATGATTTTTTACGGCAATTTCATAGATCAATGATTTTTAACATAGTTTTTTGTAATACTAAAAAAATATATAAGAATAAATAAATAATAAATATGGAAATCAAATATAGCAAATAATCGAAGATTGGCTTTACTTTACTAGTATGATTTTCAACTTCAAGCAAAAATGTGTTTTTTGGGTTATTTTAAATATTTAATATATGTATTTTATAAGTACTTTTTATTTTACTCTATAAATATATATGTATATATTGTACCGCAGTACATATATGTTGTAAAAAAAAAAACAATTATACAATTGTAAAAGAACATTTTTTTTATTTGTATATTCAAATGTTAACCGTGTATTTGTTAGATTATTATAGATATGATTAAATAATAGAGGCTAACAAAAAATACATATCAAATAATAAAATACAAAACTGCGACTTTATACCTGATCATCGATTGCCCAGATGAAATGAAAATATTTTGAATAAATAATTGATTTCTTTTTTAAGTTATTAAAATATAGAATTTCTCTCTAAGTCGTTCATTTAAAGATTCTTAATGAATCTATAGTTCATGACGGTCCGCCACATCATGTATTTTAAAAATATTGATTATAATCTATTTATTTATCGATCACGTAAAAAATTTGTGTATTTCCATATGCAAAATTGGATGGATTTTCCAAATGTAACGATACAGCACATTCTTTCTTGTTGGAGTCAAAAAATTAATTTAGAATTTAGAATTTAGGAAAAAAGACAATTTTCTATTGTTCATTCTATTCAATAGAGAATTTCTGATAGCAGAAACAATAACAGAATGGAATGTCAAACGTAGGTATGCTAAATTTCGCTACTGTTTCTCTGTTTATTGCGTTGTATGCGACTCCGAAATAATTAATATATTTTTAAAAGTCCCAATATTTCCCTAAATAGTTTTCAGATTTGATTTCTTCGGAAAATTTTCATAAACATAATAAATGTAAAATAATTTATTAGGGGTTTTGTAAGGGGGTTAAATTTTCCTTTGATTTTCAATGCAATTACCATACCAGTTACCATGGCAAATTAACGGAAAAACTAAAACAATTTCAAATATCTCCTTCACGATATTACGATAAAATCGCGTGACAAATTTTCTTAAATTGCATTTGTGAAAGTTTATCATATATACAGGGTGTCCCAGTACAGGGTGCCAACCCGAAACAGGCAGGTTCTACACCTCATTTCCAATCAAAAAATGTATGGCGACCCCATGTCTATCTGCCTTGGTTTTCGAGCTAGCCCGAAAAAACGATTTCGTTGAAGTTCAAGGTAGTACGTAGATGTTATTTACCATATCTCAGCAACCACTTATCGGAATGCAATAATTATAACCTTGTTGGAAAGGTATTTTAACTATCTATAACTGTTTCTAATAATACAAACATTGGCGACAACCCGTTTTCATGCTATAGCTGGTCAAACACAAGAAATTTCAACGGCCTCAAATATTTTTGTTATTTTGCAAGCCGAGAACTATAGTACTTTTATGTGTATCAGCTGTCGGTTTTTAGAAAAACTTCTTTGATCTTTTAGCTTTAATTTGATGTACAAACTTTTAAAATATGTCAACTCGTCTTAGAGATATGACGAAAATAATATTAAAATATGACAAAATAATGCAAATTTTTCAAAAATTTAAAACATATTTAATAAATTAAATTTAAATTTTTACTACAAAAATTGTTCAAAATGGGGTCCATTATGTAATCGACATATTCGACACCGTTTTAATACTACCCTAGTAGCCGATCGAATTTGATTCGGATTATTTTTAAAACTTCAAACACATTATTAATGCCATTCATTAAATCTTCCCTGGTATGAACTGGTTTTTTATGAACCATGTCTTTTACAAACCCCCCATAGATAAAAATCTAATGGTGTGAGGTCTGGCGACCGTGGTGGCAATTTAATGGGCCATTTCTTCCAATCCATCTTTGACCGAATGTGTCATTTAAGTGTTCTCTTACACTTCGTGCAAAATGTGGGGATGCACCGTCATGTTGAAAATGAATGAATCGCAAATCAGTTAAATTAACATCAACATCATCGAGTAAATCGAATAACCTATTTCGCAAAAAAACTAAATATGAATCTTAATCCAGTCGCCCAGGTAGAAACTATGGACCAATTAATTGATTTCCAATCTTTCCTGCCCATACATTGACTGCTATTCGTTCCTGAAATGCGTGTTGCCGAACTGAATGCCGGTTTTCCTTTAACCAATGATGATTATTTTTAGTATTAAATATCCCTTCACGTGTGAACATTGCTTCATCCGTATATAAAATTTGATTTAATATCCTGGGATCTTGTTCATAGCAACGAATCACCCAATCAAAAAAAGTTATTCGGGGGACGTAGTTTATTTCTTTAAGTGCTTGAATTTTTTGCAAATGATAAGGATGTAAACCAGCAGCCTTCATTGCACGCCAAGCATAGTTTTTACTTACACCAATTTGGATGGCTGCTTTTGAAATTTATTTTTTACTGTATTTTACCGTTTCAAACTTCCAAATTATTCTTTATAAAACAAACTTAATTTTCTAATGAATATTAAACGTAAAACAATGTTACATACAAATGCCGAAGAAATGTAGCACAAAAAACAAAAGAATTGAATGAATTTATGACGGTAATAGATTTAACTGTTTTTATTTCTAAGTAACCATTAAATTAATTGCAATCCCTTGAAGTTATGTTACCTAGATAACGCGATAACAACAGTACACTGAACTTTGCAATGTAATAAATGTGTTTTAAATTTTTGAAAAATTTGCATTATTTTCGTCCTATTTCAATATTATTTTCGTCATATCTCTAAGACGAGTTGACATATTTTAAAAGTTTGTACATCAAATTAAAGCTAAAACATCAAAGAAGTTTTTCTAAAAACCGACAGCTGATAAACATAAAAGTTCTATAGTTCTCGGCTTGCAAAATAACAAAAATATTTGAGGCCGTTGAAATTTCTTGTGTTTGACCAGCTATAGCATGAAAACGGGTTGTCGCCGATGTTTGTGTTATTAGAAACAGTTATAAATAGTTAAAATACCTTTCCAACAAGGTTATAATTATTGGATTCCGATAAGTGGTTGCTGAGATATGGTAAATAACATCTACGTACTACCTTGAACTTCAACGAAATCGTTTTTTCGGGCTAGCTCGAAAACCAAGGCAGATAGACATGGGGTCGCCATACATTTTTTGATTGGAAATGAGGTGTAGAACCTGCCTGTTTCGGGTTGGCACCCTGTACTGGGACACCCTGTATATATATTTTTTTTTGGGTTATTTTACTTTCATTGCATATAAAATTATAATTAAAAAAATTCTATAATTGGTATATATAGATACAAAAATAACATTATAAAAATTAATTAATTAACCATCAAATCATAATATTTGATATTTGATATTGTTAACGATATATATATATATATATATATGATTCAGTTGTGTATATGTATAAGAGGTAATATTAGTAAAAAAAAATACGTATTTTTATTGAAATATATATATAAATGAATAAAATCGATAGACTTAAATTGCGATTAATATCTATATATATATGTGTAAGTATAGATCATATAGCAAAATGAATTAGTTTTAGTAAGTATTTATATTTATCACATTTTCTTCGAATAATATAAAATATCAACAATAATATAACTTTATTTATCGGCACAAATACAAATATATATTATATTGAAAAATATATAAGATATATTACTTTTAAAATAACATATTGCGGGCTCGTCCAAAAAAAAAACGTACGTACGTTACGTACATTATCATATATATATATAGAAGATAATATACGCATAAGTTTTATCGATATATATATACTTATAAAAGACTTTATACACATAGTATAGTTTAAAACTTTAGTATATATACTAGACTTTAAATAATTTTCACGAAAAAAAAAATAAAATTCAAAAAGTATATAAATAAAATCTATTGTATATGTATCTTAAAAAATATTTTATGAATGTATTTTTAGTTTTTTTTTTTTTTTGGACGTTAGTTAACAAGTATATTATTTTTATCTAAAACTATATAGTTTTTTTTTATAAATAGTGTGTATATAGTATATTGCTGCGGCTATTGAAAGTTTGAAACACAAAAAATATATATATATATATATATTAAATATAGCTATATATCTGTAAATTGACCGATTCCATGTGGATAAAATACTAATAATAAATGATCACATGACATTAATGTATACTTATGTATATATGAAAAATAAAATGTTAATTTTAGAAGCATTACACCACACACATGTAGAGATATTAAAAAAAAATAAAATATTCATATATACTATATTGAAAAATAACAAAATTTATATTTTAACTATAGAGGAAATTTCCAAGTAAAAAAAAAAAAATCGCGTATTTATAATTAATATATTTTTTCTTCTCAATATACTAAAACCTCGCTGATAATATATAATATATACGTAAATTTACACACAAACAAACTGATATATACGTAATTGTAAGTACTTTTTAATAAAAATTTATATACAGGATATCAGGATTCTGTTGTTCCACGAATTTTCGTAAAATAACAATAAGTAAACAATAACAACGTGGTTTATTTGCACCAGCGAGACATTAATCCTCAGGATTTCCCTTCTTATCACAAAGAAAAATTAACTAAAATCAACAAAGTAATCATAAAGATATAATTACCAAATTAATATATCTGTATCATTACAAAATGGATTTAGAACCACCGTTTTCGAAGGATACTTTAATTGATTTTGATCAATTTGGAAATAAACTATAAGAACTATAACCTTTTTTTATCCGTACTCTTTGAAAAATCCACAAATCCATAAGGACCGAAAAATCCACAAGGAAAGGGCAAATTTCATAATATTCATTTCTGGTGGCCACAAAATCTCTAGTTTCAAGCCCACATGAGACATCCTATCCTATATCTATCCATATATATAAAAATAATTTTGAAAAAAAAAATCCTATACATCACATCAGAGTTGATATACAGCAACAAGATTTATTAAAATGAATATAGAAATAGAAACACAACTAAAAAAAAAAAAAAAGAAAGAATTAATGGAAATTTTTTACACAATAAGTAAACCTGCAGTGTTTATATATCACACGCAATTTTATATTAATATATATTCATATATATATATATATTATATATATATATAACTACTTGTACTAACTTTGTACACATACAGTACTTGTTTGTATATAGAAAAAAAAATGAAAAAAGCTATAGTATTTTGTGTATACATTTTAAATTATTTCTTATTAAAGAAGTGACGTGCAAAAAAAAAAAAAATTTGTTGATATAGAAATAAAAAAAAAAAAAAATATCGGTTTTAATCACATGTTTTTTTTCATTAATATATCAGTTCTATATTTACATATATATATTGGAATTGTTGGTTCATTATATTTACAAATATATTTAGTTTTCATTACATAGATCATGAGCGCCTTTCAAAATCTATAGTTGCTTTTTCATTATATTAACATATCGTTTATTTGTTTAACGTAATTCGGATGGAGGGAAAGTGACTTATTAGTTTGGTTTTTATGGATTGTTCATAATTTTTTTTGGCATTTTATCTATTAATACGTTGTTTTTATCGACAAAAAGGTGTAAAAGAAAAATAGAATTCCAAATATTCTTATAGGTAAAAACTAAAAAGTTAAAGACTATTGAAATTTTCAAGCTTAAGTATCGTTTTCATTTTATTTATGATCTGGTTAAGTTCGAGGCTATTTATTTTGTTAATTTTCAATATAGCAACATTTGAATACTTCTTTACATTTACAATATAATGTAGAGGATGAAGAGGTTTGATGAAAAATTGTACAAAGTTTTATACTGCCAAATTTGTATCGTCCGAATGCTCCTCAATATACAAATCCAAGTGATTGTTAAAGATATTTCTTTTTTTTTTTAATCATTTCACTTGACACTTTAAATTGTTTGAATTGAGGTTTAATGAAAAATGGAATATGTCCATTGGAATTGTCTAATTTCATCACCGTTTCCCATTCAAAGCCATGAGCTTATTGACAATTAAGTTAAATATTAATGAGTCATATCATGCAAGTACAGATTATTGAGTGATAATAACCTTCCTCTATTCCCTGACTCTATATATACTCGACTCTAAAGTGATTGTCTTTCTATAAAGGTGTTGACCTAGAAGAATTTTTTTATAAATTTAATGTTTGATCAATAGAAAAGAAAAGGTTGATATTGTAAAATTATAATAATAATACTTTTTATTTGTAGATAATTTTATATTAATATGCAAATTTACCTTGCAACAAAATCAATTTTTTTTTAAATTTTACCGATATTGAAATATATAAGAAATAGATTTTATATGAGGGAGGATTACATATTTGAAGAATGAAAATAAACGGGTAAAGTTGGAAAATTTAAGATGAACCGACTATCAAACGCAGAGAATATCTTCAAATTTGATATAAATGAACAATATATATAAAACCAATTTTTAAGACAATTTTTTTATGGAATTATAGATACGTTTTGTGTTTTATCGGTTATTTTCATTCTGAATTTTAACACAGAGTTGAACATTTTCCCCATATGAGGTTGATCGTATGACTAATTACCGACACCGTAAAAGTCCCAAATTACGAAACCAACAACAGAAGGGAAGGCTAACACCGATTATTGGTTGTAATGCGAACATTTTTTTATATATTATGATTAAAAAAAGTGATGTTTCCAAACCTTTTCCCAATATAACATATGTATTATTATTTTTTTTTGTATAGAAACAAACGCATTGAAATTAATATTTTATTTTATACATACATTGTATATCGCTGATATATACAAGGATTTAAAATTTATCAATATAATTATATACAGGTGATCAATGCGGTATCGTATATATCTATATATATATAATACTATAATAATAATGCATACAAATTCATTTATAATATATGCGATTACCTCTTTATATATATTTGTATTTATCATATTGTGAATCTTTTAATTACAATTTGTTCAGATTATGCTGTAATATGACACACACCGCGTTTTAAATGATAAGTATAATTATTTTATATATTTACCTGCAAATACACACACACAAATGATAATGTATATCTATATCTATATCTATAAAGATAAAATTAGATGATAATTGTATAGTATATACAGTGACGGAGATGGAAATTTTATTGCCATATTACCATAAAAGGATAGGATATTTCTTTCAAAGGGCAAATGTCTATATGAAAGAAAATTAATTATTCTACAAAATTTTACCGAAAAACTCCTTCCAAAAAAAAGTGTTAAAAAATAGAAAATTTGGAAATAAAACTAACAATTCCCGCATAACCGTCTATGATACATATACATGTAATTATAAGATTAAGGTATATATTTCTGTCGCGTTGCTGTCATCATAATATACAAATTAATATTTGTAAAAACGCTATTTATAGGTATATATACAAAAGACAAATATATTTATATAGGTAATTATAATTATATACATATATATGAATATTATTTATTTTTTTTTTATAAGAATCACGTGTTTTATCTGCGATAATTTCATTTATTCATATATAGTATATTATATATACAATTCTTTCATCATAAATTACATTTTTATATATATATATATAAATACAAGTGATATTATGAATGATTAATAAATACACGTATAAAAAAAATTTATAAATATAGGTAATTTTATATTACTTCTTGAGATATACTGCAAAAAAATATTAAAAATAAAATAAAGATTGTGTGTATTTTAACCCTCATGTGACATACATATATATATATATGAAATTATTTACATTAAGAGTATTTTTTACCGATTTATATATAAATACATGTACGTAAAGATTAAAATAAAATTTAACATATATGCGTGATTTTGTAAAAAAAAAAATAGAAAAAAAATTTCTTGTACACGATTTATAATCTGCTCTGTTTTGTCATGAGATCCGTGAAATGAAATGAGTTGTGTGTGTATATTTTGTTGATTATTTGATATCGTAAATAAATTAATAATTTTGTATATAGAAATAAAGAATAAAATTTTAAACGCGAGTCTTCTATAAATTTTTCATATAGAATTTGCCATCAATTAAAATTATTATAAAAATTAAAGAAATTGTATATTATTCCAATTGAATAATACAAATAACATTTAAATATATAGATATAATCTTTTACAGGAAAACTTCGTTAAAAAAAAAAACACAAAAAAAATCATATGACCATTTATTGGACAATTCTATGGGTTGAGTTCAATCATTTTTTTCAATATAATATAAATAAAATCAATATAATAATAATAATAATAATATTGTTCTTTTTTTTTTTTTCTTAATAATAAGCTTAAGAAAACAGACACAATATCATATGTACAAAGTACATATAATAGACATTAAAGTTATGATGGAAAACTGATAATATCACGTATTTAAAATAATAAAATATATTTTATAACTACAATATATAATATTCAAACAAATAATATAAGATACAAATATATATTATTATACTTTGTATGGTGACTTTTTTATTATATTTTTTATAAAGTATGGCTGGCGCTTATTTATAAAAGGACTTTATAATAAATTTTCATATGTAGAAAATAAAATCTCTTGTATATCGCGTTGCTATTTTTTTTTTTTTTTTTGAAATTTTCACAACAAAAGAAAAAGCAAAATCTATTTAAAGAAATATGAACTCTATATATATAATACATATCGATATTCTGTCTATATGTTTGAATATATTGAATATTGAACTGCACGACTATATTGTAAAGAAAAAAGCAGAAACTTATAATAATTATTAGGAAAATTTATATATAAGAAAAAACAGTGAAAAACACTAAATGGGATTTATAGTTTAAGATGAAAAAAAATAAAAAAAAATTAATTCTATTATATTATTATTAGTATCTATCTATATATGTGTTTTACACGCAAAAAAGAAAAATTGATGTGATGTGAAAAACCTTGTGCATTATAAAAATACACATTAAACTATTTATTTTTTATTTTTGTAAAGAGATGTTGAAACATTTATTATTAATATAAAATATATATAATAAAAGGTCATTTATTTATTAATCATCATAATCTATTATATTTCATTCACATCCATTATTTTTAAATTCGACAAATTAATATCAAATTTTATTTTTGTCAATAAATTGCAATCGTATAGAATTCCTGCGGAATCCGGTTTTTCATTCGAATTGATAATATCATCCCAAAAGTGACTTAATTGAAAAAAAAAAGTTTAGAATTGGAACATTGATCTTTTGATTACAAAAAAAAAGTAATCACTTTTACGGCGCGCGGGAATCTGCCGATTCGAATTATCAGCGATATATCCCAAGGACTAAAAACGGATGACTTATTATACTAATCCGCGATGACCCCACGACCACAAAAACTGATTAGATCTTTAACCAATAATCGCATTAAGTTGTTTTGAATGAAAATAAATCAAAATTTCCAAAACATTTTTCCCTCGCTCGTACTCAATTATAATTCATTCAATACATAGTTTTTCATTCATCGATCTCCATTGTCCATTTTTTTTTTTTGTTGGGAAAGTTAAAAAATTTTTCTTGATAAAATACACATGAATTAAAAGAAGAATTTTGTATATATAGACAAAACACAAATAGTATATAAATAGTGATCTTTTACAATTAGATGTTATATTATAATTAACATAAATTTTTTATTTATTTTTATTAAATATATATGTGTACTATAAAGTGTTAATTCTTTTTCGTTTTTTTTTTCTATTTTATAATAAATATATATACAACCGCATTTCTTATAATAATAATTCTTTAACAATATATACATACATAGCTAGATATCGATAGATAGATAGATATATCGATGATAAAGTGCATCATCATTCATAAGGTGTAAATTTGTATATCTATGATATATTATTATAAATAAATATAAAAAAAAAATGTATAAAAATCGGTATTGGAGTGTATTGGAAAAAAAACACACACATTTTTCCAATAAAATTATATATTTCACTTTTAAAATATAGTCACAAAATCAACAACGATTTTTATATTCAATAAAAAAAAATCTATATCTTATAAAATAAATTGTTATCAATAAAAATATGTTTTTTTTTTCCTTCAGTAATAATATAATAAATACAATCACATGCTTTAATTTTTTTTTTTTTTGATGCATGTGAAAATGATAAAAAAAAAATTAAAAATTTTTTAAGATAATATTTATGGAATTAAGGTAAAAAATAAAATATATTTGTTCAAAAAGTCACGAATAAGTGCGTATATATTATTATATATGTATACTCTATCCTATATAGTGATGAGTGGGTGTGTGGGTGATTTAGTCGCATATATATTCAGTGTAAATATTAAGTCACACCAAAGTCCCAAATTTAAATTCATATATATAAATACTACAAAAAAAAAAACAACAAGGTATTTGTAATTTGTAAAATCTATAAATGTATAGGAATGTCAGTCTATATATAAATATATATCTCTTTGCGGCTAATATATCGATTTTTTTATATTTTTATATAGAAAATATATATAATATTAGTAACATAAAAATAAAATAAAAATTTTATACAATATGTATAGTTTTTAGCAAAATTATTTACTTACCATTTATTCCACTAATTAATGGATAATTACTATCACGTCCGCCAATTAAATTTTTTAATCCAGAATCGATTAGTGTTGGAGACGATCGGTCCCTGTCACTCATTTCAGTATAGTATACAATTATTAAAAAAATACAAAAATAAACCCGAAAAAAAAACCAACAACAACAACAATCCTCAAAAAAAAAAAAACACTTTGTAATTTATAAAAAAAAAACTACCCCACTATATATCGCAGTTATGAAAAAAACCACCAACACGACCACGATCACCAACACTACCTTTTTCCAACAATTTCCACCACCATTAACAATCACGATACACCACGCTATCACCGCCACCAACCTATCGACCGTCCGACCCACCACCGACGACGACCACCTCAAGGGTATTATTATCCCCAAACTCTACGAAAATACGACTACCACCTTCACTGGCAAAACCACAATTTTTTGCACCACTAATTTGTAATATGCACCCACGTTTGCCGCCTTCCTAGTTGCCGTTGTTGCTACTACACTTTCTTCACCCTCAAGGAATTCTTTTACTAAACACATTCAAAATATATATATATATATATATATATCTATATGGATGATTACTCTTTTGTAGAGAGTAAACACACATACACACAGTAATACACACTTATTAATTTTTTTGTTTTACCACCCCAAAAAAAAAAAAACAAATTATATTTTCTTTTAAAATATAACCCACTTTTTTTGTTCCTTTTAATTGTATGTTGTTTTGTTTTTGTTGTTTTTTTGTATAAATGCACTTTTTTTTCTTCTTTTTTTTTATAAATAGTTAACAAATTTTTCTTTTTTTAATTTAATTTTCTTTTTTTATTTTAATTTTCTTATAATTTTCTTTACTTTTATTTTAATTTTCTTTTAATATTTATAAGCACCATCTAAAAAAAAAAAAAAAAAAAAAGAATTTATTCAAAGAGAACGAAAAAGACACAATATAAAAATACCAAAACAATTTTCTTAATTGCATATTTTCTTTACTTATATATTAATTATGATCAAATCAAAGAAAATAAAAACACTTTTCTTTTTTTTTTTAATAATCAAATAGAAATTTTTTATTTATATTCTTGCAATAAACAACAAAAAAAAAAATAGAAAAATAGAAAAAAAAAGTCAAAAAACCAAAAGTGGAACATAAAATTTTCTATTCGGTTTTTATATACATAATATAGGTATATATTAAATTAATTAATTTTGTTTATATGTATATATTAAAAAAAAAGTTATTATTTTACTGCACATATTTTTCCAATGTGTGCAATTTTCCAATGGAAAACTATTATATATATTTATTTAGTACAGCAGCAGCAGCAGCAACTGGGTGGCTGCAGAAAATTCAAGCAAAAAACAGTTAATACAAATTCATATAAAAAAAAAAAAAATTGTAATTATCATATCATATATATATATATATATATATATATATAAGAAAATGAAAAATATTTAAAGAAAGAGAAGAAAATGAGTAGTGAACGTCCACGATATATAAAGTAAAATATGCAAAATTAAAAAAATTATGCTTGGAAAAATCTATTGGAAGAAAATTCCTGAGAGAGGGATGGAAAATATGTAAATTGTAATATCAAGGGGTGGAAAATTTCATTGAAAAAAAAAAAAAACAAAATACATTTCCACATAAAGTTTATTACAAAAATACGGCATATCAATATAATAAAATGCAGAGCAAACAAAATATATATAAATAGTGGCGGTGGTAGTGTGAAGGAAAATTAAAAAAAAAAAACAAAAAAAAAATAGAAAAATCTGCAGCAATAAATATTCACTATTTTTTGTTATGCTACTTTTTTTTTTTTTTGTATTATTATTATTTATATATCGCAGCACTTTAAAAATTTAAATTTTTATTCACTTTTTATTCAATAAAAATTTCCTTATACTTTTAACTTTCAGAAGATAAGGAAAATATTTTAAAATAAGAAAATTCATTCACAATATAATAATGAAAAAAAAAAAAAAAAGAAAAACCCATACCAATTTTTTTAATTTAAAAGAAAATATAAATAAATAAATAATAAATTAATGTAAAAAAAAATTATAATCGCGTGGTCACCGCAGCAGTGCACAATTTATTGATTGAAATAATTTATACATTCAAAAAAAAAACACAATTTTCAAATTAATTTTTTTTTTTTTTTTTAATTTAATGTGTGAAAAACTGTTTCATTTTATTTAAAAAAAAAAAAAAAAAAAACTTTATCAATCCGTTCACCGCCGTACGATTGAGAGTTGCAAAAGAAAAAGCAGAAAAAAAAACAGACAGAAAAACGCAGGGACCTTCTCAAGAAAAACTGCGATTATATTTATATATATATAAAATTTATATGTATATTTTTATATTTAAAAAAAAAAATATATACATTTGAGAGCTATTTTTTTATTTTTTTCTTCTTCTTATATATGTATTTATTTAAATTATAAATAAAATAATTAAGAATATATATGGCAGGCAGGCAGCACACATGATGATAAAAATAAAAAAAAATTAGAAAAAAAAATCAAGCACTACACAACAAAATAAAAAAACACACATTTTAATTTACACATCATATATATTATTAGAGAAAATGTGTGTGTAGGTATTTTTGAGCTGAAAAATAATCATTCTGTTTTATTTTTTATAGTTGGAAAAAGTGTATAAATTTATGTGAAAAAAATTTACTAGAAAATCGTTGGGTTTTTTGTTTGTTTTTTTTTTTTGCAGTTCTAATAAAAATACACACAAACTCACGTAATATATATATATATATTTCAAAACAGCACATACACAATTAATTTTAATTAAAAATTAAATATAAAATTAAATGAATATATACTTTTCATATATATATTATAAATTATTATTAATATACATATTTTGTTTTTTTGTATGATTACAAAATATATATTCCACTCTACACACACACAGACTGTACTTGCATACTCTGTATAATTATTATTATTTTATTATTATTATTGTTTGTGTACCAATTGCGAGTACATGTAATTTAAAAAACATGTAAAAAAAAAAAAACCGAATCACTTACAAAACTAAATGTGTATATAAAATATAACGTCGACTGGTACAACTCAACTACGACGACGACGACGACGACGACGATACGATGACGACGAATACGACGGCACCACAATACGATGCGATCAATAACAGAAATTCTAATAATGCGACCACCACACAAATATATATACTGCCTAATAATACATAGATATTTTTTAAATAAACTAATATTATTAAATATTTTTTATATTTATTTTTAATTTTTTATTTAAAAAACAAAAAATATATTTTTAAAAAATTCTAAATTCTTTACGTTATATTTATTCTGTATATATTCGATTTAGAAATTTTCACATTTCACTCATATATGTTTATAAATATCGCTTCTTATATATATATATATATAAATAAATAAATTATATAGAATTGTTTTTTTTTTAATTTCATTAATGTAATTTTCTTTTCTTTTTCTTTTTCTTTTTTGCCTCTATATCTATATCACCGTACAAAATTTTTTTTTTACACAAAATAAAAATATATATATATATGTTTTTCACATGACACACAACCAGAAAAATACTATCTACTATCTTTAAATATATTAATTTAAATATATACAATATAAAAAATATATTTAAATATATGAAAATATTTACATTATTATAAAAATAAAAAAAAATCTAATAACGATGCGATTTTATATATATCTCAATACTAATAACTAATAATAATAAATAAAATAACTGATATTTTTTTTTTATTATTTATTTATATTCTTCAATTAAAAAAAAAAAATTATAATAAAGTTCTATTATTATTATTATTTATTATCGGTTATATTTATTATTATTATTATTATTATATACAATTAAATTTTATAATAGTCATCATTGTCATATATAAATAAATATAAATTATTTGTTATAATATAATTGTATAATTATGATTATAGAAGAAAAAATAAACAACAACAACAGAAAATAATATGACAACAAATACAAAACAAAAAATATTATTATCAAATATTATTGGATTATTATGCGACTATGAAAAATATTTTAATTATTTTTAATAGAAAGATTTTTTTTTTTTAATTTAATATCATTATATTTTCACATATAGAAATTTTCCTTAACCGTCATCCTCTATTTTTGGGTCAAAACATATGATTTTGTTTTATTCAAATAATTATTTAGCAATTATGCGGCATTTAAATTTTCTATAGTTTAATCGCGATTTTCCATCAAATAACAAATAAAACTCTAATTTCTGTTATTTAAGTTATATAATTTACAATTTCCTGATTCTCTAGTTCAATTCTATTCTATATCTAGTTCAAAATCTCTCTATTGGTTTTGTTTTAACGCAGAGGATAAGGGTTAAAATTAATTTTGCCAACCCTTAATTGCTAATTATAGAAAATCTAAATACAATTTTTTTTTAAATCTTTCAGAAAATTTGTTTAGATAAAGAGAAAATTTTGCATATTTTCTAAAGATTTTTTTTTGCATTTCCATGTTAAGTTTAAGCTTACATTTTGATATTTAATTTTAATTTACAGGAATAAAATTCACCCTATATACTGAGTTATAGCAAAAATTAAATTTAATTTGAAAATTCAATGTGGAAAATTTATCATATTGCGAAAACTTCCTGCCCATAGCATATAACGAAATGGGAAAAATTTAATTTGTTTTGTTTTTTTTTTAAATTATTTTCTAAAATATATAATTTTATATATTTGCGATAAGGTAGATATCGATATTAAAAAGTCAATAAACATTTTCTACCATAGGTTTTTCTTTTTTATTTATAAATTGTTGCTGATATACAGCATTTTATTTACCATTGTTATATGAAATTGAACAGTTTTTCTATCACAAAAATTATAAAGCACAAAAACAATTTTATCATACCAAAAAAAAAAAAGCTTTCCATAGAATTTTCTTTTAATACACATATTTTTCATATAAAATTACCTGATAATATGCTTTTTTTTTAAATATATAATGTATTAGACAGGGTGTTTTAGTACCGTATAAGTTCAATTAAAAAATTTCAGTATAATTACAATAAAACAGTTCGGTTTATAATAAAATTGATAATTTCTAATACAGATTTCATGTGAATTAATTTAAATTTGATTAAAAAATACCTTTGAAACTTCATCTTAATAAAAATTTTCTCTTTCATTTTTTTAATATTAAGGAATTTTCAACGATATTTTTAATTATAAATTCGAAGAATCTTTCAAAAGACTATTTTTCATTGGTTATATCACTCAATTTTCTTTAGTTAACAAACAATTTCAATTGATCAATGAGAAAGTTTAAATGGAAAATTCTTATTTTTTATAATAAGTGCTCAAGGTCCTACTGCCCAGAACCCAGGCCGCCAGGGCGTTAACAATCACTTTTCCTTTTTTTTTATAGATAGCCACACGAAAAAGTATATTAAATACACAAAAATTCATTTGCACAATTTATAATTTATTTTATAAAATTATTTGTAATTTAAAATCAATTTTTTAACTTTTTTTTTTTTTTGATAATATATTTTTTAAATATATTAATTTTGAATTGTTAATCTTAATTAAATAGAAAAAAAAATAAAATAATAATATTCGTTTTATTATATAACAAATATTATATTATTATTATTATTATTATTTTGTACAAAATTGCGAGAAAAATATTTCTATAAATTATGAAAATATTAATAATATTTTTTTTTTTAATTTAAGCATATATTTTTGTTTTGTTTTTTTTTTCTTTAAGAGCAATTAATAAAAATTATATTGTTTTTTTTTTACTTAATAAAATAAATAAATCAATTATATAATAAAAATCGGTAATTAAATTATTTTTGTTTGAAAAAATTTGGTTATACAATTATTTATTTTAATTAAATAAAAAAATCTAAAGCGCGAGTGCGAGTGCGAGTGGCCTTTATATGCAGAATATAATATTTATAAATCAATGGCATATATATAATGATGGACACACTCGTATGAGTCAAATTGATTATTTTAAATTGAGTTTATATAATAATATAATATAATTATAATTTTATATTTAAATTAAATTATAAAATTTATTCAAAATTGGGGTTGGTTTATTGTTTTCTTATACCCATAAAACTTTTAATGTTTCATCATTTTCCGATGAATTTTTAAATGTTGTTAAATTACGTTGTTTCGTTGGTAATGTAGCAGATACAGTATTCCATCGTTTACTATTACTGTTGTTGTATTGAATATTATTTATTGGTTTATAGGATTTATGTAAATTTTGTAATTGTGTTGAATCGGGACGCATCGGAATGGGTGGTGGTGGCGGTGAAGACGTTACGTTAGATGACACAGATGATTTTGATGATAAAATATTTTCTAATATTTTTATATTATTATTATTATTACTGTTGTCATTCATCATTTTATTACAATTAAATGAATTAAATGCATTTGAATCATCCGGAATATTTATTGTATTTAATGTATTATTAAATAAATCTGTTATGGTTGTGGTCATCAGACAGCTATCATTAAAATCATGAAGAAATACTTCATTTGATGATAACATTGTTGAATTTAATGGTAAACCAATTTCCTGAAAGGAATTCATTGAACTAAAACCACTTTCATCGGTTGTTTCAATTGTTGATGATGGTATTGATGATGATGATGACGATTGGGATGATGTCGATGATGATGATGACGATGATGATGATGATGATTTTTTTGTCGTAGTCGGAACACATTGTCGGAATTGTTTGACTGATGATGTGGATGTTTTTAATGGCTTTAATGGTTTTTCCATCATCATTCTATCATTTTCCTCACACAAATCATTACTATCTATTAATGGAAAATTTATTGATGATATTAGGGGATTGTTGTTGGTTGTTGCGGATGATGATGGTGATGATGATGATGATGATGCTGAATTGGGTGGTGTTGGTAATGGTGTTGGTGAAATTGATTGCGTTTGTGATAATAATGATAATTGTTGTGTGGATGGCATAATTGATGTTGATTGTTGACCAATTGTTCCGATATTAATGCCACCGTTACCGCCAACAAGACCATTTGTACATGACATTATATCAATATTAATTGGAATAGAAAATCGTCTTTCTCTTGCATTTATCTTTCTTTGTAATGTTGTTGTAGCTGAATTTATTTGAGTATTATTATTTGTTAAATAATATTGTGAATTAAATGTTTTTTGATGATGATGATGAGGATGCTGATTATTACTACTACTACTACTACTACTATGATAAATATTATCGTCAATTAATTGATTTTTAAATATTGATTTTGATTCACATAAAATTGGTTCTTTTAAACTTAATAGATTTTGGGCCGTTCGATATAATCGAAATGATTCTTGTGATAATTTTTCCATATCCATTTCAATGTAATCATTTGATGAGGACGTTGAAGATCCGGATGATGATAATGATGTTGATCGTTTTGGTGGTCTTCGCCTGTAATATCATATAAATTTAAGATTTCGGTTATTATATAATAATAATAATAATAGATAAGATAAATTTATTTTTACGATATATAAAACTTTGAATAATTTATCATACACAATATTCATATCGCGTAGCAGTAAAATTATCGAGATTTTTTGGGATGAAAATAAAAGTGTTTTATCGTAATTTTTGGGTAAGTTTTAAACATTTTTCTGTATTAAAATCAATAGAATAACATCATTTTTCTTATCATGATATCAAAATATGAGTTTTTTTTTGCTTCTACGGAAAATTAACTAAAATTTCACTTTTACAATATTTTTTTTTATAATATAAAAGAATATCACATTTTTATTTCATCTACACAATAAGACCTTTATATCTTAAAAAAAAACAGAATGTAAATATTTAAAAGCTCTTTGCATATTGCATATGATATCTTTTTAATTACCATATTATGATAAATAGAAATTAAACTAATTTATATATAATATAGAATACGTACATAAATCAAATAGAGCTAATTCATCAAGTGTTTTTCGTTTTTTTTTTATTATATTATAATTAAAAATGTAAACAAAAAAAAATGAAAATAATATTAAATTAATCAAATATTTGCAAAATAAAAAAACAATTTAAAAAAAATATGTGTTTTTCAAAACAACTGTGCATCAAAATAATAAAAAAAAATGAAATGATATCGAAAAAAAAATATTTTTAACCTTTTTTTCATATTCATATTATCATCATCTGTATTGAGATTAGAAGGGTAAAAAATTATGAAATTTTATTATATTGGTAAAGTGGTTTTTGGTTTTTGTTTAAACGTTAAAGTACGGAATTATTAAAAAAAAAATATTTAATATATCATTTCAGAACTGTTCGCATTCATAGTGTTTATTCATTGTGATTTAAGTTTTGGCTATTTTGAAACATGTGATCAATCGTATTCCGTGTATCCCGATCAAAATCCAATTCAAGTTTATTCACCAAATTATCCAAGTAAATATACATCAGGAACATCATGTCGTCTATCATTTACTGCACCAGCCGGTTATCAAATAACCGCTCAATGTACAATTAATTTGGATACGGTGCGAATTGTTTTATTTATTTTTTTATTGTCATAAAGGCAAAATAGATTATAAAAATAATATTTCATTTCTAATAGGTAAATGGACAATGTTCTTCGGAATATTTTTATATTGCATCCGATGGTAATAAATATTTAACAAATGCAAATTATTATTGTGGTAATGGTCCAATTACACAAAATTCAGTTGATAATTCTTTAGTTTTGGGTATGTTTGTCAATATATGTATAATATATTTTTGACTTTAATATTCTAAAAATTAATTTTGAATTTCTGCTGTATTTGATTATCCAAAATTATATATAGCATACATCTCTGGTAGTCAACCAGGTTCAAACGTTGGTGGTACATTTTCATGTCAAATAACAGCCTGTGATTGTGGATGGAATGTCAATGTAAGAGCGAAAATGTCGCTAATTATTATAATTTAAAATGTTAATGTTAATTTAATTTATTTTTGATATAAATGACTTTATAGACTAGAATTGTTGGTGGGCAATCAACAACTCCAAATCAATATACACCAATGGCTGGTCTTGTTGATTTAGGACAATCTAGCATATTTTGTGGTGGTACAATTAGTAAGTTGTATATATGTAAAATGGTTTTTTAACCTCCGTTTGGGTTTCGCAATAGCTTTTGATTCTTTTTGTAATTCTGTATTTGGTAAAGCAATAAAAAACGTGATTGAAAAACCATACTAGAATAATGAAATGGTAGGTTTTTAACGTAATAAAACGGTACTATTTATCCATTTCAAGCACTTTAGAACTATAGAAATTCGCGAAATCTGTATCTACTTTTGTCCATAAAAATAAAGAAATTGATTAATAAATAACTTTAATTTTTATCAATATATATTTATAGTTGCCCATAGATATGTATTAACAGCTGCTCATTGTATGCTTACATTTTCATTACCATCACAAGTTGGTGTACTTGTTGGTGATCAAAATTATTTAATATGTAAGTTAAACAGGCTTATAAAAATATAATTTCTACATTTCTATTTCTATATCAATTGTTAATCTATACATTATTTTTTTTTGAATAAATTTAGCAACTGATACGCCATACTCACAATTGTATAACGTACAAAATATAATTTCTCATTCACAATTTGATTCGGTAACGTATAAAAATGATATTGCAATATTACGTACAACCAGTGATATTGTTTGGTCAAAAGGTGTTGGACCCGCATGTCTTCCATTTGGATATACGTAAATTTTAAATGGAATTTAATTTAATTTCATTATAATTATACTTAAAATTTTATCTTATATATATATATATAGTACTACATCATTTGCTGGCAGCGTTGTACAGGCTTCGGGTTGGGGAACTACCGCATACAGTGGTCCCGATTCACCAAATCTATTATTTATTAGCACAACGGTTATGACACAAGGCTACTGTAATGGTTATTATCCAAATGTTGATGGTACACAATTGTGTACGTATGCATCGGGAAAAGATACGTGTCAAGTAAGTAATCATCATCATTATATACCTATGTATATATCATTCAATTTGCGGTGGTTATTAATTTCGAATTTATTTGCAGAAAGATTCTGGTGGACCAATATGGTTTTCATCAAGTCGTTTGTATAACATAGGAGTTGTTAGTTATGGTACAGCTTGTGCAACATCATATCCATCGGTAAATACAAGAGTTTCCTCATTTTTACCATGGATTTTAAGTGTAACTCCAGAGGTGGCCTATTGTCGTAGATAAATATATGGTTTTTATTTATCTATATATATATATTGTATCTGAAACTCTGATGAATTGTTTGGGTGTGGTTTGTTGTGGCAATTATTTTGAATTATAATTTTAAAAATATGAAATAAACAACATCATATATGTATTAAAATTTTGTGAATTTTTTTATAATTTAAACTATCAAATGTTATGCTAAAAACCTGGAATGCACAGGTTCATGATCGCACCACAAATATCTTATCATAAAATAGATAACATTCTGATATATCTCTATATATAGAATTAAATTTATCTCACCAAATTTTGAAAGAAATTATGAGATGAAGGGAAAAATTTCATTACATACTTTCAAAAAACAAAAAAAAAAACAAATTCACATACCATGTAAAATCTCTAAATGTTGAATAACTTCCAGCCGTACCCATTGTATTCATCGTTGAATAATCATTTATTTTATTCGTACTATGATGTTGTTGTTGATATCCTTCACGGGTTAATTTCGATAATTGTTCATCTAAATATGTATTAATTTGATGTTGTTGATGTTGTTTCTGTTCATTATCCTTATGGGTTTTATTCATATCGTTACGATACGCCGCCACATGATTAACACTCTTTGGACGTATATGCATTTCTTGATGCTGCTGTTGTTGTTGATGAATGGCATTTAAACTTAAATGGCATCGTTCTAAAAAACGTACAACTTCTTCCATAACTGCATGATACATATGACGGCTGGATTCAACCTGAATAGTTATGGAAATGGACAATTTTTATAACGTATTGATATATAAAAACTATTTATAATAATAAATATAAGGTCGATATTTCCATATAGAAAGAACAAAAACTTTGTATTTATAAAAGTATGCGAAATAATAATAATAATAAAAAAAACACCTTATACAGGAAATTACCATTTCCTTTTCAAAAAAAAATTACATATTATTTAATTGTCCGTGTATAGATAAATAAAATATATATTATTATTATTGGTTTATTGTCCAAAAAAAAACTCATTGTTTTTATTACTTTAAATTAATTAAATAGTTATGTAAAAAAAAAATAGTTGACTTAAAAAAAGATAAGTCTAATTATACAAATAAATTTGGTTTAAAAGCAGGTAAAATTATTATATAACGTTGTCATTCTTCCTTTATTTAAATATAAAATTTAATTTCTTTTAAAATATATAACATGACTCATAATAAATGGTGATTCAACTACACATGTATGAATAAATTATTGAAAGATAATTTCCATTACATTGTATATTTATATAATACAAAAATTATGTTATGATTTCTTTAAAATTAAACAAAAAAAAAAAAAATAATGTTTCATTGAATGGCATTACATTTTTTTTTGTTTTTAAACAAGAAAGTTTGTAAATCTACGTAATTCTTTTATTTTTTTTAAATATAATAGCTTTTTTTAAAATCTTTAATATAGTTGAAAATGTAAATCATATAATTAAAAACAAAATATACAACAGACAGATCAGATACAGAAGTATGACCGCATTGTTGCGTTTTTATATTAACATAATCGTATAGATAGACAATTAAATTATCCATTCAAAATTTAATAATGTATATTTTATGTTAAATTATATATTTTTTGCTTTATATTATACAAGCTATATACAACTAAAATTGATTGCGAAAATTCAAATTATATGGAAAAAAAAATTATGATTTCGCCAATATAAAGATGAAAATGGAAGTTTTCCCAACTATAATAAATCATTTATCAAAATATATAAAATTACCTGTTTCAATTGCCATTGTAATGATTCAACTTGAGTTTGTAATATTGTTTCCTCAACACTATTCGTTATCGTATTGTCACAATAAATATTCTCATCATTATTGGTGGACGATGCCGATGATGAACAAGATGCGGCGGCAGCCGCTGTTGCTACATTCATCAGACGACGATTATCTTCGATTAAATTTTGACATTCCTATATATATATATATATATGAAAAAAAAAATAATATATATATATATTTAATATGTGGGGTTTTAAATAAAATCATAAAATTAAATATTTTGATGTTATCGCAATTTCGCAATTTATATTCAGGGAAATTCTATTTCATTGCATATTCCATTCTTTTCTGTAATTATGCTGAAATTAATGGATTTTTTTTGCAATAAAATACCTCAAGTTTGTATGTTAATCAAAATTCATTCTTGGATGAATTTGTATCTTTTTATCGCAGATGATAAATAGATTGTTGACGGTGGACAGATGCGTACAGATGGATAGATTGATAGATATCGATAGCACGAACGAACCGGTGAACAATACGTTACGATATTGTAAAAAACGAAGTTATATTCCGAAAGGGTAAATGTGTAATTATAGTTAATTTATGGAAAAAAATTTGGTTGTGCGACTGATTAAATTTTCTAGATATTTAATAAAGGAAAATTTTTAAATTTTTTCTTTATTTTTTCAATTTTTTTCAAAAGATAGATTGTCGATTTCCAAAAAAAAAGAGAGTAAAAATAAAAAGAAAATTTCTATAGTTATAGCAAAAAATGAAACAAAATTGTATAGGTTTGGAAAATTACCGATATCTTTGGAACCAATACGGGGCGATTTTTAAATAATCTTTTATGAAATATCAGAAATTGAGAGAATTTTCAAATAATGCAAAGAAAGATGAAAATTGAAGAAAACCCATGGCGGTTATTTAACAGATTCAAAATTTGGAAAAATTGATTTTTTGGAAAATTTAATTAGCTGCAGGCTTAAATTTGATAGATTAATAAATTGATAGATTAATAGATTTGTAGATTGATAGATTGATAGATTGATAGATTGATAGATTGATAGATTGATAGATTGATAGATTGATAGATTGATAGATTGATAGATTGATAGATTGATAGATTGATAGATTGATAGATTGATATATTGATAGATTGATAGATTGATAGATTGATATATTGATATATTGATAGATTGATAGATTGATAGATTGATAGATTGATAGATTGATAGATTAATAGATTGATAGATTGATAGATTGATAGATTGATAGATTGATAGATTGATAGATTGATAGATTGATAGATTGATAGATTGATAGATTGATAGATTGATAGATTGATAGATTGATAGATTGATAGATTGATAGATTGATAGATTGATAGATTGATAGATTGATAGATTGATAGATTGATAGATTGATAGATTAATAGATTAATAGATTGATATATTGATAGATTGATAGATTGATAGATTGATAGATTGATAGATTGATAGATTGATAGATTGATAGATTGATAGATTGATAGATTGATAGATTGATAGATTGATAGATTGATAGATTGATAGATTGATATATTGATAGATTGATAGATTGGCAGATAAAAAAATGAACAGATGAACAGTAAACAGATTGGTAGATGCACCGTAGACAAATTGATAGATACAAATGATTGGATAAATGGATGAATTGATGGAGGAATGCCTTAGAACTTTGTAATAACAAAAACTTTTAAATTATCACAAATTAATGTTCTTAATTGACAATCTTACAAATGTCATCATATGTTATATAAATATCTTAATAAATTGTATATATATATAGAAAAGTTAAACAGAATTATATTCTTATAGAGTTCTTACAGATAGAATAATTCATATATACAGAATAAATAAACATTGTAATAATAGAATTTTTATAACTATATTGCATGAAAAGTGCAAAATCGTGTTAATTATTACATATTCTTCTACGAGTATTATTTACCTCTTTAAATAAATCGAAAGAATATGCATATATACTAACTATGGTATATAAATGCACCTACAATCTCATATAGTATATGCTATAGTAAAGAACATTTTTTTTTATTATTAATAGAACAACAGAAAAACAATGATCCTTGTCAAATAACAATAGAGTGAATTCTACCGTATGTATATTGTATTATTTATTTTGTTATATTTTTTTTTTAAAACTAAAACAAAGGTATTTTATATAAACAAAGGTATTTTATATAAAGTATATTTTATTTTTTTCACTATTATTATTATTATTTTTATTATTAAAGAGGTAAATAACTCCGTTATATTTTTGTTTTTTTTTTTTGTTTTCAGAAGAAGTTAATGTCAATGTCTTCTTTTTCTCTATATTTATTTATATATATATATATATTTCTATTATTATATTAAGACAAATTATAACCTATTATATTTAAAAAAAAAATAAAAAAAATATATATTCGACTTTATTATATAAAATACAATGACTCAGACAAAATTTTTTTCTATATATTAACTGTATATAATAATTGAATTAAATTGTTATAAAAATTTAATTTTTTTGCTATAATTTTCTGTATATATTTGACATTCTTTACACTTTAAAATTATAACAATATCCCATAGAACAAAACACATCACTATAATATAGAGATTTAAAAAACCATGATAAATTTATATATATGTCAATATATCAAATTGAAAAAAAAAACGTTTTTGAAACGGTAGATATTTAATGTACCTGTATTTTGCGAAGGTGTAAACGACATTAATAATTGATTAAAATAAAATATATATATATAGAGACTCTTTAAAAATTTATATATATCTTAAATATATGTTCTGCTATACAAAAAAAAATTTAATCCGCTATACGAAAAGGTTTGAAAGAAATAACAAAACATTTTCGTAATTCAATTACCAATGAATTAAATTCATAATATTAGATAATTGATTGATTTTTCTTATAATAATATAAAATTAAAAAAACAAAAAAAACATCACATAACGAATATATGTATATACAAAAAATCTCTTTATCTTCAAATTATTTATACAATTAACTGCAAGAAGCATATAGATCGCATATGAATTCTTATACGGGAATTTATTTGAAAAAGTAAAAAAAAAACATACTTTAAGTTAAAAATTTTATTTTTTTTTTTTATATATTAGAATTGAATTGTAAAAAAAAGTAAACAAATTAAAAATACATTGGTATATTGTTGTTTTTATAATGCAGGTGTACTTAAAATCATTATTTTGTTGTATAAATAACATACGCACAGGTAACAAGGTAAAAATTTATGATATAACAGCATAGATAAATTATATAGTGATAATGTATTTTTCTAATTAACACCATAACACATTGTACAAATGTATTTAGTGGCATTTTTTTTTTATTATTGCTATGAAAATCATATATGTATATTTCATTACACTTGCTGTACCACATATATGATAATTTAGATTTAATCTTATATGATTTATTATATTTATATAGTAGTATGTATGGGTCGTTGACACCTTATTTATAATAATAAAGCATAACATTTTTGGAAAAATAATTTAATTATATAGTTTTTTTTTATAGTTTTATTGTAGGTATATAATAATAAAAAAATGTATAATTATCATTCTTTATTTATTATACATTTTTTTGCACACAGATAAAAAACAAGTAAAAATAAAAAATTGCAAAATTTCATAGAAAATGTATTTATTTTTACTTGTTTTTTATGTAATATATAGGTATATAATTTAATTTCTTTTGCTGTCTTTGCTGACATGTGATTTTTTTTTTTTTTAATTTATATTTGTAGAATAGAGGTGTCATACCGTTTCATTCTTCGCATGCATGGATATAATTCCAATTATAAAATGGCGAAATTGGGCTGGTCACTTAATACTTATCTTAATTACAGGTGTGTTTATTATACGTTTTCAAATTGTTATATGTTCATCGGTTTCGTTATATCTGGATATGAGGAATATTCAGCCAGTGGTCAATCATACCGATCTAGTAATTTTATTTTCCAGAAATGTCATGGTCAGAACTTTCATAATTAATTTTTTCTTTGTATCATTTGTTATGTGGAACAAATCGCATAATAGATATTCATCAAGTGTAAGATGGTTTAAAATGTTCCTCTGTTGAGTGTTTGTATATAGTGCGATAAGTGGGTGGTATTTTTTCTTTTACTTTGGCCCATAAAGAGTGTTGTATATCGTATAGAGACTTACCATATATCAAATACAATTTAGATTATAGGTGTATAAATAAGTAATAACCGGTTTTGTCGTTGGCGTCGCTAACGAAATATAAACACTTTTATGATTTGACATATATATTTTTATTTTTATTTTCTACATTCAATAATAACTATAAAAGCCAATAACTTAAATTTCATGAAATTAATAGTATCAATCATAGTTTTATAACTCATTGAAATGCCAAAATACGTACCAGAAAAAGAGCATTGCCGTTGTTCTTTAATCAACAAAACAGAAGATCGTCTGTTGTCAATAGAAATTTAAACACGATCAATCAATTAAAACACGTGAGACATGATTTCGATAATTGAAAAATAGAAATTACTATCTGAAAGACAATGAACGTTCTGGTTGAGAAAAAATTTGAAGACGCTGAACTCCAGAATACCCAACATAAATTGATATAGAAGTGCTAAATGTGTCTGAAGAATAATGTAATATTAGAATTTGCTTAAAAGCAATGGGATTGGGATTCAGAAGATGGGAAAACGGGTATACCATATGAATTTAATGGAAAAACAAATGCTGCTTCAATGACACCAAAAAGAAGTAATTTCTTCATAGAATCGTAACGTGAAATGAAAAGTGCGGATTTATTTTAAAAAGCCAAAACGCAAATAGCATGCGATTAACACCTGGCGGAGCTGGCACATCGACAGCAAAACCAAATCGGTTTGATTGTAAGACAATGCTCTGTAGTTGGTGGCACCAGATTGGCGTTGTATATCATGAGCTGCGTTCAAAACCCCGGTGAAACATTTAATATAGTGAACGCTCAACAAATGATAAATTTTAAATCAAGCATTGATCGAAAAACGTCCTGAAAGGGCTTGAATACCACGGTCAAGTGATTTTTTTATTTGAAGGAAAATTCTATAAATATATAACGACAGATAAGATATAGTATAGTTTAGGATCACTATAGGCTTAAAATTTACAATCAATTTTTAAAATTGACATTTAAAGAAATTTTCTCTGTAATATATAAATTAAGGATCAACTAAAATATAATCAATTAATGAATACATATAAAAGACATTATGTTAAATATTAACCATCACTATACAATGTATACCTCTACTTCTACACCTATAAAGAATGTGCCAAACGTCTCTTATTCATATATTATCACCTATATATTTTAATTTATCATGTACAATTGAACACATAAAATGAAGACACATAATAAATGATATGTAATTATAAAAAAATTTTTTATATATGATAATTTGATATTCTCAATTGATCACACACAAATATTTATGATTTTCTATATACGAATAATAATAATAATAATAATAATAAGGTAAAATAGCGACAAACATTAAAGGAAAAAACACTAATTAGAATAGTCATATCGATGTTTTTTTATTTCACTTAAAATCATCACATTCACATCATCAAATCTGTATCTCGATCGTTCTCGATATTTAATCAATGTATATCGATAGATTTATTATTACTTATATATTTTATTGAAATTTAATATACATATAATTAAAAACGGAATTTTATTTATAATAAATTAATATTATATTTTTATTGACGCTCGCAGATATTTTCATTATATACTTTCGTAAATTTCTCACCATCTCAAATGATATCTAATAACATTTTACAACTATATGTGCTTAAAAACGCCATCATAAAAATATCAATTTCTATAATATATAGACAAATAAAATATAAGAAAATTAATAAAAAATATTTTATATATATAGTAAATATATCGATCGCAACGCAATGATATTGTTTTGAACAGGATTATATAAATATATCTATATGGTTAGACATAAAAAATTTATATTTTTTACTAAAAAAATGAATAAATAAATAGATAAAAACCTCAAAAACAAAACAAAAAAAAAATGAAAGTATAAAATGAAAATGTAATTTGATTTAAAAGAAATTAAATAAAAAAACAAATATACAATTTTCATATAAATGACAAATTAATATATAATATTAATAATATTAATAATAATGTTAATAAATTAATAAAAAATTATCTATAAATGGCATATATAAGGAAAACCGCACATCAAATATACATAAATATCTATTTATTATTTATATCTATAAAATAATATTAAATAAATTCATATAATTCAATTAACAACCATATATATAAAAGGTTTTATTTTTATAAATATTTACCTGAATACGACGTTTTAATTTTTGCATATTTATTATTTTATTCATATTGTTAATTAAATCTACAAAAAAAATTCGCATTATATTGTCAAATAAATAAATAAATCTGTCACGAAATTACATAAATTAAAATGACAGTTATTTTCGTGTGATGCGTGATTTAAAGGAAAATGAAAGGATTTTTATAATATATTTTTTTTTTCTGTTAAAAATAATAACATAATTCAGTTAAGAAGAAATCGTTTCACAACATTTTCTTTATTTATTTTTATTACATGAATTTGAAATTATCTCTATATAATTTTTCTGTAAAGAATTTTATTTTATATTTATTATTTCACAATAAATTTAATAGTTTTTCCCATATATGGAAAATTTGTTTTTAATGTTTTCATATAAATTACAGAATTTTTATTTTTTATATTCATCAAGTTAAAAAATTAATTATATTTAATTCAATTCAATGCAATAAAAATCATTAAACGCGATCATTGAAAATTTGTGTTGTATATTTTTATAAAAAATACAAAACGTTTTAGTTTTGTGTATATATTTTTAAAATTTATATATATTTTAAAATTTATATACATTTTAAAGATATAATAGACAAAATAATTGAAGGAAAAAAAAATAATGTATATGCAATTATCTAAAAATCAAAAAAAAAAATACATAATTTATTTGAGTTATAACCAAATACAAATACACTTTATAAATACACACAATAACAATAATTTAAAATAAAAAATATACTATTATTATTATTACAAACAATAAATAACTATAAATAAATAAATAAATATAGAAAGGGTGATTGTACGGCAAAAGATAAACTTTATAATAATAATGAGAATTATAAAATTTTATTTTTTTATAAAAAATAAACAATATAATTATTACAAAAAAAAATAAAAAATAATCGTGAGAATAATTTCATTTTCTATATTGTTTTTATTTATATATATTTTGTTGTTTAATTAAATATTATTTATATATTTAATGACTTAAAAAAAAATTTTAAAAAATTACACAAAATCACACTATATTTATTATAATAAAAAATTTCAAAGATATTTTTTTTTCTTAAAAATATTTTTTGTTTTGCAAAAGAATTTTTATTTTTATGTTTTTTCTTGCATAAAAATATGCATAAAAATGCAAACAATATATGATAGATTTAAACGAAGATACATTGACGACAGACAATAAATTACTAAAAATTACACATACGATGAAGGACAATAATTAATTATACAGAAAAAAATTCTTAACTGAATTAACATATGTTATGGAATATTTTATTTTGTTTTCAAGTCAAAAAAAAATAAAAAATAATTTTTATCAAAAAAAGGTGATATTTTTATAAAATTATAGCTACTAAAATAAAATGTCAGTAAAAAATGACCTTTACATATTTTTTTTTTTTTTTAGCACACTGCAAACATATTAAAAATATAGCACTCAAATAAACTAGATCCATATATGCTGATGATATGTTATATGAATATATGAATTAAATAAAATACTTAAAAAAAAAACCTGATGATTTTACGACGAGATATATATTTTATTTTTACCATATATGAGTAAAAAATAATTACTGTTGTGTTTTATACCGCGCATATATAAAATAAAATAAAATAATAAGCATTTTTATAGTAAAGTTATAAAAAAAAAATATTTCACATCAAAAAGCAGCGCGTAAAGCAAAATATAAGGAATTTATTATTAAAAATGGTTTGTAATTGCTTTATGTAAAGTATGAGAAAAAAGGATTAAGTTAGAATTATATATAGTTGTTGTGAATTTTAATCGGGATTTCAGTCTACGGATGTTACAAGACTGAAATGCCGATTGAAATTCACAACAGTCGGGTATAAACAAAACATTTTTCACATTATACGAGGACGGATTGACATTGATCCGATTTCTAAGATATGGCGCAACTGGTAATCAAACGGATATTTTTTCTATCAAATATAATCTGTTAGTAGGCTCCCTGTAATTTTTTAGAGCGATGCGTCATTTAGTTTAGGTGTGGGAGCGGTAAACGGCCGACAACTTTTGATTTTTCTTAAAAATGGAAAAAAGTGGATATCGTGCATTGAAAAAGATGACTTTTTGCATGGAAAAACAGCAAAAGAAACAAAAGAAAAGCTTGATAAGTATTATGGCACATCTGCTCCAGTGAATTCAACCGTAATTTATTGGTTTGCTGAATGTAAAACGTCGTACGTACGTGCACCGAAACAATACCATCACCGGGACGGCCTAAAGAGGTGACAACTGAAGAAATGGTCGACAAAATCCATGATATTGTTTTGAGTGATGGTCGAGTGAAGTTGAGAGAAATTGTTTACATCGTAAACATCTCATATGAACGTGTATTCAACATCTTATACGCGAACATTTGCATATGAGAAAGCTATCGGCTAGCTGGGTGACGCGTTTATACTCACAATCGAACAAAAACGAAATCGTGTGATCACTTCAAAACAATGTTTGGAGAAAATAAAGCATACTCCAGATGAATTTTGGCGTCGATTAATAACGGTTGATGAAATATGGATTCATCACTATACACCTGAACCAAAAAATCAATCGAAACAATCGATAGAAGCGGGTGGAAGGGCTCCAAAGAAGGCAAATATGCAGTTAAATCAGCGGATAAGGTAATGGCGACTGTATTTTGGGATGCGAACGGTAAATTGCACATCGACTACCTTAAAAAAGGAAAAACTATAACAAGAAATTATTGTGCTACATTATTATGGATCGATTGAACGATGTAATCAAGGAAAAACGACCACATTTAAAAACAGAAAAAAGTGTTCTTTTTTCAAGACAACGCATCGGCGCACACCTCAACAATTTCACAATTGGCTGAATTCAATGAATTACATTACGAATTGTTACCGCATCCACCCTTCAGTCCAGATTTAGCACCCAGTCACTTTTTCCTGTTTCCAAACTTAAAAAAATGGCTCGCAGGAAAGAAATTCACATCGAATGAAGAAGCAATCAACGAAACAAACGCGTAATCTTCCCCTTATTTTTTTTTAAACAATATCAAGTGCGGTTTGTTTTTAGCAATAATGGGTTTTATTTTGAATTTTTAAATAATTAATTCAACAAGCTTTCAATATACAAAGTTTTCATTGTACAAAAAAATAGTTTAATTTTTTTTCGTTAACCAAATCTTAATATATATATTAATTTGAATAACCCCCCATATAAGCTAAAACAAAAATAAATCTGATGGATGATTTTTCTATTTTATTGTTGTTTGTTGCAACAAAATTATTTAGAATATTTATGGAGTGCATCAACAAATTTTATGCAATAAAACAATAATACTTTAACGTATATGTAGAAAAAAACATGTTGTTAGGATTTTTTTTATCATATTATGATATTATCTAATAACCCAAAACTGAATTAAAAAAAAAATCAAATTTCCAAAATAATAAAAAAATATGCCTACAAAATTGTTTTTTTTTATATCATCATACAAGTACAACAGCAACCAGAAGATATTCCTCATGGTGGTTTTTTTTTGTATTTGGAAAAAAAAAAACTTGTACAATTTTGTATATATGTATTTCAAATGGTGGGTAGAAGCGGATATCAACGGTCACACTTCACAGCTCTTAATCATGAAATAAAAAATATTATTCATCGTTAGACTTTAAAAAAAAAAAAAAAAAATAGTAATATCTGGAAATATTTTATTTATTATTTGTATATTTAAAAAGCACAGAAACGTTTGATGTGAATATTTTTTTTTATTTTACAAAAACATATATATAAATATAATTATTTATTTATTTATTTATTATATATATGTTTTTAACATTATTATATTTATTAAGAGCAGGGATTGAATAAATAATGATAATAATAATAATAATTATGTTGTTTCACAAAAAAGTTTTGTCGAATAATGTGCAAGGTACATACATACGCGAATAAAATCGTGTAATTTATTTTTAATTACTTTACTTCATTTCATACATGCGTATTTTTTTTTATTTTTTATGATTTTTATAATAATTATGAAACATAATGAGAGTATATATTATAAATAATAATAATAATAATAATAATAAAATACAAAAGACAATTAAAAAAAAAAGTTGAAATATAATTGTTCGTATATAAACTAAACTTAAAATAAACTTACACGTTTGATAAAATTTAATTCAACAATTCTATATATGAAGAGTTTGAAATAAGAGAGATTTATTTCTATATAGATATATTTATTTAGATATTTAATATTTTAATCAACATCCATTCAATAGCTGCAAAATTTTATAATAAATTAAGTTGTAGAATAGTTTTTTTTTACTTTTATACAATATACAAATAAAAAAACTCCCAATACCGAAAATTACCGGACTAAAATCTGATCAAACCCGGTAAAATCTGGAAAATCTGGTCAAAAAAAAAATCTGGTAAAATCTTTAATATAGAAAAAAGCAATAACTGAAACTTCTTATATATAACCTTTATATATTTGAACGATCCATTATTTCTATATATTCAGATTCGATAGAACGGTATTTTTAATTAAATGCCATTATTTGATACAAATAATTATAATACCTATTTAATATATATATGACATTGACTCATCATCCCATAAATATTTTTTATGGCAATGGCCATTAAACATTTAAAAATGGCAATTAAATTAAAAAAAAAATACTATTTTTTATTTAATTGAACAATTTTGTCTTTTTTTTTATTTGTTTCAATTTCCATTTCCAAAACGAATTCATATAACAATAATACAAATTCTTTAAATTTAATGGATCTGAAACAAATTGATACGAAATGCAAAAAAAAACACAAATTTTATACCACAAAAAACAAAATATGTTAAAAACAACACACAATGACAATTACACACATTTTTGTTAACCCTCACTGTTGTGTGAAATGGCCTACGGTGGACATTTTTAAGATCTTTGTTTGATTTTATCAAAAAACGCAACACTTTTTACGAATTGAAGAAATTTAATACACACCCACCATTTGAAAATCATCTTTTATTTAAAAAAATTTGCACCGACAAAGGAAAAGGAACGGTTGGGTAGGCGATTCGACCATGAATTATATAAAATGTATGGTGAACCTGTGAATTATATAAAATGTATGGTATAAAATGGATGGTATTGTTCAGTTTATCAAGATTGATCTCTTGAGATGGGACGCGCGAGCGGTGCAAATATGAAGCAGAGTTTCGGGCTCTTGGAGTTTCTGGCTCGCCGGACGTTGGTCGTGAATAGATCAGGTTGTAGAAAGCTGTTAATGGACGACAAAACCAATTGTAATTTGTAGGTGCGCGAAAGTAAATAAGTTTTCTCATATTTGATCTGTCCAGGCCATTAAAATTCAAACAACGCGAAGGATTAAAAAAACACTTTCACACAACGCAGAGGGTTAAAACACCTTATATTAATAATTTTAAACAATACAATAAAAAAAAATACAAATTTTGTATATTAGAAATGTTCCGCATTTTCTCTATATACAAATATTTTTAATTTTTTTTGTACTTTTGCTCTATTATATATTACTTAATTAATGGAATAGGATATTGGATAGTGTGATGCTTGGTAATGGTATTCACTCAATGGTTTTGTTTCGTTCTGATTTAAAAATGTTTTGTCAACTCATCAGGCTATAGCGACAAAACCGAGTGATACACTCAATCAAAAATAGTGTTTGCTATATGTATACGCCAGCATGCAATGCGAAAGCGAAATATAAATAGCATTAACATTGTATGACCAATGTTATACATAACACTGAACAATATTATGACGTGGTCGTCGATAACAATGTTATATAGAAAAAAATGTTGATTACATATATAAGTTTATATACGTGCATTATTTACCCATACAAATGATTAATTTGATCGTACGATCTTTTATATAATCATGAAGGTAAGAACACTGAAACTTATACATCAACATTTATGATGTTCTACATCAAGGTAAAATTACCTAAAATTGTTAATGGAATAGGATATTGGATAGTGTGATGCTTGGTAATGGTATTCACTCAATGGTTTTGTTTCGTTCTGATTTAAAAATGTTTTGTCAACTCATCAGGCTATAGCGACAAAACCGAGTGATACACTCAATCAAAAATAGTGTTTGCTATATGTATACGCCAGCATGCAATGCGAAAGCGAAATATAAATAGCATTAACATTGTATGACCAATGTTATACATAACACTGAACAATATTATGACGTGGTCGTCGATAACAATGTTATATAGAAAAAAATGTTGATTACATATATAAGTTTATATACGTGCATTATTTACCCATACAAATGATTAATTTGATCGTACGATCTTTTATATAATCATGAAGGTAAGAACACTGAAACTTATACATCAACATTTATGATGTTCTACATCAAGGTAAAATTACCTAAAATTGTTAATGGAATAGGATATTGGATAGTGTGATGCTTGGTAATGGTATTCACTCAATGGTTTTGTTTCGTTCTGATTTAAAAATGTTTTGTCAACTCATCAGGCTATAGCGACAAAACCGAGTGATACACTCAATCAAAAATAGTGTTTGCTATATGTATACGCCAGCATGCAATGCGAAAGCGAAATATAAATAGCATTAACATTGTATGACCAATGTTATACATAACACTGAACAATATTATGACGTGGTCGTCGATAACAATGTTATATAGAAAAAAATGTTGATTACATATATAAGTTTATATACGTGCATTATTTACCCATACAAATGATTAATTTGATCGTACGATCTTTTATATAATCATGAAGGTAAGAACACTGAAACTTATACATCAACATTTATGATGTTCTACATCAAGGTAAAATTACCTAAAATTGTTAATGGAATAGGATATTGGATAGTGTGATGCTTGGTAATGGTATTCACTCAATGGTTTTGTTTCGTTCTGATTTAAAAATGTTTTGTCAACTCATCAGGCTATAGCGACAAAACCGAGTGATACACTCAATCAAAAATAGTGTTTGCTATATGTATACGCCAGCATGCAATGCGAAAGCGAAATATAAATAGCATTAACATTGTATGACCAATGTTATACATAACACTGAACAATATTATGACGTGGTCGTCGATAACAATGTTATATAGCACACTTTAACATTTTTAAATCAGAACGAAACAAAACCATTGAGTGAATACCATTACCAAGCATCACACTATCCAATATCCTATTCCATTAACAATTTTAGGTAATTTTACCTTGATGTAGAACATCATAAATGTTGATGTATAAGTTTCAGTGTTCTTACCTTCATGATTATATAAAAGATCGTACGATCAAATTAATCATTTGTATGGGTAAATAATGCACGTATATAAACTTATATATGTAATCAACATTTTTTTCTATATATTACTTAATTATTATTGAAAACATTTTATTATTATATTTTCGAATTTTTATGGATTTTTTCCAATTAATATTGTACATAATTTAACATTTTTTACATTTACACATTCTTTTTTTTTTTTTGTTGTATACTTTGTTGTATTGGTTTCATTCAAGAAAAAGACAGACAAAATAAAAAAAAAACGGTGTAATTTTAATTGAAGAAAATTTATTTGTTTCGCATATTTGAATTCCATTTTAATTTTAGTTTATTTTTTTTCAAAAACAATAGTAATAGATATTTTTGTATATATTTATTTATAATATATGTATAAGTATAAAAAAAAACACACGATTATGTTTTGATTAATAGTTTTTATCGTATGGATATATATATTTTAAATAATATCACGATTGCAAAAATTTAAAAAAATTGTTTTATACTTATATATATATATAATTCGGATGAGTTGTCATATAGTTTATATATATATATGTATTTTTTTATGGCATTTATTTAATCCATAGTTCCAACAGGCCGCATTCCATAATATACTATATATAATATTAATCAATTTTTTAATAGTCGTCGTGTGTAAATAACACCGTGCGTAAAAGTTTAAAATGAATAAATTTCTTATATAAACAAACGAAAGTAAAAAAAATATTATCAATTTTTTGTAATCGTAAAAACATATAAAACAGATTTTTTTTAGCATGATTATATGGTTATAGAGGAAAAATTTAATTAATTATTCTATATATAACAATTTCCATTCAAAAGAATATGTATATACATATATAAAGAATATATATAGAAATATAAACATATACGAAAAAGTTCAATTTATTCCCCATTTAAATGAATAATAAATATATATGCTAAATGCAAAAGAAATATATTATATAGATTGTCATTTATTTTTTATATTTTATATAATGTTTGAACAGGTATTGCAATTTTTTATGTGCATTTACCATTAAACGTATATATGTATCGTATTATGTTTACAAAAAGAACCTATATATAATATATATAGAATAGATGAAAGATAACTTTTCGCAATGCGGTAACATATTCATCATATATTCTATTTACATATATTTTCATTCTCTTTTTTCATGCGATTTCAATTAAGTTTGAATATATATTTATTAAACGAAACAAATGGGGTGTTGTGATGCGTTTAGAATATTAGAGATTGACTAGTTGTTCCATTCCTTTCGATTAATCAGAAGTATATCCATAGATTTTTCTACTCTGAACTACTTTTTGCTGTAGAACGGTGTTGGTTTCGTGTATAGAAAAATCTGCTATTTTCTGTTCTTACCCACTCATGGGAATCAGGGGAATAAAAGAAAGGCAAGGCAGTTTGAATATACCAAAAAAAATTTAATAATACAATGGAGTGATTTATTATTACTTGTCGGTTTTGTCGCACTGTAGCCCGTTAAGTTGACAAAACATTTTTAAACATCAGAACAAAACCAAATGAGTGATATACGAATTCAAGAATCCGACTGTCGAATATCTTATTTAAATTCCAAGAAATACAAGAAATTTATATTATAATTTTGATTTGTATCGCACAGAAAAAGGATACAATATCAATAACAATTATATTTATGATGCATTCACCGTTTACTATACTATATATAAAAAGTGACTTATTAGATTAATTTTGTAAATGTTTTATGAGTAGGGACTTTTTTTTAACCTTTTTTTACGTTTATTAAGTAAAAATGCAAGACAACCGCCTGAACATTCAGCAAATTTCTCATCAACTCACTCGCTCGATTGTCTCCAATTTTCCTCCGAAATTATTCAAACCATTTGGTTAATAAAATAATTGCTTATTTCGCAATTTAATTGTGTTTCACGTAAGAATTTTGTAATTATATAATTGAAAATTTTTGCGGTATAGAATTTTGATTACCTTTAATTTTGATAAATTATTTGATTTCATCCCATCCAACATCGCAGATATAAAACCAATGGATTATTAGAGGAATCTCGTTCTGTTTCTATAATCAATTTATTTGAAATATACCAGAGTTTCATATAACGAAGTTTCATGAAAAATCGAAAGAGTTTTTGTGACGCGAAAGGTTTTATGAATGTCATCGCTCCACCACCAAAAAATTGTTTGAGGAAGTTCTTGTGATCTATAATCCCTTTTATGAACAACCGTATCCCTATTTCATACAATTTTTAATAGTTCATTAAGTTTTAAATCTATATTAGCTGGAACTGGAACATAATTTTTTGATATAGTAAAATTTTAATAACAAAAAATCGTTAAGTTGCAAAATCGTCATAAATGCCCTTTCCTTCCCTATATAGAGGTGAAAGCAATCTATTTAGCTATATATCTAGATGTTATTAATATATTCACATCCATATGCATTTCCTCATTTTATGTTTTTTTATTTTGAAAATAAATAAATCATATAAAAACAAAAAAAAAAATTCTGTTTAATCAATAAAATATATGTTATATATATGGAAAAAATAAATAGAGTAGAGTAGGTATACCAATAGAAATATCCCATATACAAATTAATTTGTAAAAAGGAAATAGGGTAAATAGCGCTTTTTAAATATATTATATAAAAGAAAGAAAATATAAAATGAAAATATCCTGGAAAACTGTTCAAATATATAAAATAAAATCTATGATGGGAGGTTTTTTTCTTTATAAAAAAATATTCCTCTACTAAAAATAAATAAATTGATTTTTATTTTTAACTTTTTTTTTTAATACACAGGATCTTTCTTTCTATTATGAGGAAATTCAATTTTCAATATATTTTTTCTATAATTAAAAATGATTTAAAAAATGATAAAATAAATTGAAAAATCTTTGTTAAGGGTAATTTTCAGTCTTCTCTTATAAGGATCCGTCTTTTTTTATTGCGTACCGTTGCTTATCAAACACACAAAATGACCCAGAATTTTCAGTTCATTCTTAAAAGTTCCGGTTAAAACAAAAACGAACCAAACAAATGCAAAAAAAAAAAAAAATATATATGTATATTATATATGCATTTTCACAAAAATATCAACTTCTATAATTAATTTTAATCTATCATGGAATTTTTCCAATAAAATTGAATATTCTTAAGGTTTAAATCAGGTTTTTGTTTATAAGAAAAGTTATAATAAACCCTCTATTAAAGTAGAACTCTTGTTTATAACATATTTATAAATCCTCTACCTCAATAACCGGAAATATTTTTATATATTTTTGCATAGTTCACCAATTTAATTAAAACCTCTTTTTAGATAAAAAAAATATTTATATCTATCGTAAAAATTTCATTTTCGCAAGACATTCATAAATTTTTCATTTAAATATTCACATTCGCATATAAGTATAATAAGTTAAATATAATAAATATGACATGGCAAATATAAACCGCATAATAATTAGTATTTATAGTATTTTTATATAACAAAATTATTTAAATGAAAAATAAATGATGATTGATGTACATTCTTTATATTAATAATATATATATAGTTTTTAAACTCTATATCCAATTCATTATTATATATAAAATTGTTAGAATAACAAAATTTATATACCGCATATATACATTTCATATATACCATAAATTAAATATACAGAGATTTGTAAATATAATAGTTTTAAATTACATATTTATAAATCGTTTTTGAGAATTGTATTATTATTACATATTAAAAATTCTAATTTTCCATATTTTATTTATATATATATTACTCGTATATTAATTAACCTTGATGAACTATAAATTTATCTCTAAATATAAATATAGAATCGTTTTTTTTTATATTGTATAATTATTGTCATTGTACCTTTCAAATTTATAAAACATTTAATTTAAAAAAAGCAAAAAATTTGCAAAATATTTCTAGCAAAATATCATTATTATTATGTAAATCTAAATCATATAGTCACGGTTTTGGCATAACAATGTTATTATACTATATAATATTGATGCTGTCTTTGAATTTTTGTATAGTAACAGAAAAAAATGTTCAAGTTAATTTTTTTCTAAATATAATATATATCATTAATTATTTGATTCTATATGATCATGTATTGTTTAAAATATATATGATAACAAAAATGAATAACTTTAGATATGGCCGGTTTTTTATTTTTTGTTATTAATAAATGCATATTATAATTAAAATTATAAATATGAATGCAATTTTATGCGTGTGTGTGTATGTCTGTTTTAACGAATTGAAATATGATATTATATAAAAAAAAAATATTTAAGTCAAGGGCCCAGCTCGTATTTTGATATATCTTTTATGAACGCATATCAAATTTACAAAAAAAAATATGTAAAGTAATATGTAATTTTAAATGCAATTTATAAATGCAATTGTTTTTTTTTTTTACATTAAAGAAATGCAAATTCATCTTTTTTTTATTTTTTTTTTTTGAAGTATAAAAATATTACATTATGCATTACGTATTTTATATATTTGAATGTATGAAAAAAAAAAATACTTTTTTTATAGTAAAATATAATTTTTAGTGCATTATCATTATAATATTTATACAAAATGCAATAAATAGAGTACATAAAACATAAAAACATTACTTATTTTGTTAACTATATATTCTTCATTGTACGATTTGTACCTATACGATAACTAACATAATCTATTTTTTTATTATCATTGTAATGTCTTTACAAGCGAGTTATTTATATCAATTCATACTCAACATATATTTTTTATTCTTTACGATTTTTAGACGGCGAGTATGTGAATAATTTACCTAACATATTTTTTTTTTAAAATAAAAATTATTTGTGAAATATATAGAGACATACGTGTTTTTGCATTAATACAGTAGAATTGTGATATAATAAGGAATACTGTTGAATAGTAGAAATATACTTTTCAAATTGCGGGAGACCTCAAATACTTCAAAATCCTTTAAAAATATGGACCTCGTTTATAATAAACGAAATTGACTAAACTTTTATATAAATAAAAAATAATAAATTTTTCGCTATACAACCAACAATCTGGTTTTAGCGTCCAACAACAGCCCTCTGTTGTTAGCTTCTTAATTTGTGCCTTTTACGGTGTCGGTAATTAACCGTCGGTACGACCAACCACAAGCGGAAAATACAACTCTGTGTTAAAATTCAGATTCGAAAAATAACCGAAAACACAAAACATATTTTATGCATTCAGTAGGATTCGAACCCACCACGACCCCTAAAATTTCGTTAGAATTTTAATTTGGCATTTTTAACATTTACACCACAGAGTTATATCAAACTTTTAAAACAAGGAACGATTCATACGCGATTACCTCACGTATTTGAAATTAGTATTATGTATTAAATGCTTATATTTATTGATATTATCCCGAATTGCTCGATATTGCGTTCAATTGTTTTCATATTTCTTCCGTGAAAGGAAGTTTTCCAACAATTATTTTTTTTATTGTGCGAAAGAAATGAATAAAATGGAATTATATTCTTCATATATAATGTATTCACATTCCACTTCCATAGAGATTTTATCTTTTTTTCTGATTATTTGTAGATAAATTTATATGGATATAGAAAAATGTTTGCATTATTAATTTCAAAAACTATTGACATTGTCCATTGACACGAGAACGCGCGGCAAACTATTTTAACCTGTTTTATACTTTTCCTAAACCAAATAACCAGATATTTTGAAAATGGCCATAGAAAAATAGATACCATTCTGATAAAATATGGAAATACATTGAAAAACAAATCCTTTTTTTTTTATAGATTCTTACATACAAATTCTGTTTATTTTTCGTTCATTCTTTCTAATACATATTTATAGAAAAGAGGAAATTTCTGCGAATTGTCGTTTACGATCGTATAAAAAAAAAGATATGAAAACTTCAAATTTCTAGTTTTTGGTTTCAATTATAGTTTTTGGTTTTTTTATTATTATTACGAATATCTACTGTTTGTTTTTCTAATTTTAACGTAATATATCTTAACCTAATCTTAACCTAATCTAATATAAACCCAATATAGAATCTATATGAGAAAATTTCAAAATAGACTAAACAATCCTATCAATAAATTACTCCTTTATATCGCGCGAATCTACTGTATATGCATATACATAAAAATTCAAAATGAAATTCTATTATATATTAAACAACAAAAATGTAATATATTTTTGCATAACAATAACAATAATAATAATAATAATAGAAAAGAAATATATATAAAATCGTTTTCGCAATAATCCCTCTTATACAAACACAAAAAAAAAATTAAAAAAAAACTAATATATTCGAGTGTGAGTTAAACGGAAGCGAATTTCTATATATTTACAATATATTTTTAAAAACAAGAATATATATACATATTATATTATATCATCAGTATATTTATGTACATAAAGATATTACAAAAATTTACCTATTTGCATACGTAATATGTTGGGGTAATGTTAAGGAAACTTATATGTATATTATTATTTTTGTTTCTATATCATCATATATTGTATAATTTACAAGTTCTAAAAAATACCTATGTAATATAGATATAGAGTGTTAACAAAATATATTTCAACAAAACATTTTTTGCATGTGAATGAAAAAAAAAAAAATAAAAGAAAAGATATCAGACAGTTTAACCGTTCAACAAAAAAAAAAACAATAAAAGGAAAATGTCTTTTTAACTGCGACAATATATTTAACAGTGATATATATTAATTGAATATACCCGCCTGTCTCGCCATTAATATATGAATATATATTATATAAAATAAAAATCAGTTGTTAAAAATGGAATATATTATATTATAGGTATGTTTTGTATAACATAAAATTTATAGACGTTAAAAATTAAAAGAAATATTATTATATGATTCTTTCTATATATACAATATTATGATAATTTATGATCTCTCGGTAAATTGATATATTTACAAAATTATTATCTAATTCTCCCCCCAATATATAGTTTGCGATCATTTAACGTTATGCGATGATTTTTTTTTAGGGATGGAAACATATTTTAATGGAAAATCTACATAAAATAAATTAAAGGATAAGATTTACAGGATGAAAAAGCCTAAACACGTTATTTTGCATTATAACGTAACATAAGGAGGACGGTCAAATCAACTTTTTTAGTAAGATACATTTTTTCTTCATCTATTCAATACTCGACTATATGATGATTGAAATGTGGTTGGTAAACAATCAAGAGATTCAATCATTATCGTTGTTAGAACGTTGAGTTTCGGCAATATGGGATGGAACGCGAACGAGGAGAAAACAATGTACATATGATATCGTGCCAAGAAATTGCGGATTTCTAACACCACATAATTAAAACGTAATAATTGCCCATAAGCAACGAAAATCAATCTTGGATTGTTTCTACAGGAAAGATTTCGTTTATTGGCTTGCGACGAAACAGAAAACGTTGAATATAGAAAACAGATAAATCAAAATGTATCGCAGATAATATGCTTATCGTCGATCGATTGGTTTTCAATAATATAATGATTGATAATGATTTTAAAAAATGTTGTTAATTATTTACTATCTGATATTTTACCACATCATAAAAACAAACCACAATCGCCAAAATAAACAATTAAGAAAATAAATCAATCATCAATAAATAAAATTGGGTGGTAAAAATTTTATCTGCACAAATAATATCATTAAATTATTAATTCATTTATTGTGTTGTATATTTTTTATAAATCATAAAAAAAAAACTATATATAAAATAATGATGAATGAGGAGATGACAAAATTGAAATTCGATATATAATTTTATTTATTTTAATATTAAAATAAAGTAAATATACTATTTTTGACATAAAAATTATGTTTATTGTTCTTTTAAAAACAAAACTAATAATAATAAATATTGATGATTTGACCAATCAAAAAAAAAAAAACAACAAAATTAAAATAAATATGTTTTTAACCTTGAATTATATTTAGTTTAATAAAGTGTGTAAAAAAATATTATTGCATTGTAAATTAAAAAAATATTATTATTAAATAGAATTATATAGAAACAGGTATAAATTTATAATAACTCGTTTATTTTTTTTTATATTATTATTAAAATTATTGAATTAAAAAATAAAATTGTCTGTTAAAAATATACCTAAAGCTTTACGCATAAAAATACAAAACAAAAAAAAAACTAGTGGGTCTAGTTTATTATTTATAAATATGTTTTTTTTTTATTATATACACTCGTTTTTGTATTAAATTTTATTTATTTTTTTTTTATTTCATACATTTTGTATATAATGTTCTATTTTAAGTTCATATGTATATATTTCTTGTTAATCTTACCCACTTTCTTTCTTTCTTTCTTTAATTTATATAATTTTTTTTTAAAATAAATGTATACAATTTAAATGCAATCTATATATTTATTTATTAAAAAAAAAAATATAAATATAAAACATAAAATAATTGATTTGCAAAGGAAATAGAAATTGTATATTTATTTTTTTTTAATTTAAATATTAAAATTCGATCGATAAACGATAAAACTTCACAAGAAAATTCAGATAAAATTCAGAAATTCAGAAAAAAAATAGCAAAATTTTCGCGTAAACGAACAAAATATTCTGATTATTTTATTCGAATTTTTAAATCAGAAAAATTTCTTCTTTATATATAGAAAATATTCAAATATCGTACAATTTTTTTTTTAATTTAAATATAAAAGCGATCGATAAATGCGGAGCTTCAAAAGAAAATTCAGATATAATCTCAAAAAATAGCTACATTTTCGCTTTAAAGCCCAACATTCAATATATAACTATGGAAAGTTTTTAACTAATTATTTTAAAACGGAAAAATTTCTTCATTACAGATAATATAAGAAAATATTCAGCAGATATCGTTTTTTTTTATGTTATATTTAGAACGCAGGTTCAGTTTTTGCAGAAAATTAGTTAATTTAGGAATGATTTTTTTTGTTATTTAAAAGAGCAAATTCAGGAATGCAGTTCTTCATTTACAAAATATTTAATCCTAAATAAAACAAAAGGATTTATTATCGATTAGTTTATAATCAATTGAATTTAAGTAACATTCTCCATATATTTCAAAGTAAATTATAGTTCAACAAATTAGTCTAAAGTGGATTATTTTGTATTAAAACAAAAAAGTTATTTTTTTTTTTTAAACCAAAATCTAGAACGTTTTGAGATTCGCGAATCATTGATAAGAATTTATTTAATAAAGGAACATTTTTTATTATTTTTAATGCTGTTAAAAATATATATAATAATTTTTCCTTTAAAAACTATATTAAAATCGATTTTTTTTTATAACAAAATAAACTTTCAATGAAAATATCCTATAAATAAATAATAATTCAATATAAAATAAACAATTCTTTTCCTTATAAAACAAAAGAAATAAAAAATGTTAATATTTTTTATATTAAAATTTATAAATAATGAATACTTTTTTTATTCCATTATTATTATATCCATTTTGTCCTTATTATTTTATATTTAAGATTTAATTTAAAATTTATTGTATCTCTATATAATACAAAATAAACACAAACACAATTATTAATTTTTATTAAAAGTATTACGATGACCTCAATACTATAAGAAAAAAATAAAATAAATTCTTCTGTGATTTCAGTAACAAAAAATAAAAACAAATATATATTTTATTGTTGTTTATGTACCATATAATAAAAATGATTATTTGCAAAAATATTTCTCCGTTATTTTTATATAGTACTTTTAAAAAATTTTTTTGGTAAACCACAATAAAAACGAAATACCATAAAAAGTATTAATAAATTAGGTACATAGTTATGCGATCTCTGATGCTGGCGGCACCGGGCACACCTACATTATACATATATTATATCAAATATATGTTTTGATTATATCAACAGGTGGGCGAAATTTAAAAATATTATTATATACATATACAATAAATAATCCATTATAAAATAAATTTTTTTTTAATCAACCGCAATGTATTTTATTAAATGCATATACACCTAATATAGTGTATATATTTTTTTTTGTTTTGTATTTATTATACAATTCAATAAACTCTGTTTAACGAGGTGCTGATGATGATATAACAAAGTTTTATAAACTATTGTGATGATTATACCTTTTTTGAATTGCAAGTTTAATAATATAACAAGCCGGTAAATAAAGTCAATCAATCTATTTTATATATATAGATGAATTTATTCTTATATGGGGAATTTTCTTTTATTGCTATGTTTTTCGAATCTGAATTTCAACACAGAATTGTATTTTCCGCTTGTGGTTGGTCGTACGGCTAATTACCGACACTGTAAAATACACAAATTAAGAAACTAACAACAGAAGGCTGTTGTTGGACGCTAAAACCAGATTGTTGGTTGTATAGCGAAAAATTTATTTTCATTTTTTCTATGTAAAGGGTTTTAGCTATTATCTTTTTGGCAACACTGGATTAAACAGTTGACGCACGTTTCGTGTTTTGTTGTTGTGACTGTCAAACATCTTCAGTTTGCTCTCTAAAATTTAACCACGAATCGTCTTACAAACGAACAACGCCTGCAAATTATTGAATTTTATTATCAAAATGCGTGCTCTGTTAAGAAAGTTCATCGCAACGAAATTGTGTTCAGCGACGAAGCTCATTTTTAGCTCAAAGGGGTACGTAAATAAGCAGATTGATTGTCGATTTTGGAGTGAATATCAGCCAGAAGCATTGCAACAGCTATACCAATGCATCCAGAAAAAGTTACAGTTTGGTGCGGTTTTTTTGGCTGGTGGCATCATTGGACGGTACTTCTTCAAAGATGATGCGAATCGTAACGTAACTGTGAATGGTGAATGCCAACGTGAGATGATATCCAACTTTTTTTTGCCCAAAATGCAAGAGCTTGACTTGCATGAAATGTGGTTTCAACAAGACTGGGTGCCACATGCCACACAGCACGCGCAACAATGGACTTATTGAGAGGCGAGTTCGGTGAACATTTTATTTCACGTTCGGGACCGGTCAATTGGCAACCTAGATCGTTATGTTAAAGCTCATGTCTATGTATACAGACAAGCCCGCTTCAATTCAGACGCATTGGAAGACAACATTGAAGCATTTATTCGTGAGATACCGGCCGAAATGTTGGAAAGAATATGCCAAAATTGGACTAAGCGAATGGACCATTTGTGGCACAGTCACGGTCAACATTTGCATGAAATAATCTTGAAACATTAAATTATATGGACCGTACTATCGATTCAAATAAACAAAAATCATGCATTTTTCTGAATTGTATGTGTTTTTTTTTTTAAAAAACTTTCCTATAGCTGTTAAAAAATCACTCAAAATTATAACAACAAATTTCTATGAGTCTATAAGAATTTTTATAACATTGGGAATTTTAGCACAAAAGTTAAGCATAAATACCATTAAAATTTTTATAATATTATAACCGATTTTCTTTGTAATTAAAACCTTTTAATTCTAATACCTAACATCCACGTTTTGCGAAGGTTTACTGTATATAAATAAAAACAATTTAAACTTTAACATTTATTACTGTAGTGGTTAATTTTTTTGTTAGAGATTTTCTTATTATATAAAATTTTACCATTTATTTATATACAAACTTTATATTATTTCAACTAAATAAGAATGCAATGCAATTACTCTCTTAAATAAAAAATCTAATTGTTATAAGAAGAAAAAATATATTTAAAAATTTTATAGTGTACATGTAACAAAATAATAATAAGAAATGTTTTTTTTTTTTTGCGAATTTATTTATGTGTGATATTAAAAAAATTTTTTTTTTTTTAATAATTTATTTAATTTAAATTATATTATTATTGTATATACCATACCATATATAATATTGAACTTTTAACATTTATTATATTCATATTCTCTTGTTGGCGGCTATATAGAAATAAAATACAAATAAAACAATACTATATAATATAAGAAAATGATGAAGGAATTGAATTATCTATTGTATAATTTTTTCTTGTAAATATATTCCATATCTTTTTCGCATTTATATAGATTTATTTTTTTATTATTTTAAATTTAAATTATTTAATAAAATATGTATTTATTTTTTGTATTTATAATAATAATAATAATAATAATAATAAAAAGAAAACAATAATAAGAAATAGCGGAAATTTTCACTATTTACGTTTTGTTTATTTTTTACGATTTATTTTTCTTTTTTTTTTTGTTTTTTTTTAATACAATTTCTTTAGAATATTTTCTTTGTTAACCCCCGCTAAAATTGTTTTTAATATCACGTAAGTATAATATAATCATATATCAATTAATTAAATCATATAAAAAAATTAATTAATTAATTAAATATATATTGGTATGTAAATACGTGTTTATATATTTTAATAATTGGACTAAAAAAATAATAATGTAAATTTCCCTTTATATATAGGAAAAAATGATGACCATTCAAATAATTGCATTCATTTGAATATCTTCATATATATTTCATTTAAGAGGAAATTATACCGAATGCATTATATACAGACCACTGAAATGCGTCCACTAAAGAGTTTTATGAAAGAATGAGATTCAAGAATGAGTTGATAAAACAAAGTGACTATAAAAACTCTATGTGCATCTTTTAAGAAAGTATAGATAATTTATTTTATTAGTTCAATATATATAAAACGTGAGATCAGATCATTGCAAATATATGTTTCATATGTATTTATATGATACATATATGCGAATGTTTATATTAAAATAAAATATGCAAATTTTATTATATATATATTAATTGTATGTAAATTTTAACAATTGTGAGAGAGTATACCATATATAAAGTTATAACAAAACCAAATAAACAATTCCTATAAATATCTAAATACCGTTTTGATTTTTTGCATTATGATTATTAATATAATAGAATTAAATTAATTATATATAAAATAAATATATTATAATAAATAAAAATATCACACACATGAATATTATTATTTTATTTAATTAAAATATAGGTATATATTTTTATTTTTCTATCTGTAAATAGTAATTATATTTTTTTAATAATTAAAATAAAGTATACAAAAACGGCTTAAAAGAATTTATTATGAATTTTAAAAACACATCTGTAATTATAATTTTCAAATTGCGGTAATGGTGAACTGATTATACACATTACATATAAATTGATAAGAAGATTTTTCACCATCAAATATTCACTATAATAACTAGTCTTTATTTCCATGCATTTATAACTTTATAGAATTCCTGTGACACGAGAACTATCCCAAATACATTGTTGAATTTAATAATAACCTTTATAGGAATTGAAAAAAATTATAACATAGCGATAGAATTTATTTTTGTTCATTATTGCCTTATTAGAAATTCATTTCAAATATATTAAGTGGTACAAATATTCAAACATTTTTGTGTAAAATCGTTACTATACGACAGAATCGGTCAGTAAAACCTGGAAATTCTATTGCAATGATGGCCCGTATAACGAAATCACTTAATCCGCAGAGAAGCGATGAACCTATGATTCATATTGAATACATTATTGTGGGTTTTTGGGAATTAATTTATGAAATTTTGAAGATAAAAGCCAATCATATGAAAGTAAAAAAAAGTAACTCATATGTTTTTAAACAATTGTTCAACAATTGCACTTTAGATCATTTGAGTCTTTAGATGATAGGATGAAATGCTTAATTTAAATGATTGATATAGTAAATAATTGATATAGTTTTTCCATAATCTGTTCCTGTTCCATAATCTTAATGTTTTTTTTTTTGGAACAAATGAATTTTTGTTGGTTCTAAAAAAGTTATTACCAGACACGGAGTATGGATATGCAGTTCCAGAAATTTTTGAATGATAACAGAATTTAATATAATATTCACCCAGGCATTCGTTAGGTGGTATAATATTTACAAAAAAAAAATGGTCATAATGAAGCTACTGCGATGAGCGCTCATCATATTATGATCGTGTGACATTGAAACGAAATCGAATCATTCATTTTTGATACAAAAAAAAAACCATACCAAAAAGGTTCTATAATCTATAAAGATAAAAATAATGTTCGATAAGGTTTCAAAAGAGAAGAATGAAATATTTTTTGAATAATGAGCCTAATAATTTTTTGAGAAAAATCATTCGGTATATTAAAGCAGAATTTCTCTGCAAAAGACGCTTGTCATGCAATCAAAAAGATCATCAAAAAAAATAAAAAAAATTACCTATCAATTTATTACTCTGTGGTGTAAATGTTAAAAATGCCAATCTAAAATTCTAGCGAAATTTTGGGGTCGTGGGCTCGAATCCTACTGAATGCATAAAATATGTTTTGTGTTTTCCGTTATTTTTCGAATCTGAACTTTAACACACAGTTGTATTTTCCGCTTGCGGTTGGTCGTACGGCTAATTACCGACACCGTAATACACACAAATTAAGAAACTAACAACAGAAAGCTGTTGTTGGATGCTAAAACCAGATTGTTGGTTGTATAGCGAAAAATCATTTGTTATTATTATTTTTTTATCAATTTATTTATATATACATTTATTTTTATGGTTTTCCCGAGAATTTTCCGGAAAAACTCTTCAAAACATGTATGGATTTGAACAAAACCGAGAAGATATTTTTCTAAGCAAACTGTACCGTATTTATTATTTTTTTAGAAATTGTGAAAATATTTAACAATATTATAAAAGGGTATGAAAAATTTTTGTTATATTATTTTAAATAATCCAATTGACTTTATAAATAACAAAAATCCCAAAATTTCCATATTTTTTTAATTATAATTATAGATTTAGGTTCAAATTTATATAGTTCTTAAAAAAATATAGTCTTTAAATGCCGCGGCGGTCTTTGAATATTGTAAATCTTAAATGGTTTTTTACCTTGTTAGTGTTTTTTAAGGATAAAATATTGATTCTTAATCACTCAAATACATTAAATATATTGAATAGATTGCGGTTAATCTTTTGAGAAACTCTTATATAATGTTTTGTATTTTTATTGCCTTCGTACGTACAATTACATTACCTTATTCTTATTTTTATAAGAAACTTTTTAAATCATACTTCATATAAAACCAAAAAAAAATAAAACATAATTGCATTCTCATTTATGAATAAAAAAATATATATAGATCTTATATATTCAGTTTACGTATATAAAAAAAATGTACTTGAAACGTTATAATAAATACAATTTTATTTTTACTTTCGCTTTTAAAACTTTACCATATATTCTTTATAGAAAAAAAAAACAAAAAAGGTACAAAACAACTACAATATAATTTACTTATATTTTTCATTCAAATTTTTTTTTTTTTGTGTTTGTTTGATGTGAATATACCTGCAATTTTATTGATTTGAACATAAGATAAGAATATATGAATTTAATGTTGAGTTGATGATCATCGCATAAAATATATCTATGCGATTCAAAAATACAGTAAAAATTTTTCTATATATATATAGACAACCACCGGACGTGTTAGTCATTTAATTTTTTTTTTATAATATCATCATCATAATAATAATATTTAAAATATATGTAATCATTTTTCTTTTGTTATATTTAATTATATTATTATTATAAATAGACTATTATAAATAAAAATGCATTCATATGTATAGAGGAGAGACCCTGAATAATATTGCTTTAAATTTCCATATATCTAAAAACTTACTGATCTAAAAAAATAATTATTAGAAAATGAATGAATTAAATATTCTTTTCTATAAAACACATTTGTTTCATTCCCGTTTTATCCCTGAAAAAGGATATATTGAAATGTGTACAGAAATACGCACAAAAATTTTTTTTTAAAATATCCCCCCTTTTTTTTATGTGGCGCCAAAAACTCGGATTCGGATATTATAATTGCTATTTATTTATTGAAATCAAAAAAAAAATCCTATATAACTTTCGATTAAATAATTTTTTTTTTTATTATTATTTTCAATTGTTTACGCGATCGTATATAATTATATGATGATACCGTCATATAATAAAAAAATTAAAAAAATCTCTTAATATTCTATTGAAATAACTTTTTTTTTTTTTTTTTTTTAAATATATATGTACGTATATATTTATCGGAAGTGCATTATTATATCAAAAACCATTTTGTATACTTATATGAATAAACATCAATTCATTGTATACAATTATTATTACCTATATATCTCATTTCAAATCATCGCATTCGCATCAAGTATATTGTAAATGAATGTATGTATATGAATCTATATAATACAATACAATATACACTTTATATAATTTGAAATGATAATCACGTATTTATAATATATATAAATACATACATTTTTATAAGTTTAAGAGATTATTCAATTTTATTGGCAATAAATAATTAATTTTAAAAATATTTGCAAGATGATAGCAGTTATTTTTATTAAATTAAAAAATTATTATGTTTTGCGACTACTGGTAAAAAAATAAATAAATTAATTTAATTCGCCAAAAGTTTAACTTTTGCTATATAAAAACAACTTTCATTTTCAAATGAAAAATTATTTGTTGTTTGAAGAAAAAAAAATACCAATAATATATAGTTGCATATGTATTTATGCGTGAATGAAAAAAAATAAAATAGAGATGTTTATCATATAACATATAATGGATAAATACAAAATATAATTATTATGTTTAATAATACGCGGTTTTCCTTAACTTGTCCGCAAAGAAAGATCGTAGTTTATTGAAATTTTAACCAGAAAATTATTTTTTTTTTACATTGCAATTGTTATCTTACTTGAGTTTTCTTTTTAACTCTTTCCAAGATAACTATTACAAAAAAAATATCCCCGGTCAACTTGAAATGTTAGATTTTTGATGAATGGGTTTAAAAACACGATCGTTTTGAGAAAAAAAAAATCTCCTTGATATGTTGGATTTTTTCGAAACTGTGACCTGTGAATTTCCTTCAGGAAGTTACAGAGAATTGCGTACAGGAAATTACAGAGAATTTCCTTCATGGAAACTACAGAGAATTTCCTTCATGAAACTATACAGAGAATTTTCTTCGGGAAACTACAGAGAAATGCGTAAAGAAATTACAGGGAATTTCCTTGAGGAAATTGTACAGAATTTGCATCAGGAAATCCTACAGAATTTCTTCACTACATTATGGAGAATTACCGAAATCAAATCCTGCATCTTTTGCTAAAGGAAATTCTGCATGATTTACTAAAGGAAATTCTGCATCATATCCTGTATAATTTCCTGTAGAAATCTCCGTACATTTTCTAATAAAATCGAAATAATAGAGAAAATAACAGAGAATTTGCTTCGGGAAACTACAGAGAATTTCCTCCAGCAAACTCTACAGAGAATTTCCTTCAGGAAACTACAGAGAATTTCCTGAATGAAATTACAGAGAATTTTCTTCGGGAAACTACAGAGAATTTCCCTCAGGAAGTTACAGAGAATTTCCTTCAAGAAACTACAGAGAATTTCCCTCAGGAAATCATACAGAATTTCTGCACTACATTGTAGAAAATTTCGTAAAGCAAATCCTGCATTTTTTACTAAAGGAAATAATGCTGCTTGATTTATTGAAGGAAATCCTGCATCATGTCCTGTATAATTTCCTGTAGAAATTCCGGAAATTATGTTTATAAATAAAATAAAACGGTATTTTTTTGTTTTACAAATTTTATTTGTTTTATCCTTTTAAGGATAGTAATGCCTTATCTATGAATAATCTATAAATTGCCCGATTTCCCAATATGTGTGATTGCTTCGTCTATGCCAAGAAAATTCGACAGCCGAAAAATTCTATATATATTTTTTATGCATTTAACATAATATGATGATAAATAAATAGAAAAAAATTGTGTCACTTAACATAATTTTTTTTATTGTGAATATATATAAACAATAAATTTGATTATAATCGTAATTTTATGTTAAGCGTATACTTTAAACTATAAACAACATTTATTCATTCATTCATTCATATATATTTAACAACAAAAAATAAAAAAAAATCAATAAATATAAAAGTGATAGATACAATAATAAAAAAAAATTTATTACATGATAATTATAATTAAATTTATTTATTCAATTTTTATTTATTTTTTTTTTATCTTTCTTCATTAAACTTTGCGAGTTTCACATAGATATATTTATTTAACTAATTTTTTTTTTTTGTTAACTGAGCGATCGTATTATTATATGATATATGATGCTGAAGAAATGAATTGAGTTTAATTTTTGTAGTATATATGGAAATACATAATTTATAAATTTTTCTAAAAATAAATAATATAATGTTAATTTTAATGTTGATGTTTATTTGTTTAAGATAAATTCAATTATGGAACATATTTCTTATTGGATTTTGTGTTTGTTTTTTTTTTTTTTTTTTTCGTTTCATATATTTGCATATTTTTCATATGGTTTTTTTGTGTAATTTGTAATTTTTCATTCAAAATTCTTATGAAAAAAAAAAAAAAAAACATTTTCATTGACTATACGAAAATATTGTCGTCGTGGCGTTTTGTGAAAGATCTGTTAAAATTAGAATTTTTTTTAATTGATTTTCCACAAAAAACATGAATTTTGAAATATACATGGAAAATTTCAGACAAAAATCGCAATAAACTGAAAAGATTTAACAACTCTTTTCTGTATATATTTATATAAAGAATATTTCATGTTATTATTAGTATTAATTTTGAATCGTTTGTATTTTAAAGAATTTTCTTTTGTAAAATTACAAATTACAAATGTTTTTTGTTTATTTTTCTATTCAAAATTCAAATTTACTGAATGATGACCCATATAAATAGAATTTTTTCTTCTTCTAAATAACTCTATACCAAAAGCATATATATAGTTTTTGAAAATCGGAAATTGTATACATAAAAAATAAAATAATATAATATATAGTTATCAGGTCCGTTTTGCCCATGTATGCCGACAATAGCTCAAAAAATAAGATTTAGCGTAGATATAATAAAATTAATTTTTCGCTAAACAACCAACAATCTGGTTTTAGCGTCCAACAATAGCCTTCTTCTGTTGTTAGTTTCTTAATTTGTGTCTTTTACGGTGTCGGTAATTAGCGGTACGACCAACCGCAAGCGGAAAATACGCAACTCTGTGTTAAAATTCAGATTCGAAAAATAACCGAAAACACAAAACATATTTTATGCATTCCGTAGGATTCGAACCCACGACCCCAAAAATTTCGTTAGAATTTTAGGTTGGGATTTTTAACATTTACACCACAGAGTCATAGCGTAGATAGATATTAGATATTCTGTCGTCGTTATTAATCAAAACTCTTCCCATAGGTTTTTGTTTTAAAATAATCGTATATTTAAAACAGAAATTTTATATTAATTAAAATATTTATAAATAATCGTTTTCAGTGTCCTTATATAGATAACGGCGCCTGATTCATTTGCATCAATATATTGTATATGCATAGCGGCGCGGTCCTGATATAGTTATATATAGAATAGATGTTATATAATATAACAAAAAAAAAATAAATATTTATTATATGTTCAATTTTTGTTTAAACATAACACAACATTATTAATATTTACATCATCTGCTGTTTTGTTAGTATTTTATTTAAATTACATAAATCACGCGCATTCAAGAACGTATTTATATATTTGAATTTGAACGAAAAAAATTAATCTGAATGAAATTTATTTAGGTTTTTTTGATTTATTATTATTATTATTATTATTATTATTATCCAAAACACTGTATAAATAGGTGATTATAATTTCATTAATATACCTTTCACCGTCAAAATTTGTCTTAAAAAATATTTAAAAAAAACGATGTTTTTCAGTAGATTATTAATAAGATTAATTACCACAAATGTTAAATGTTGTCAGAGAATCAATGAATTTGTTGTCACACACATGAAATATATTAATGGATCAGTTTTTTAGGAAAGAAAATAAATTATAGTCTTTAAATAATATATAAATCTAAAAAAATTATATTGTAAAATTAAAAAAAAATGACTATCGTTTAATCATTCATTAAGATGAATGTGCGAAAATGAATTCTGTTGTTTTTTTAACCCTCCGTTGTGTTCTTTTTTTTCTTTTCCTTCCTTGTGGGAATTGCCCTGCGGTCAGAACACCACCTATTAGAAAAGACAATATCTTCAATTCTATTAATACATTTTTATGGTGTGTTTATATTGGCAAATTAAAAAAACAAAGTTTTCTAAAGATAATTTAATAAACAATGTATTGGAGATTTTTATTGTAAAGAAAATTTTATGTGAATTTTCTTCTATAATAAATTGTATGGGACCTGAAATTTCATTTTTTTTATTTAGTATATATTAATAGAAAATATTAATTAAATGCAAAATTGGCTATTTAATAATTTTTTTCAACTATCAATGCTATAAAAAAGCTGAAATTCCTTTTTCTTTTGGTCATAAAAATGATTATTCCATAGTCAAATTCATTTACGCGTGCAAAATTCGTGGGAAAATTCAATTTGGCAATTACAGAAAAAATCTTTTGTATTACGACAATTCAGGATATATTGAAATATAATTTAAATTTTATCTTATTATTTTTACAAATTATTTAAAAATGCAATATATATAATTATTTTTAATTAAAAAAAAATATTGTAATGGATTTTCCATATATTTTTTAACATCCTCTATAATTTTATTTTATCTAAATCGATATTTTTTTTTTTTTTTGGTAAAAATACATTAAAAAAACATTTTATTATTTAAGAAATAAAAATATATATATTATTAGTGCGTTTTAATTGAATTAGAAAAAAAAGACCTAATTTATTTTTAATATATTGCAAAATTTCTGTATTAAAAAGATTTTTAAAAATTTCGTAAAAAAAATAAAAATGTATAAAAGAATTTTGTTATATTATATATAGAAAAAAAATATAATATACCATTACAAATTTTAGAAGAATTTTTTTTTTGTTGTTTGTCGGTCGATCAATCAAATTTTGTTAAAAACATTTTTTTTAGAGTTATATATTATTATATATGTATATGGTTTGGTTTATAAAGAAATAAATCTTTCTATTTTTTTTTTTTTTTTATATATCTACTGTCCGTATATTGAACGCGACATAGATATATATATAAAAATTATAACTATGATGTGTTAGAAAATAAAAATTTTAAGAGAAACCTCTAGTTTATAGTAAAACAAAAAAACAAATTTGTTAATAAAATTAAATTTTTATAATTAAACGTGAAAGAAATAAGTCGCATAAAATGTTAATAAGAGTTTACAATAAAAAATAAGAAAAAATTTAAACAATGAATCGGATATAATATGAAAAAAAAAAAAAAAAAAACAAATTGTACAAATTGTTTAAAAACCTATTTAAGATTAAAAAAAAACAATTATGTTTGATTTCATGCGTGCACAAATTAAATATAATTTTATTTTAATATGTGTTTTTAAAATAAATAAAATCAAGTACTATATATCAATTATCAATTATTATTTTCTATAATTAATATCTTTTGTTGTTTTTTTTTTAAATATATAATTATAATTGTTTTATGTTGGGGAATTATTGTCATTAACATTATAAATTTAATGTCATAAAAAAAACTATAAATTCGTATCCATCCATCATTTCAATATATCAAAAAAATTTCTTTGATTAGTTCCACCATTAAGAAAAATATGTATTTAATTAATGAAACCTTTATGAAAGATCAAAAGTGTTGGAAAATTTTTTTTTTTTTGATTTTTCACCTGTCCGTTTGATTTCGCTGCGGCGATTGAAATGTATTTTAGAATACCAGAATTCTGTGTAATATTCTAAGGATATGATTTTATAAGAAAATTCTTTATATGATACTCTAAAATCTAAAAAAAAAAATCCCTATATTTTTCTAAAGAAATTCTATATGACTTTTTTGAAGAAATTCTATACAGTTTTTTAGAGGAAATTCTATACAATTTTCTATAGGAAATTCTATACAATTTTCTATAGGAAATTCTATACAATTTTCTATAGGAAATTCTATACAATTTTCTATAGGAAATTCTATACAATTTTCTATAGGAAATTCTATACAATTTTCTATAGGAAATTCTATACAATTTTCTATAGGAAATTCTATACAATTTTCTATAGGAAATTCTATACAATTTTCTATAGGAAATTCTACACAAATTTCTAGAGGAAATTCTATACAAATTTCTAGAGGAAATTCTATACAAATTTCTAGAGGAAATTCTATACAAATTTCTAGAGGAAATTCTATACAAATTTCTAGAGGAAATTCTATACAAATTTCTAGAGGAAATTCTATACAAATTTCTAGAGGAAATTCTATACAAATTTCTAGAGGAAATTCTATACAAATTTCTAGAGGAAATTCTATACAAATTTCTAGAGGAAATTCTATACAAATTTCTAGAGGAAATTCTATACAATTTTCTGGGTAAGTTTTTAAATGAAATTCTGTATCATTTTCTTGAGAAAATTCCAAACGAAATATTCTAAAGCAAATTCTATCCGCAATATTCTAAAAGAAATTCTGTATTCTGTATATTCTAAAGGAAATTCTCTCTATTAATTTTCTGGGAAAATTCTATATTCTGTATAAATTGCGGTAGAACCAAATTCTTTACAATTTTTCTATCGGAAAATTCTGCATAATTATTTTAAGTCATTTTATACACTTGAATTATGTACATTACGATTTTATATCATTTATTTCTTCTTATTATTTTTAGTATTTTAACCTTTTTAAATATTTTCATTTATAAACAATATATAATAAATCCCCACCAACACAAATAAATCATAAGGTATTTTATTTTTTAATTAATTTATTTATTACTTATACAAAAATAATTGAAAAATATATTTATATTATACGATATTAATTACAAAGAGGTTTATTTGATTCAAATTATAAATAAAAAAATCGATCCTCAATCACGATCGACAAAATATCAATAATAATAATAATAATAATATAATTTCATTTTCATGAATATATAAAAAAATAATAAAATTATATGAATTTAATTAAAATAATTTATATTAAACTAACCTTTCGTAATCGTAAAACTTCAATATCATTTGTAAATGTATTTTTCGATGTATCCTGTAATTATATAAAAGAAATAAAAAAATAAATATATTTATATTGGTATTATAACACAAATAAAAAAATAAAAGACTTAAAAGCAGTATAATTGTATGTGCGGGGGCGAGAGAATTGCAAAAAAAAAAACCACTTTATTTATTTATATTATAACATATATAGATTTACTACAGAATTTTTCTCATAATGCACGAATCATTTCACGGTAATAATTATTTCAATTTTAAACATATATTGTTGTGTAGTGCAATCACCTGTTGTAATCTTGACCAATTTAAATTTTGATGAACATCTGTTGGTAATACTCCAGTAGTAGCAGATGAGGATGAAGATGATGATGATGCAGAAGATGCAGAAGATGCAGAAGATAGTATCGTTGTAATTTGTTCATTATGTAATGATCGAACACCCGTCGTCGATACACTTGAATTATATTTTTGTTCAGAAGATGATGTAGAAAAATGATGAAATTTTTTATCCATCAATAATAAACTATCACAATTTTTATTATTTTTTGGTGTTTTATTATTATTATTATAATTATTATCACTACAACCTGTATTATTATTAATACTAATATTATTATTATTATTATTATTATTATTATTGTAATTTCTAGCAACTTTTAAATTAATTTCAAAATCTAATGATTTATTCGTTTGATTATTATGATGATTGTGATTATTATTATTATTACTAAATGATAGGGAACGTGCAAATGAACTTTTAAAATTTGTTGGATGATTTGATGGTTGAGATAAAATTGTTGGTAACGATGATAAATGTGAAGGTGATGAAGGTGATAATACAATGGTGGTAGTAGTTGATGATGATGATGATGATCCAGACGATTCATGGTATGGTGATGATGATGATGATGATGATGGCGGCAACGATACTGATACTGACGATGGTATCGGTGGTGGTGGTGATTTTGGAGGTGCAATCATTTTTATATATTTGTTTTTTTATTATTATTAATTAATAAAAAAAAACACTGTTTTTTTTTTGCAAATTGTTAAAACTTGATTTATTTTTGTATAAATTTCAAGAAGTTTATAAAAATTTTTTTTTTTTTTGCTTCTTATCAAAACATTTTTTTTATTGTATAATTTCTGTTAATTTTTTTCAGTTTTTCATCTCAAAATTTAATTCAAATCCCATTCGTAATTAAAATTATGTCATCAAAAAAAAAAACGCACAGTTTTTTTTAACACATTAATATAATAAATTAAAATAAAATATACGTCACATTATATTTTTTTTTTTTAAATAATAATTAAAATCGCTATTAATTATTTTATTAATATATAAAACAGCAAAATTGTTAAAAAAAAAAACAAAATAAAATAATAATAAACTACCTTTCACACACAGAGGTATATATAAAATAATAATTTTTTTTTCTTTCTTTTTTTTTTTGTTAAAGATTAATAAAAATATATATTGAGAAAAATATCAAATAAAAAGAAAAAAAAAACACAGAGGAAAAATCTATTCATACGCGTATGATGAATTCCAATTTATAACTAACTAAAAAAAAACTAACTGCAATGCAATAGTTTATTGTACATATTATATGCAGCAATATTATTATTATTATTATTATTGTATATGAAATGGAAATATACAGTAAATAATATATTCATCATTCAGATATAGGTACCTATACATATTTTTATTTTTATTTTTTTATTGAATGTGAACATAAGCAATATATATATATAAATAAAAAATAAGCAAGCAAACAACCAAAGGTACATATAAATATAGATGTATATAAAAGCCAACAGAGCAGAACTTTTTCTTGTTTGATTTTTTTTTTTTTTTTTTTTAATATTTATATATGGCCAGAGTAAAACTTCTGTATTTTTCAATTTGATTAAAAAATTGCCAATATGTTGGACTGATTATGAATAACGCAATCAAATCTTATCTGATTGAGTCCTGAATATTTAACTACATTCAATTAAAAATTATAGGAATTGTTTAGCAGAGAGGCTCGATGAAATTTCGTGATAACTAAGTATCAAATAAGAATCAATTATTGTAACAACATCCGGTTATCCGGTTGGGGGATGCTGTTAAAAATAATAATTTACTCAAAGTTGATCATCAAAAATGTTTAACCAAAAAAATCATTGCTGAAATCTTATATCAATATTGTTTTGTTATCACAGGAATAAATCAATTGAACTTATCAATCTATATAGAGTTATTATATTTTATAAAGGTAATATAAGATTGTATATACATACAGATGATACGCACAGTTCTTTATATATAATATAAGTTATCTCAGTCAGTTTGAATTGCTTCATTTTTTTTTTTTACTCTATACTCTATATCGCTGATTAAAATATAGGAGGTATATTATTAGTTATGTATGTGAACATGGAGGAATGACATCGATTTGTATTTTTTTATATTTTATGTACAATGCGAAGAATATATACATAACATATATATTTTCTAGCTAGCATGTACGTATATATGCATATCATCTCGAAATTTATTAATATTTAATTGTATATATATAGCAACAACTATATTTATATTCATTTTAATGTTGATCTATGTATAATAATACTTCTTTTCTGCGTATGCGAGATTGCTTTAAATAGATAAACACTTTAAAGAAAGGTATATATCATCATATGTTTGTGTATATTAAATTGGAGTTAAAGTTTTCCTATATATATATATTAGCATTTACAAAGAGATTTTGTGTGATTAAACTTAAACTTATAATAAAAAATGTTGATTTAGTCATGTGGGTATCACTATCACAGATATATATGTTTACCTACCATATCTTTCATCATATAATACTAATAATAATAATATATTGATTAATAGAGTTTTTTTTATAGAGATGATGATCTTAATCTTTTGGAGGAATATATAACGTTTTAGGGACTCATCTGTTCTGTTTTTCAAAAAATATATAAATTTATTAAGAAGTTTTATAATAAATGATTTTATTCACAATTTATTAAATAATCCACAATATTCAAAGAATTTCCACTGGATATTTCAAAAAATTCAATAGATTATAAATAATAAAATAGATATAATTTTTGAATATTTGAAAAAAAAAATCAAATTCAAATTTTACTATATTTATATAAAATACTAGATTTATTATTTTTTTTAATTTATTTATTTATTCTAGTACTACAATAAATTCATTGGAATATTTTTTAATAAACAAATTTAGTGTTGAGGTGAATATTTCTCTGTTATGATTCTCTTTAAAACAAATCAAATAAAAAAAAAAACAACACGTTTTTTTTTTTCCATTATCAATCAATTATTTATATATTTCTTGATCAAATTTAAATTAATTTAAAATAATAATTTAATTAAATTATGGTACGTAAATTAAAATATCACGAACAAAAATTATTAAAAAAAGTTGATTTTATATCATGGAAAGTTGATAATAATTTACATGAAGCAAAAGTATTACGAAAATATGATATAAGAAAACGTGAAGATTATACAAAGTAATTTATATGATGATTATGATTCAATCACAAATTGTTATTGAACTACCACAAAAATGGAAAAATTACATTATTTTGATAATTCCCATTTATTATTCATTTAGATATAATAAATTATCACGGAATATACGAGAATTAGCACAGAAAATTAGTGAATTAGATGCAAAAGATCCATTTCGTACAGAATGTAGTGGACAAATGTTAGAAAAATTATATATTCTGGGATTGATACCAACCAAATGGGATTTAAATAAAGCAATGAATGTATCAGCAAGTAGTTTTTGTCGTCGACGTTTACCAGCCGTTATGGTTAGAAGTAAGTTTTATAATAATAAACTTTGTTTAAAATTTAATATCCATATAATTCAAATCGTTTTTTTGTTTTTTTTAGATAAAATGTCTGAACGTATAAAAGCTGCAACAGATTTAATTGAACAAGGGCATGTACGTGTTGGTGCTGAACTAATTAAAGATCCTGCATTTCTTGTAACACGTACACTTGAAGATTTTGTTACATGGGTTGATGGTTCAGCTATACGTAAACATGTTTTAGAATATAATAATATGGTAAGTTATGGAAAAACTTTTAATTTTTGTAATTTGTTTAATTTTTATTAATGTGTAATATTTTGTATTTTTTTTTTTTTAATATTAACAACAGAGAGACGATTATGAACTATTATAGAACGGTATATAAGTTAATTTTTATCAATAACATTTGTTTTATAAATATTAATTTTTGGAACAATAAAATTTAAAGTATTTTTAATTTTTACATTTGTTTATTATTTTTTTTTTTTTTCGAAAAATTGTTATATTTTTATTTGTTTTTTTAACAATAGTGGGGAATTCTCTCATGGAAAATTGAAAAGAGAGACTTTTTTTCACAATAATTATTTTTGCGTCATCGGCGTCATCCAACTTGTATTGTTGTTTTTCTTGTTCTTATATTTTTTTTATTCAATTATTTTTAATTATTTTTTTATTATTGCCTTCATGTTCATTGCCTTTGCCTATGTCTGCAATTTGTGATTTTCAATGTAATTTTTTTTTTTTCTTAAAATTAAAATTAATTATTAAATAATTGTTTATTTAACATATACACACATTGGAAAAAAAAGGTAAATATTAAAATGGTCATATTATTATAATAAGAGCTATTATTATATAAAATAAGTGTGTTGTATGGTTTTTATAATAATAATAATAATATTAATTTATGCGTATCTCTAAAGTAAATTTTGAACATTAACCTTTACCTTAAACTGTGTTGTTGTTTTTTTTAATAAATCAATCGCTAACAAAATCCCATATAGTCGTAAAATAAAAATAATTGATATTACCATTCTTCCTATACATTTACAACAACACAATCTTTATACGGTCTATAATTTTAAGATTACATTTTTTTTTTTTTTTTTTTCAATAAACTAAAGATAAATTCACTTATCAATCATTAAAAAATAATAAATAAATAAACAATAATACACGTACAAAGTGGTTTGTTTTTAACCGCACACATATAATTAAATTTTGTCTAATATATTTATATCGGTGTCGGTGGGTTGTGGCGGTAGTAAAAAAAAAAAAAAAATCAATAATTTTTCCTTTTTTTTTTCTTAAAAAAATTATTAGCAATAAGAAACAATTCAACTACGGATCCTGTACGGTGATTCCGCTAAGGCGTAAACTACAAAATGACTGAATTAGAACAAATAATTAGTGATTTTGAAGAGTTAACCAATGAATATAAATCGTTAGAGGTAACTTAAATTATTATAATTTTTATAACATTTCTACAAAATATTAATCAATAATATATTACTTTATTGTTATGATGTTGTACAGGGAACAAATAATACGTATTTAGAACAATTGGAATTATTAACAGATTTACAAGATCGTTGTACCAAAGGAATAAATCATCAAAGATATCGATTGGCACAAATTAATAAAAATTATAAAAAGTTAGTTTATTTAATTGATTATGATCTGTGCATGTGTGTTTATGTGTTATATAACATTCCAAAAAAACCATACACAAATACTAAATAATAAAAATAATGATAAGAAAATCCGATTTTCTATAACAATTCATGTTTCTTTTTGCTACTAATCAACTACATTAACTATAAATTTATACAAACACACACGAATATTATTATAGAAAACACTCAATCATTTTTGATAATACATTTTTTTTTAATTTCATTATTTTACTTTGTATATTAGATTTTTAAAAGATGAAAGTAGTAAAAAATCATCAGAAAATGCGGATATTAAAAAGACGATTAGTGAATTGGATAAAAATATTATGAAACGAAAAGCACAATTGTTTGAAATTGAACAAACATTACCGCAAAAGAATGGTTTATATTTGAAGGTACAAACGGATAAAATTTCTTTATAATTAAAACTAAATTTTCACATTATGATTATAATTTCTAAAAAAAAAAAAAAAAAAAACAACCAGATAATATTAGGTAATGTAAATGTTTCTATTTTAAATCGTAACGATAAAGTACGGTATAAGGATGATTATGAAAAATTTAAATTGATTTTAAATGGTATTGGATTATTAATGGCTATTGTTAATTTATTGTATAATAGCAGGTAAAATATTGATTTGATTTTAGAAGCATTCTTTCATTGTAACTTATTGAATATTATTATTTTGTAGAGTCTTAGAACTTTCGTTTATCTTCTTACTGGTATGGTATTATTGCACATTGACAATTCGTGAATCGATATTAAAGGTGAATGGTTCACGTATCAAAGGATGGTGGCGAGCTCATCATTTTATATCCACTGTATGCGCTGGTGTCCTTCTGGTATGGCCACAAGGCGAAACATGGCAATTATTCCGAACGCAATTTATGTATTTTAATGCATATATAAGTAAGGGGGGATGACATTTTATTATTGTATTGATACCATACCGTATATTTAAAAATAAACTCAAAACCTTATTATTTCAGGTATTGTACAGTATTTACAATTTCGATATCAAAAAGGTGTACTGTATCGGTTAAAGGCATTGGGCGAACGACATGATATGGACATAACAATTGAAGGTTTCCATTCGTGGATGTGGCGTGGTTTAAGTTTTCTTATACCATTTTTATTTGTTGGTTATCTATTTCAAGCGTACAATGCATGGGCATTATATAAATTATCATATCATCCGGAAGCATCATGGCAAATTTCCTTTTTAAGTATATTATTTTTATTGTTATTCATTGGTAATGCAACGACAACAATGTTAGTGATACCACAAAAAATAAGGGAACGAGCAAAAGAACGATATCGTTTAATGAGTTTATCCTGGTCAATGAAAGCTCAACAAAATATTTTGGTACGTAAAGTACAATTTACAAACAATTTTGATTGATATATTTTAATATAATAATACTGATAATAATTTATAGGGTGGTGACGATAAGCAAAAGAAAGGTGTTAAAAAACAGTAATTACAGTTAAAAAAAAAAAAAAGACAAATGGATAATTTTATGATTAATTTAAACAAACAAATGATGAAATTTAAATGCATTTTTTTTTTCTTATTTGTTATTGGTTGGGATTTTTTGGTGGATTAATTTTTTTTTTTTTTTCTTTTTCTATTTTTTAGTAAAATAAAAAGTTTTGTTATTTATTTAATTTAAAAATAGAGAAAAAATAATAAAAACATTTATAAAAAATAAATAAATACAATTTTTTAAATTGGAAAAAAAAATTAACGAATTTTAGGAAAATTTGTGATTATGAAAAATTTAATAATATAAATATTGCGCAACAGCCAGAAGCTATTCAAAGAAAATAAACTGTTTCGGCTCAGGTGTAAAATGTCAAAGAAAAAAAAGTGGAGAAAAAATAAAACGATTGCATTTTGCTTTTGATGCATTTTCATTCAACCAATCAACCATCATCATTCGTGATTTTTTTTCCATTGCGTGCGAGCTGCGAGTTGTTTCGATTTCGACGATATTCGCATATGCCGAGACAAGTGAAAAAATTATTTTTTTAATTGGATTAAATTAAAAGTTTTTATTATCAAAAATTGAATTGCAAAATATAATAAAAATCAAGGTAAATTAATTATAAATATAATAATTATAATATGCAGTGTATAAATATTGAAAAAAAAGTAACTTTGTTACATGTGTGATAAAAACTTTTTTTTTTCACTACCAAAGTGTCAAAATGGCCGGGGTACAATTAAAAAAAAAATGCAATCATTAATTTTTTTCTTATGTGATTTTTTTTATGTTTATTATGTGTTCAGGAAGTGCAAAAAAAAAAAATCTATAATTGATATTAAAAACAATCCAAAAAATGGTTTAATTAATTCATTTTCAGTATACAAAACCCTTTTCATTTTAAAAACCAATCGATTTGTTATATATATATATTGTGATACCGACGATAATTTCTATTAGTAAAACTGGTAAAAAAAAACACTTTACAAATGTGTTATTAAAAGTACACAACTCACATATACAATAATTGTTTTTTTTTTCTATTTAATACATAAAAGGATTACTAAAACAACGATTATTTACGGTATATTATATTATTTGAGATAGACAATAGAATTTAATACACAAAAAGAATTTTCGCGAATATATTATTGTATATAGTGTGGTATCATTTAAAACGTGTATCTACTATATATTATTATTATTATTATAGTATGTTCCCATGTGGCACATTGATAAAAAAAAAGAAAAAATTATTTAAACCATTATTTGCAATTAAATCAATTTTATTTATTTTTTTTCCACAGGTTTTAAAATACTGTGAACAATAAAATTAAAAATATGGTAAGAGGAATGGGAAGAAGTTATTCTAGGGGTGGAGGTAGAGGATCATATCGTGGCAGTTCAAGTTCAAATTATCATAACTCATCAAGTAGTCGTGATGATGGCGGTAGAGATGGAGGGCGTTCATCATATGGCCACGGAGGTTATGGAAGTAGTAGCGGTAGTAGTCATCGTGGTATCGGTAGCAGTAGTAGCGGTGGTGGTGGTGGTGGCGGCGGTGGAAGTTCAGGAACTGGCCGTTTTGGTAGTAGTAGCGGTGGTCATTATGAATCAAGTTCATATAATGGTGGCAGTAGGAGTACAACATCTAAATATCAAAGTTCATCGGATCGTTATGGTACTAGCAGCAGTACTAGTAGCCGACACAATGATGATCATAAACGACCATATAAAGTAAACAACTTTTCTATTTTTTTTTTGTTTAAAATCCACTTAATTTTTTCAATCCAATTTAATGCAAATGATTATTGATTATTTACTATTATTAAATAGCGTTCATCAAGAGATCGACTTTCGTCAGATCGCAAACGAAGTAGAACTGAGGTAAGATTTTAAGTGTAAAACCATTATTTTTATCAATTGAAAGAATTTAAAAAAGAAAAAAAAAAAAAAATTCATACATTTAAATAACTAATTTCAAAAAAAAAAAATCGTAATGTTTTTTTTTTAAAAAATACTCATTTTGTAATATTTTTTTTTTATTTATAAAAAAAAAAAAACACAAACACAAAACAATTAGAAAAAACATCCAAAAATGTTTCATAATAACAATAATAGTGATATATTAGACTAAATATATAAAAAAAAAACAAAACTGGTCAATATGGAAAATGCATTTATGCACTTTGAATAAAAGTAATGTGCCGGTAAAGAACACGTAAAGAATATAAACCATTAAAAAAAAAAAAATGTGTCTATATTAAAAATACATCACATATTATTTTGAAGCGTTATCAATGTTGATTATTAAAAAATCAAAAAAAAAACCAATCAAAAACAAACAAACAAAAAACATTGAATACAAACCAAAATATATATATATTTATTACGAATACAATCCAGGGAAATTTTATTGAAATATTGTGTTCAAATAACACAATAATAATAATCATAATAATGTAATTGAAAAAGTATTTAAACAAATACAATGAGAATATTAACTCCATTTATTGAATCATTAAGACTTGAATAAAATATGAATATAAAGACTGAATTTACAATAGACAACCTATAAACGAATTAAGAATTAATACCTTAAAGATAAATATATATATATATATTGTAGGTGTTTCAATCGATTTTCTCCCAAAAAAACAAATTAATATTTTTATCCCACATAATGTGTAGAATTGTATACTACATACATAACTACTGCAACAACTACACATACGACCACTACCAACCAACAAATTGATTTTGAATTGAATTATAATACATTTTTTATGGGTTTGTTTATTGGTGGTTTAAAAATACGGCAAATTTGAATAAATATTCATTTAATTCCAGTATGTGAAAAATACTGTACGTACCAATAATAATAATGATAATATTTGTATTTTGAAAAAAAAAAAACTGATGCAAAAATGTATTTAAAATAAAAAATCTTTAGAAAACATCCAATCAAAAATTCTATAAATATTTAAATAAAAAAATTTGTACAATGGAATTATAAATAATAACAAAACAAAAATCTAGGGAGGATCAAGACGTAGCCTCGAATATAGCAGCAGTGGTGCCGGCGGTGGTGGTGGTGGTGGTGGTGGATCATCATCAAATGATTATAATTCAAGTCGTTACGATAATGGTAATAATTCATACAGTAGCCGTCGTAATGATAGTCATTCTACTGGTGGGCTAGGCGGTGGTAGTAGTAGTAGTAGTAGTCGCCGTTCACCAATTCATAACATGTCATCATCATCATCATCATCTCGTCCATCGGCACCGTTTCGTACACAACGTGATAGTGGTTCGTCATCACATCGATCAAATGAACGTATGGGACCACCAAAAAGTGTTGCACCACGTAGATTCCGTGGTCCCATTACAACATCATCGTCATCAACGTATCGTGGACGTGGCAGTAGTTTACGCGGTATACGACGACCACGCGGTACAATGCTACGAACAAGTGATTTACGTTTACGCCGAAGATTCCCATTACGTACAACAAATGATACATTACATCGTATTCGTTTAGCACGTTTAAGGAGGTATTGTATTATAGAATATATAAAAAAACAAAAAAATGAAATAATCAAAAACACAGTATATAAATGAAAATAATTTTATTGTAGAAATTATAAATTTCAATCAAATTATTATAAAATATACTAGAACAAATCTATGCTTTTTTTTTTTTTGCAACATACAACACAATAATAGAAGGGAAATTAAAATTAAATCATAATTTATATATTCATTTATCTCTTCCTTTTCATTTTTTATACAACCACAAAATTTTTTGATATGGTTATTTTGTACAAACAAAAAAAATACCCCCAACCACATCAACAAATTGTAGTAGTAGTAGTTCAATAAAAAAACGTAGTTCCGAAAGAACAAAGAAATCTTGGAGTCATGATGCAGCTGCTGCTGATGGTGAAAAAACACCTAATGCTAGTGAAAAATCAGATAAAACATCAATAAAAGATGAAAAATTAGATAGTAGTGGTGGTGGTGCTCCTGCTGGTCTTATTGGTAGCGACGCTGGATCAACAGAAAAATTAACAACAACTGGTGAGAATGGCGGCGGCGGCGGCGGCGGTACATCTACAGAATCACCAGTAAAAACAAAAAATTCTACAAAATCAACATCGTCCAAGGTAAAAACCGATGAAACCGCTGACGATACCAATCACAACAAGGAACGAAACAACAGTCATTCAATTGACGGTGAACAACAACATACTAAGGATGCCGATGACATTGATAAAAAACGATCGGATAAAGATATTATATCACGTTATACACCACGTAAATCAACATTCATTAAACTAACATGTACTCACTGTCGTGCTAAATGTTTAACATTTAAGGTAAAGACCAAAAAAAAAAAAAACACCATTCATGAATTTAAAAAAAAAAAACAGAAAACGAAATATTACTACATATACTACTTTTTTAAGTATATCCAAAAATATTTCAATTTCGGTAAATTTGATCGGTTAATTAAATAAAAGAAATATAATTTTGTTTTTTTATTTTGATGAATATGATGAAAAACCGATAATTAAAATCGAAATTTCACAACACTTACAACACACCAACAACAACAACAACATCAACATCAACATCAACAACATCATCAACTACTTACATCACATACATTCACTACATTTGCATCGATCGATCGTACGTACACCAGGAGTACACCAATCATTTATATAGTCGTCAACATCAAGTGGCAATAAAACGTTTATCATTGCGACAACGTGCTCAATTGACATATATGCGACAGGCTCAACGTAATGCTCAACGTGAAATTGAAGATAAAATCAAAGATAGTGACGATCAAATTGCACATTTTTGTTTATTGTGTCGTCTCAATTATCGTTCATCCAAAGTTGACCATCAATTGTCAGAGGCCCATCGTAGTATGAAAAAATTTTTAATGCCATATTGTTCGGTATGCCGCCTGGTATTTAAAAGTCCAATTATATATGAAACACATCGTTGTTCATTGGACCATATCAAGGTAATAATAATAATAATATTAATATAATTATGATTAATTTAAATAATATTTTATAATTCGGGTTTTTTGTTCGAGATCTATAAAAGAAAACCGGAACAATTAGATTATAATTAATAATAATAAAAAAAAAAACCCACACAGAATGAAAAAGATCACTATTTTTTGTTATTGAAATATTAATAATAACATAATTATAGAAGATACCTTTAAGAAACACCACTTTATTCATCTGAATTTTATTGAAACACAAAAAAAATACTTTGAATAATTAATAATTAAGAAATTTTCTACTAAAAGCAACTAACTCTACTCTACTAAATAACCATAATAATAATAATAACGATAATTATTACCCCATAATAAATAAACAGCGTAAAGCCCGTCAAGAATTAAATAATGCAGCAAGTGAAGAAGATGAACGTGATCTTGATTTAGAACAATTTATGACAGTTGATTCAATTGGTGATGTAGATGAAAATAATGTTGAAATGGAAGATGAAATTGTTGCAGGTGGTGGTGGTGGTGGTAGTGGTGATACAGTTGCCAATAGTGGATCAGAAAAAACAAATGATGATTCCGTCGGCAGTAATGCTGGTGGTGGTGGTAGTACCACCACCCATAATAATAGTAGTGGCTCTAAAACACGTACCACAGAAGTTAATGTTGGTAATGAACATGTTAAAAAAGTTGAAGTGTATTTCTGTGAATTATGCCGATATTATTTACCAAAAGAAGAAGAATTTGAATCGGCATTAAAAAATCATTGTGCATCACGAAGTCATTTACGATCGTATGTCCGTTTTAAAGGTAATCAAAATTTACGTTTAGCTGCAGAAAAAATTCATCGTCGTCATCAGGAACGTGAAGCGAAAAAAGATAAAGAAGGTTGGTTAAATTTACAAAAAAAAAAAATTATTCCATTGAAAATTTCGATTTGGCAAGGTGCTTTTTATATGAATAAATTATTTTATTTTTAATTTGTTTTAGCTAAACCTAAAGTTGATTCAGAAACTACTGCAGAAAAATCAAATGCAACAGAAGAAACAACAACCAACACAACAGCATCAATAACCGCATCAACAACAACAATAGCAATTGTTACAAGTGAAATTGATAATCAAGCAGATGAAGAGAAAATAGCCGATGATAAAGTTTGGGCTGACGTCAATAAAGATTTGACGGAATTGGTTCAATACACCGAAGCGAATGTTGATGAAGAAGAAGATGAAGAATCAAACAAAACAACAGAACGGTAATGGGGGGTTTTATTTTTTTTTATTTTATTCAAAAAATATCTTATATTTAATTATTATTTTCCATCAAAAATCTCACAAAAAATAGATATGATCGTTTCAAGTACAGTGATAAAGAAAATGATTTAGATGTTTCGAATAAAAAAGATGAAATAAATAAGGTTAATGTTGTTGTATTAAAACAACAAGTAGTAGTAGCAGCAGCAGAAGTTGAAGAAGAAGAAGAAGAAGATGAGGAAGAGGAAGAGGAACAAGAAGAAGATGAAGAAGAAGATGATAGAGTCCAATTAACAAATGAAAATTCAACTGAAATTGATTCAAATGATAATGATGTTGTTAAAATGAATACCGAATAAATTTATATTATATAACATGGTTTTTTTTTTTTTAATTTGAGTTTTAATTAAACAAAATATTTAAATATTTTGCAAATAATTGATAATAATTATAATAATAATAATATAGTTTAGATAAAATGTTAAATTTTATAAATATAAAATGCTTATAATTTTATGATGACATTTCTTAGAAAGTTAAGGATTATAAAGAAACGCGATTTATATACCACTTTTATTTTATCATTTTTTTTGCCAATCAAACGTATTAAAATTCACAATACGGCATTTTATTTTTGTGTAGGATGTCGTCCATGGATGTAATATTTATAAATTGTAACTATACTATAATAATAATAATATCACCACTATAATATACTAATTATAATAACCGTTTTTTTTTTGGGGCGGAAATAATTTAATAAATTCCATAATTTTTTGTTTCTTTTAATTTAATTTTATGATGATGCATCAAAAGTTTTTTCATTTCTTTTAACAAACTTTGTTTGTATATTTACAAAATAAAATAAAATTTAGAATAGAATAATTAAAAATAGATTTTTGTGTTTTTCTTTTCTTTTTTTTCTTATAATGAACTGAGATTTTCTGGTGGATAATTGAATAGGGGGTTACTTTACTTATTAGAAAAAAAATTACACCCATAAATAAAATAGGTGCGTTTGTTTTTATTGAGATGTTTAGAAACATTTATGGATATTGATAATCAGTGACGTGTTTAAATATTTTTGAATGTCCAAATTTTATTTTCCAAATTTGTTTAAAATCAATACTGTATTAATGTCGCGTGGGGCTAAAAATAAAGCATTGAACTTTAAGCACAAAAGCCGCATAAAACATAAAAAAATTGATGTTATATCGCAGTTATATATAAATGATTTTTTTTTTGGATTATTTACAATATAGTCACGGAATATAAATATAAAATTTTCATCATATCATATAAAACTATGACGTACAAAACAAATTTTATATATAGATTTTAAAGGGTGATTTTTTAGCTATTATCTTTTTCCTCAACACTGGTTTAAACAGCTGACGCACGTTTCGTGTTTTGTTTCACTGTTAAAAACATCTTCAGTTTGGTCTATAATTTAACCATGAATCGCCTTACAAACGAACAACGCTTGCAAATTATTGAATTTTATTATTAAAATGCGTGTGCTCTGTTAAGAAAGTTCATCGCGACGAAATTGTGTTCAGCGACGAAGCTCATTTTTAGCTCCAAGGGGTACGTAAATAAGCAGATTGATTGTCGATTTTGGAGTGAATATCAGCCAGAAGCATTGCAACAGCTACCAATGCATCCAGAAAAAGTCACAGTTTGGTGCGGTTTATGGGCTGGTGGCATCATTGGACAGTACTTTTTCAAAGATGATGCGAATTGTAACGTAACTGTGTGAATGGTGAGCGCTACCGTGAGATGATATCCAACTTTTTTTTGCCCAAAATGCAAGAGCTTGACTTGCATGACATGTGGTTTCAACAAGACTGGGTGCCACATGACACACAGCACGCACAACAATGGACTTATTGAGAAGCGAGTTCGGTGAACATTTTATATCACGTTCGGGACCGGTTAATTAGCCGCCTAGATCGTGCGATTTAACGCCTTTAGACTATTTTTTGTGGGGCTATGTTAAAGCTCATGTCTATACATACAGACAAGCCCGCTTCAATTGACGCATTGGAAGACAACATTGAAGCATTTATTCGTGAGCCGATCCCGGCCGAAATGTTGGAAAATAGTATGTCAAAATTGGACTAAGCAGATGGACCATTTGAGGCACAGTCAAGGTCAACATTTTCATGAAATAATCTTCAAACATTAAATTATATGGACCGTACTATCGATTCAAATAAAGATTTCATGCAATTTTCTGAATTTTATGTGTTTTTTTTGAAAAACTTTCCTATAGCTTTCCTATAAAAATCACCCTTTAGAAATTGTATATATGTAAAAATGGGGTTTAAACGCCGCGTATATATTTATTGGGGTTGGTTTCAAAATGCATAATAACAAAAAAATGGATTGCGTGTGTGTATTTATATTTTATATATATCTTTATATATATATTTCTTCATTCATGTAATGTAATCAAACGGGGGAAAAATATGAAAGTCAAAGTCTTCATCCCTTTATATATAAATGTTCCTCTTCTTCCTCCCTCTTTTAGATTATTATTATTATTATTATTATTTTTTGATAATTTTATAAGAAATAATAAGAATATTTTCAAGTTTTTGATATAATATAATATAATATATAATAATTTATTTATTATTCACCCTTATTGAATTGCTCGTATATAGAAAATATGACGCGTTCATATTCGTTAAGAGATTTTCAATAAAATTGCGCTTTTCTATTATTTGTTTTATCGTAGTTTTTACTTTGTAGACGCAGAAAGGGAATGAACACTATAACAGATAACATTCTAAAAAAGTTGTTAGATATAGAACAGATCTATTGAGAAATTCCTTACAACCCTTAAACATTTATATTGCTATAGGATTTCTATATATAGAATACGGAAATCTACCTAAATCTTATATTACTATAAGATTTCTATATATAGAATTTTCAAATTCAAATACACATTTAAATAAAAAAACTTATTTAAATTTAATTCATTTATCGTTCGAAATGGAATTTATATAGATTCAGATAAAGTATTTAAGGTTCATATTTCCTATATTTAAAGAACGTAAGGGTAAGGAACCTGCTTTTTTATATGAAGAAATATATATTAAGAAACCAAACAAAATCAATTCCACTATATCGAATATTCTCTCATTGAAAGAATTTCATCGCAATTACAACTATATCTGTTTTTTTTTTAAATCGAATTCTAATAAAGTTGAAAATTTATTATGAAAATAAAATAAAAAATTTAAAATATAAATATAAAATTGTCTCAAAGTACAATTTATAGATATATAAGTACACACAGGGTGACCAACGCTTAATCTACAGAACCTGATTATCACGTAATCATCCTACATATATGGGACTATTTCAAGGAAACATTGAAATTCTATCATTGGATAGTTATACAGAATGTTGAAAAATTTAGAAACATGTAAATGGTAAATGATTAACTTTACCTTTTGTCACCCAATTGTTTCTATACTAAAAATGTTGCTATATAGGTTCGTTTGGTTTTTATAGAGATATCGATGCTCAAATTTAATAAACTATTTTTGAACCGTCTAATTTGTATATTTTATTCACAATTTTCACAGTTACGCAGATACGCGGCGGACGCAATTATTTCGATATTTATAAGTATATAAGTCGCGCTAAACTGTGTGGTATGGTAAACTTTTTAGGAAATTTACAATTTTATGACGTACAATTATTAATAACTCTTGTAAATTACTCACAAAATTAAGATAAATAAATCATTTTTATCACGAGCAAATTTCAAGAAAAATTAATTTTTCTATAAAATGAAAAATTTTTATGAAAAAAAATCGAATTTGAACTTTATCCCAGGATTACACATGACAGGGTCAACGGTAAAACTCTGCGGTCACTCTGTATCCATATATGTTGTCTAGATATATGCAATTTAAGCTAAAAAAAAATAAAAAATCTACACAAAATAAAATATCTTATTTGAATGCGTCTAATAAATAAAAAAAAACAATAAAATTTATATATGCGATATACACAGTGCGACAATTAATATTTCGGACTCAAACCATATCTCAATAACCACACGGGCGATCTATGTGATGGAACAAGTGTTTTGGAGCTTGATGTTTTCTCTATCGTCTGTAAAAATTTCATTGCATTTGGTTGACAAAAGTTATGGCATTTCTTGTGAAACCATATTTTAGTTGAAGTAGAAATTTTAACATGGAACAAAGAGCGCAGTCATTAAATTCAACCCAAAGCTTGGTAAATCTGCAACAGAAACGTTAAAATCGATGCAGCAAGTTAATGGCGATAATTGTATAGGTAGAACACAAATTTTTGAGTGGTATAAACGTTTAGTGGATGGCTAAAAACCGGGCTAAAAAAACAAGAAAAGTTCCATCGAAAATCAAGACAATGCTCGTAACATTCTTCGGTAGCAAGGGAATTATCCATAAATAATTCGTTCCAACTGGTCAAACAGTCAGTGGCGCCTATTCTATCGAAGTTTTGAAGCGTTTGATGGGCAGGATTCGTCGTATTCGACCTTAATATGGAGAACCAAAAAAGTTGGTGTTTGTTACACGATAATGCACCAAATCACACTTCACTTATTGCTCGTCAGTTTTTCGCTCGAAATTAAGTCTGTGTATTAAATCATCCACCGTATTCACCTGATTTAGCACTATGTGACTTCTTCTTGTTCCCAAAACTTAAAATAAAATTGAAAGGATGTTTTTTTGTGGATATTGAAACCATTCAAACGGCATCTAAGCGCGCACTCGAGGCAATACCACAAAATGAGCTGGAACACGCATTTGAATCATTATTAAATCGATGTAACAGTTGTATTGTATTGAATCAGGAGAAGAATATTTTGAATAAACAAAAAAAAAAAATTCAAAAATCATGTATTTAATGTATTTCCTAGGACCAGTCCGGAATATTAATTGTCGCACTGTGTATAGTTATTTATAGGAAGTCGCAATTCATTATTGATATAAATTTAACTTTCCTATATTTTCTACCCAGTTAATATATATCAAAATTTATTTGTGTGGGTTTCATAAAATTTTTAACAAATACAAAATAAAAGTTCTCAAAAGTGAAAATATATAGTTATATATAGTAGATATACAGATAAGGATATATTGGATATATATATATATATAGACTAAAGAAAACATTTGCAATTGTATTAGTTATGTGTGTTATATCAAAAAATTCCAAGAAATTTTATCCGCATTTTCCTCTTCTCATACCAAACTTTTCATATATGATACTTTTCACTTTTACAAAAAAACAAATACAAATATAAACTGTCAACCCCCCAAATATATTATTATTATGTATATAATACGATAATACACACTATAAAGGACTAACCCTCTATCTATATATATATACTATACTATATACAAATATTTATATCATTAACATTATATTTTTTTTTATAACACCATACAATAACGATTCAAAACAATATCTATATCTATTCTATTATATATAATAAAAGTTATATTCTAAAAAGCATTCCAAATCCTTATAAATATACAAATATAGAAATTTTTCCTTTTATATAAACCCCTATTAAATAAAATAATAAAACACTGCACAAATACCATAGTGATAATCTCAATTGACTGCGCTCTCTGTACATAAACTTTAGCTGCAATATATAGGATATATAGAAAAGAGGTGTTTTGAAGTCAGTTTGTATTATATAGGAGCATTGCTGTATGGTTGGGGTTTTCTGGTTCCTGACAATTTATTCATTAATATGGTATTATTAGCTGTATAGAACAGGAGGCAGATTCCGGACCTTGTCACGGTCTCATTATATGTTACGGAATCTACTCCGTCACTAGGATGTTCAACCGACTAAAACCTTTCCCTCAGGATTGGATTCAAAGATACCCCCTCGCACTCGATTTTTTATTCCTTTTACTGATGAGTATCCTCTACTCATGAGTAAAAGGAATAAATTTGAGTCGTAAGTCTTAGTAAATTGATGACCGCTTTTATCGCAAGTTTTTTATATCCACTTCCACTTTCAGAAAGTCTTTCCCTAGATATATTCTGCGTTTTTCACATTCAGCTCTGGATATTTTGCGAGTATGTGTTCCATATAGTTTCACTATTCTAATTGCAGAATATTCATTTGGTCAATTTCAATTAATTCAATCTTTTTGAAATGGTAGTTACACGGCGCATGTCCTGTGAGAGTCCAGCCGGGAACCTTAATAAGACGTTCTGTCGATAAGTTGAGAACTTCCTTAGCTATCTTTGTATTTATATAAATGGATTCTTTTATGAATGCTTATATTATTCAACTATATTATTCAAGTTTCCCTTAACCTATAAATACTTATTTTTCACCCTTAATCAATTGCAAGTTAGAAAAAGGAATCCTTAATTTATACATTAAACAAATTTTGTTTTCCCACAGAACCGCACTTTTATTAAGGACAGCTCTGTTCCGCATATATATTATATATAGAGTATATACGCACACGCAGATATATAGGAAAATCATTTTAAATGCGAGAGAAAATTATTTTTACAAATACCACGACGACGACGACGACGAAAATATCCTTAAAAAAAAAAAAATTTTATTTTTCCTTTTGTTCGTATAATTCGTATTATATGTTTACGTAACAAAAAAAAACAAAATAATTTACCGCACGCGAATAGTTGAAATTGTAATTTTATTGAAAAAACAACAATTTTATTTAATTTTGTTAAGTTTTTTTTGGGTTGGTTTTTTCATGGTTTTTTTTTTTTTTTTGTTTTCACACCGCGCTTTTCCGATTATAAAATATACGCACACTCGCACGACGACACACGTAAGAAAATTATTAAACGTTGGTTAAATAATTAAATTAATTTTTTATGTTTTTAAATTTTCAATTTGAAAAATATATACTAAGAATATTATTAATATAAAGGATATTTTAATATTTAATCCTTTTATAGTTTTGTTTTCTTTCTGGTTTTAATTGTTGTTTTTTTTGGTTTTTGTGGTTTGAATTGTGTTTGATAAAGTATCTATAGACACAATAACAGATCAAAAAGGACAATTTTCAATTTGTCTACAGAACATTAATTAAAAAAATAAAATTAATTGTAGTGTGGTTTTTAAATATAAAGTGCTGTTTGTTTTAACTAAACTTTTAACTAGGACTTTGTTTTTTTTTTTTTGGTTTTAAAGGAATTAAAATATATTATGTAAGATTGTTATCTATATATATATGAATATTATTATTTGAACGACCCCGCACGAACACGAAAATATAATATAATTTTATTATATAATAATAGAAAAAAAGGGTGATAAAAGTGACCAGAAAAGAAAAACTAAAAAAAGGAATATTCCAAATAGTATAGTAGTTTTGGTTATATAAAAACCGTATAGACTGTAAGGATACAATATTTTTATTTTATATATCCCTAACAATCCCACACACGCATTATATACACAATCGTCGTATATGCATATATCAAACAAAAACATATATACACTATAATGAATTTATAAATATATATAGATATATAACTGCATATATAAGGAAAATTTTTTTTTGCGTAGGTTGAGTTTTGTTATAAAACAAACCAAAAAAAAAAATCGATATTTTTATTTTCCTTCTTGATATGTATATATAGTAGAGTAGTATACAAATACTTTTTTTTTTTATTCAGGAAGTTATATATACTTATTAGTTTAGTTTAAGTTATTTTTGGACAATTGAAATTTTTTGTTTTGTTTCTCAATTCGATATTGACTTTTGACTATATTCTTTGATTGCTCCTTTACTGGGTTGTGGCCTGAATTTTTTTTCTTGGAAAAGGCGGAGAATTGGTTGGAAATTTTTGCTCAATTCGTTTCTTGAGCCATTGAGCGTTTCTGTTTGGGGATGAACAAAGAAATGACTGGATTTACGTCAGATAATTTGAGTAATTCTTAATTGGATTTTCAAAAACCTTTTTTATGTTTCCTCAATTCAAAGACAATCGAAATAATGCGGTTAAAAATTCGAAGATGAACAAAATCTGTCTGTCTGGGATTCCTCCAGATAACATCGTTTTTTTTACCACATAACTTGCAAATTTTTTGTTAATTTCTTTTTACCCTCAATTATTTGTCCTTGTTATATACGTTTGTAACATAATTCAAATTGAAAACTTGGTAGTTGCGGTGGGGAAAGGTAGATAGAATATATGACTATGGGAGTTTTTTGGGGGGATGAAAAACAAAAAATCTGTCTTTCTCCTCTGTTTTAAATGACTTGAATAACTCTTAGCCGGATTTTCAAAAACCTTTTTCATGTTTCCTCATCCAAAAACAATCGAAATAATGCGGTTAAAAGTTCGAAGACAAGCAAATTTCTTTTTTTTTTACTCTCAATTATATTTGCCCTTATACGTTTGTAACATATTTTAGGGATGGTAAACGGTAAACGTGATGTAGGCTATGGAAGTTTTTTGGGGGGATGAAAAAAAATGTCTTTCTGCCCTTGAGTAGTAAACTTGACCGTAGAAGTTCTTAATCGATCTTCAAAATTTGCTTTTTTCATGTTTTCTCAAAGATAATCGTCAAAAAAAAGTGCAGTTAATTCAGATCAGCAGATCAGTTAATTTTTCGAAAGTTGATCAAGTGATTCTTTCATTTAATGTGTTACATTTGATCTTCTGCGGATAAAATTCAGTAACTGTATGATTTTATTTATTTCGTGAAAGATAATCGAAGCGAATATGAGTTGATGTCCAAAGATATTCGTTAAAATCGTTCAAGTAGTTCTGATAACAAAAAAAAAGGAGTTATGATGATGAAAAAATGTGATTCTGTCAAAACGTTGACCATTTTCTTACGTTTTTTTTTTTCGAAATTAACCTTTAGGTAATTTCTGATTTAAAAGGTTTTTAATAATATATATTATACGATTTGATTATAAAAATGGTAAAATTGATTACTTTGGGTTTCAAAAAAGTTGTTTCGCTGATACTTTTTCAACAGAAATTATTTTTATTTCGAGATATTTTTTCTTTCTGTTGTTAAAATCCATTTGAAATAAATTTTCTATTCGAGGGTTTAATGAAAAATGGAAAACAACCGACAATATACCAGATAGAAAAACCCAAAGGATTATGAATTCATTTTAAAGATATATTATTAGAGGTTTCCCACATTATTTTATTGTAAACAATTTTTGTTTTTAAATGTATCATTTAACAACCCACAAACATCTACCGTCTCGCCATATCGTAGTCTGTATATAAGTGCTTTCTATTGTATATGGTCTATAAATGTCGATCTCCTATTTTTATTTTCCATTATATAATTTATTCTTGGTATATGTTTTTATATTTTTATGTATAAAAGAAATGTAAAGAAAAATATAAAGAAACAAAAAGCTTCCCCAAAAAAAAAAAAATATCCGCGAATTTTAAAACAAATTATTGGTTTTTTTGTTTTTGTGTTCTCAATAAAGTAAAAAATTTTCTTATTTAATAATTTAATCCTTTCAATTTTCATATGAATAATTACAAAACAAAAAAAAAATTTTGTTTGTATATTTTTTTTACTTTATAATACACCAATAATACCAATAATAATACTATATGTATATAAATATTTAAATTAAGAGTTCATTTAGTGAATGAGTGAATGCGTTTCAGTGAGGAAACTCATCATGATGATATTGTGAATAACTTTGAATGTATTTAATTTGTATAATTTCTGATTATATAAAACAAAAAAAAAAAGAAGATTATTATCTTTTTTTTTATTTTTATATTTATATGTCGTATATATACCTATATATATTTCCATTGTAGTATGATGAGGTGTAATGCTTTATATTTTATTTATATATAAATACGCACATATTTATTTATATATACAAATATATAATTAGATGATGTTGGGTTGTTGATGAATGATGTGGTGGATACATTTAAATGTTGTATATTTAATAAACAAATAGAGGAAAAAGTATATATGCTTTTATTTATGCTTTTATTTGTTGGAGGTAAAAAAAAGTTGTTTAAAGGTAGTGGGGTACGCCATCATCATTCAGGTGATTATTATAATGATGACGACGGCAACTGACTATTATACGAAGAATATGATGAGGTCGGTGAGTTTTGCTGTTATTTTTGTTACATGTACAAATTTTATATGTATATAATTTAATCCATATAGATTGAAATTATATATATATATACACAGTGCGACAATTAATATTCCGGACTGGTCCTATAGGAAATACATTAAAAACACCATTTTTCAAATTTTTGGTTTTTTATTTATTCAAAATATTCTCCTCCTGATTCAATACAACTGTTACATCGATTTAATAATGATTCAAATGCTTGTTCCAGCTCATTTTGTGGTATTACCTCTAGTGCGCGTGTAGATGCTGTTTGAATGGTTTCAATATCCTCAAAAAAACAACATCCTTTCAATTTCATTTTAAGTTTTGGGAACAACAAGAAGAAGTCACATGGTGCTAAATCAGGTGAATACGGTGGATGATTTAACACACAGACTTGATTTCGAGCCAAAAACTCGAAACGAACAATAAGTGAAGTGTGACTTGGTGCATTATCGTGTAATAAACATCAACTATCTGATTCACGAAATTCAGGTCGAATACGACGAATCCTGCCCATCAAACGCTTCAAAACATTGATATAATATGCGCCACTGACTGTTTGACCAGTTGGAACGACATTCTTTATGGATAATTCCCTTGCTATCGAAAAATGTTACGAGCATTGTCTTGATTTTCGATGGAACTTTTCTTGTTTTTTTTAGCCTGTGTTTTAGCCATCCACGAAACGTTTATACCACTCAAAAACTTGTGTTCTACCCATACAATTATCTCCATTAAATTGCTGCATCGATTTGAACGTTTCTGTTGCAGATTTACCAAGCTTTGCGTTGAATTTAATGACTGCGCTCTTTGTTCCATGTTAAAATTTTGTACTTCAACTAAAATATTGTTTCACAAGAAACGTCATAACTTTTTTATTTGTCAACCGAATGCAATGAAATTTTTACAGACGATAGAGAAAACATCAAGCTTCAAAACGCTTGTTCCATCACATAGATCGTCCCGCTGGTTATTGAGATAGGGTTTCAGTCCGGAATATTAATTGTCGCACTGTGTATATAGATTTATAATGATACGTTATATATGTTGTTTGTATGTTGCTTTATTTAAATTTTTTTCCTACCTTTACAACAAATAATAAAACAGGTTATTTTTCTTAATATATATATATATATATATATATATATATATATATATATGTAAAATAAATTTTCTGTGTTAGCGAAAAAAAAATAAAACAAAGTTGTGTAGTATTATTTAAGAAAAAGCAGATGAAGAGTTTAATAATAATAATAATAATAATACAACAATCGGGAAAATAAAAACGGAAAACGCCATTTTGTTGTTTATTGGCTTTTTTTTTGTTTTTTAATATTTTATATGATATATTCTGCGGGCAATGTATATCAAAATCTTTAATTCTTCTTAGTTCTGTTGAATGCGTATATAGTATAGTCAATAATAATAATAATACGATTTTAATTCCGTAACATCCAGTTTGGGTTGATTAGCAAAAAAAAAAAAAAAACAAACAAAAATTACAGTATATACAGAATTATAATTTATTAATAATAATATTTTAAAATAATTTAAGAAAAGATTAGCGCATCTTTTTGGAAATTTTTATGTTTATAAAGTTTTAAAAAGTTTGATTTATAAAAAATAATATATAATAAAATTTTTAAGTGTTTCCTAAGAGTTTTTAAGAAAAGTTTTCCTTTTTTTTTTTTTTTCAAATTTCCATATACAAAAACAGAATTTTGATACAGTGCGGTGATGAAAATATATACAAAGCCAAAAAAAAAATCAATATATTATTTAATATACATAAAGTGCAAATTTTTAACATATAAAAAAGTTTTTTTAATTTTTATATACCTATATAATAAGTAATTATATATATGAATGTTTATAAAATTAAAAAGTTACACGTGCGATTACTGGCAATGTGTATTTATTATATTGTGTTTTGTTGAAATGCAAAAAAAAAAAACAAGTGAAATAATTAATAATTTAAAGGAAAACAAAAACCAAAAATCCATATATCTATATTTGGAGATTAACGCAAAAATTAGAAATATATATATATATATATATAAATGGAAATATCTAATTAAGAATTCACTTATTTATTTCATATAGATAGGTAATTTAAAACCCATTTCTAATATATAATCTTTCTTCTGTATATATAAGGTGTATTATAGATATAATTTGATAACATTTCGTTTGTTATTCAGTCGAATTCAATCAATATATAAATCGATATACAGTAAGCGAAAATCAATTAAACGCATTACGTTTTATTTTTTTTTTTTACAAAATATATGTAATTAATTTTGCGTATATTATAATGTTTCTGTTAGTTTTCTCAATTCGTGCCAATAATATTTAAACCCATTTGGACCATCAAAATTAGAAAAAATTGTATGAAATACATTTTTTTTTCATTAGAACATGCATGCGAGTCCAAAATTTCTTGTGTTCAACAAGACAACGCATCAAGCAGATATTGAAGTGCGGTCCCGCAGTCACTTTCCCATATAGACTTATTAGATTGGCATGTATATGCTCGCACTATAGATCTAAACTCAATAGAAACAACGCTTTCGAGTATATTTGGAGCAGTTTATGCAAATGGAAGACAATTTTAATCATTAAATGAACTGCGAAATCAAAAATCCAAGAAGAATGGAATAAAACTTCGGTACTGGTACAACGTGTGATATGGGAGGGAAAATTTGATCTGAGATAACTTTTTTTTTTTTGGTGAATTTTATAGGGAAAAAGGAATTTTCCTTTCAAAAATTATTTCCAATCGAATGCTAAAACTATTAAATAATTAAATAAAATACATTTTTAAAAGGAAAATTCCTTTTTCCCTATAAGATTCACCAAAAAAAAAAAAAGTTATCTCAGATCAAATTTCCCCTCCCAGATCACACACGTTGTACCGCGGTACCAACGCTTCTTTATCAAAACTTCTTCAAAAAACGTAATACCTGTAATTGATTTTCGTTTACTGTATAAATATACATTTGCAGTATATAAATATAATAAAGAACCCTCCCAAAAGTTTCAAATAAATTTTGAATATAAAAGTTCTTTATTTTTAATAACAAGTTATATAAATACATTATTATTTTTTTTTTTGTATATTTTTCTGGCTTCTTTTTTTTAAATTTTTTATTTATTGTGTGTTTGTTGTTTGCGTATACCGAATAAAATAGAATAGAATATGTACAAAAAGAAAAAAAAAAAGGTATATATCCCGAAAATAAAATATGATCTGAACAAAAAAATTCTACTGTATATTCTTAAATATATATATTATATATACAGAGAAAAATAAACTAAAAAATACAAAATTAAATATAGTAAAAAAATATATTTTATGCGTACTTTATACATTTATTGTTTGTTTGACAAAATATAACCACCACACGAACGCATCATATATAAAATTTATAATATAAATATATAATGCATTAGCAGGTAATATGCACCTATAATATATTTTACCTGTTTTTTTTTTCTTTTTTTTCGTTTTATATTAGACCTATATTAGGATTATAAATATAATTTTATCCTTTTATTCTGTTTTTTTGTTTTCGGTTCTTTTAGGGTTCTTTTCTTATTCAATTTCAATGTTATTCTTGTGATATGATGAAAAATCGTTATAAAATATAATATAATAAAATTTGATGTTAAAAATCAATATATATTATAATTTTTTCTTTACCATTATTTTATCCTATATATTTATATTTCTATTTATTCTCTATTTATATATCAATAAAAAAATTAAATTCTTTTTTTTTTTTTTACAAAAATATTTGTGTGTAACAAATAATCAAAATACTTAAAAATATACGTATAATATTTAGTATGTTTTTTTTTAATTTTATTTATTCGTACATATGTGCAATACTGCAATCGTTATATTTGTATCGTCGTATAGAGAGCGTGTTGATACGTTGACCATATATGAGCAGGTAAAAAAAAAATGGAACTCTGTAATCTGTATATTATATTATAGATGCGATTTTAAACCAATCCCACATAAACTGTAGATCGGAATAGAAAAAAATTAACAACAAAATTTACCAAAAAGAATATTGTTAAATTTTAAAATTCATATATTTTATATAAAAAAAAAGGATCACTGATTTTATGTCCTTTTATGTCATTTAATTTTCATGACAAAAAAAAACACTATTGACAAATAAAACGCAATAAAAAAATTGAATTAAATTAAATATGGATATGGAAACGATTTTTGAAAAGCACAAGAAATAACGATAGATAATTTATGTTTCTAAACAAAAAAAGAATCTCCTTGATTTTTATGGCTTTATTTGATAATCAATAAAAAATCGGAACACAAAAAAAATTATCTACGAGAGTGTCCAGAGAGCAGCTTTGGAACCTCTTGACCAATTTTGCTCATTTTCAAACCTATATCCTCACTCTTTCGATTGTCTTTCACTAACGAAAGAAAGAGTTTTTGAAGATTTTGAAGAAGAATAACTCAAGTTATCCAAACTGTTAGACAGACATTTTATATTTTATACCATATATTCTCGGAGGACAACTATACAACAGATCGTCCCAATTTAAAATGTTACAAACGTGAGGACAACCCCCTTAAATATCAAGTCCAGTGTCCAGTGTTTTTTATATGCGGGTATAAAAAACAAAATACTATTTTGTAAGCAATTGCAATGGCGAGGCAATAATATACGAGGCAATTGCAATGACTATATAGGGAGTATATAAGATCAACATATTATTCCAAATTTCAACTTTAACCAGTTAATGCGCGATTGCTTTTTTTTAGTGATCAAAGCATTAAAGAAACGAATATAGAAAAAAATTGTAAAAGAACAAATGATTAATATAAGCTGTAAGAATTTACATTTATAGCCTTTTATAATTTCAAATGAACACAATCAAATGAACACGATTCAAAGAACTACCGTGCAGTCAATAAAATACATAACAAAGGACACATGCGGATATATAAAAATTTTCAATATATTTCCAAAGTATTATTTAAGTGTTAATATAAATTGACATTAATTGCCGGTATATACATATAGAAGCACAAGAAGCATAATATCTTAACATATCTGCAATTAAAACCATGTCTAATCTTAATATATATATTTATATACTATAAAAGTATGGTATATGGATTTTAAATAATAATTTAACTTTTATCTATAAATTTTTTATTATTATTTGACAAACAGTATAGATTAAAACTAAATATTTAAAACCCTATATTTATTGCTATCTGTATATATTAAGGTAATGATGATGATAAATTATTATTATATTTTAAAAAAAAAAGGTACAAAAGGACATATATATATAGATAGGATATATATAGGATATATATATATATATATATATATAGGTATTAAATCATGTACGCACATGTTAAATAAAAAAAAACATCTTTTTGCATTGTATACATTTTTAAGTCTATTTATATAATACAATCTATAAACGTGATAAAAGTTAAAAAGGAAGAATTTTTATTTCTTATTATACACTGGGTGTAAAATATAATGAATGCGCAGGACCTTTTGTTAAAATTAAGCGATTTAAAATGCATCAAAAATATTTAAAGAAGCTTTCTATATGGGGGTCGCGTGTAATGATGACAATCATTGTGCAGAAATTGAAATATCCTTTGGTTTTAAGTAAAGCAGGGGGGGGGGGGGTTTAAGTACCAAATTAAAAATTTTTTTATTTAATCGAATCCCCGTTTTTATTTTACATAAACATTATCAGATTAAAGAGCTAAAAATTAACACGCCTGTTTTTATAAGATAATTTGTTTAATACATCATCACAAAACACCCTCGATTTCTATCCCTGTTTTCTTTTTCATTCATTTTTTTTATGCGAATGTTAAAATAAAAATAAAAAAAAACTGTATACAGGTACTAAAAATATACAATAAAATTGAAAAGACTGAAAAAATATTATATCAATTTTTAGATTCTTTTTTTAGACAAAAATACATTTCTTCAGTTGTATTTCTACTTTTAAGACTGCTAAACAGTATATATACTTTTAAGACTCTATCGAAACATCGCATCGTGTTTTTTTTTTTACAATTTTACATGTACATGTGATTTGCCGATAAATGCAGATATCACATTGTCAATAAATTAATAAAATTATCTAAATATTAATATAAATATCTAAAATAATATAATTATATTATTAAATATTTTTTTTTAATTGCTAATCACAATTTTATAATATCAATAAATTTTCTCTATATTAATATAGATATAAAAAATACCTGTTATATAAAATATAAAAATTTAGTGGTGAAAAATCGTGTTTTTAAATAAAAAAAAAGAAAAAAAATGTGCGCACATTTTAAATAAAAATCAATATTCTATTCAATAACATATAAAACGATTAAATAAAAAAAATTTAATATTAATTAAATTATATCTATCTATACGTCAAAATAATCAAAATAAAATTAAGTGCAATTGAAAAACAAAAAAATAAATAAATTATGAATTCAACTGTTTCATAATAAAGGATCATCAAAAAAAACGTAAAAAAAAACAATCCACTAAAACAATGAAACGTAATAGATCATCAAGTTCATTAGATAATATGGCTAGCAATAGTTTTGGTGGATTAGCATCGGCAGCCGCCGCCAGTAAAAAAGATAATATTAGAAGAAGGTAATTGATTTAAATATTTTAAATATATATATATATTATATGGATAGAATTATTTTCATTATCAATATTTATTTATAAATATATTATAAACATATTAAAATATATATATTTTCAATTGATTTTTGAGAATACAAATTTAAAAAAAAAAAAAAACAATTGCCTTTTTAGTACACTTAAAATTGATATAGAATTAATAAAAAATATTTCTCTATTGTTATGAAATATATGCATCAAAAGATAAAAATATTGAAACACTTAAAAATATATTGTTGTATATTTTGGATATAAAGTTCTTGTTAAAAATTATAATTTATCAGTTTATTTTTTTTTTAAATTTCAATTGTTATTTATTTATAGAATATTATTTTATTTTATTTTATTTTTTTTCTGATATACGTAAAAGAAGTGAAGTGTCATTTTTTTTTTATCTCATACAAACATATATATATAAATATGTATATATTTTTAATGATTTCGCATTCTATTGTTATCTATATCTCAATAATAATATTTTTTTGTACAGTACTAGTTCTACTTTACGATTTTTTTCAAGGGATCGAAAAAAATACAATAATTATAATGAATTGAAGAGTAGAATCATTTTTGTTGAAGTAGTTGAGAGTTACGAAATTCTGGAGTTGAAACTGTGTATTAATTTACGAATATTAATAATTTCCTTACACCATTTCGACCACCCCCGATATGGGAAGTGTTTCGGCAAATTATAAAAACATAGTTTTAAAATAAAAACAATAATATTAATTAAGATTTGTACGTTTTAAACGTTTGTGATCGAAAAGTAGATCAAAGTTTTGACAATGAAAAATAAGTTACAAATTTTACATGGCGATTTATAGAAATAAATCGTGAGTGAGAACGAATGCTGTAAATGAAGAGATCAAAAAAAAACCATCGAGAAGTATAGAATAAATTGACAAGTGGAAATAGAACTAGTACTGTATATACCATATATAGTTAATATTTTATTTTTCTCTGAAATATCTTTTTTATCTGCCTTTTGTTATGATATTTATTAGTTTTTTTTTTTTGTGAAAAATAATTAACCCACAGTAATTATATTAATGTTACCCAGAAATAGCGCAGTCTCCCGTATAAAAAAGATAATTGAAGAATAAAAACAAAAAATACATAAATATAGTATTTTTTTCAATGAAGATCGCAACGAAACAATTTTGATATTATGGCCATAATATTAGGTTGTCTAAAAAGTATTGATAATTTTTTTTACAAAATTCAAACCATTTTTTTATATATTTCAAATGAACTTTATTAAACCAAATATGCGCCGTTTTGATCGATAACCCTTTGCAATTTTTCTGGTAAAGACATTATCCCATCACTGTAGAACTTCTGTGTTTTCTGTGGCAAAAAACTGATCCAAGTGCATTTTGCAGTCCTCGGCGGAATTTAATTTTAAACCATTAAGGGAGTTCTGCAAAGTCATCAAAGGTGTGTGTGGTCTGGCGTTGTCATGATGGAACACAACGCACCCTTTCGATTGATTAATTCTGGACGTTTTTTTTTAATCTCGTGCTTCAATCTTGTTAATTGTTGACAATAGAGATCGGAATCAATGGTTTGACCGGGTGCTAGTAATTCATAATGAACGATTCCTTTCCAATCCCACCAAACAGACAGCATTACCTTTCTTGGTGTTAATCCAGGTTTTGCTACTGTTTTAGGAGCTTCACCCTTCTTGGACCACGATCTTTTTCATACATTATTATCGTATGTGATTCATTTTTCATCACCTGTAATCATTCGCTTTAAAAATGACTCGATTTCGTTCCTTTTAAACAGCGTTTCGCAAATGGAAATTCGGTTCATTAAATTGTTTTGTGTTAATTCATGTGGTATCCAAACATCGAGCTTTTTCTTGTATACAGCCTTTGTCAAATGGTTTAAAACTGTTTGGTGATGGATGTTTAGTTCTTTAGCGATATCATGACTGCTTACGTGTCGATTTTCTTCAATTTTTGATATGATTTCATCGACTTTTTCAGTGATTGGTCGACCAGAACGAGGTGCATCTTTGACATCAAAATTACCGGAACGAAATCGAGCAAACCATCTATAGGCTATTAATTTTGATAAAGTTCCTTTGTTTAAATTTGTTCATGTGCCTGCGTTGCATTTTCCCCTTTTTCATAATAAAATTGTAAAATGTATCGAATTTTTTCACTAATTTCGCTCATCTTTAATTCACTACAACTTTTAAATGACTAAACAAATTTATTTTTTTTTTTTTTATCTACGAAATGTCATCTTTCGAACATATGTTAGTGTTACCTGATCAGATTAGTACTACTTGAAATATTCAATTATAATGACATCTATTTATAAAAATTATCAATACTTTTTCGACAACCTAATAGAATATTAAGGTTCATTTATAAATAAATATATTGTTTAGAAAAACACATTTAGAAGTTGCTAGCTGCTTCCGGGAAATTGATTTTCCTCAATTTTCAATTTTTTTTTTGAATTATACAGCCCTGTGGTTTGGTCTATATGCAAAATTTGACAATTCAATCAAATTGTAATATTTCATATAAGAAAATAATTTGGAAATTGTTCCAAAAAATGTTTCAAATTTTCCAAAAAATTGTCTAATCACACCCGCATCACACCCGATTCTATATAAGACACAAAATTGTTTTCCGCTCCTTCCATGAGTATAGAGAAATTTTCAAAAAGTTATTAGTTAGTTAATTTTAGCTTAGTCCGGATAAAAGCCTATATCAAAATATTTGTCTAGAATCTAATTTTGTTTAAATATCTCTATATACCATATATTATATTCTTGATTAATTATAGAATCTGTATGAAAATGTATTATAAATAACCCAATTATGATTATTATTATATTATTATACAAAAAAAAAACTATATACACAATACAATAAAGGGGATTTTTTAATTTTTTTTTTTTATTATTTTTCTTTTGGTGTCTTATTTTTTTTTTTTTGGATATCATGATTTTTATGCGTGCTTGAATAGCCGCACACAGAATGTATATACGTGCAAAAAATAAATACAGTGCATTTCAATTCATTATCGGGGAGCTCCGTTTGAAACATTTTTAATTTTTGATTTAGTCAGAATCGCATATCTACTGACGACAATCAACATATACAGAAATATATCCTAATTGGAATGCAATCTGTATAATATATACTTTTAAACTTTGATTTGAATATATATATATTGGGTGTTGGTGTTGTTTCATTTTTCATCAGTTTTCATCGTTAAGTATTTGATTGATAAGTATTTTACATACACTCGTTCGTATATATGATATTTGTATATAAGTTTCACGTATATGTTTGTATTTGTATATAAGTTTCACACAAAAATATTTATTGTTGATAAACTGATAACGTAAAATTATAAAAATAAATATAGAAAAAAAAAATAAATAAATACACGTCCATGTACTTATATAGTAAATTCATATATTATATATTGTATATATAAATGTAAAAATATTATTGGAATGCTATATATATAGCGATGTGATGTGTTCAGATGTTGTAAACGTTTAATTTTATTTAAGTTAATATAGGAAAGATTAATCGATTATATATTTGTGAGATGAGATGAGAATTTATTCGGTTATTGTGGGATGGAGATTTTCCATAGACAATTTTTGCAAAAAAAAACTATATATGATATTGTTATTAGGTCTGCAGCATCCTTACAGTATACTTAGAATCTTGTCCTTTAAACGAAAATCTCAACAAATATTTTGCCAATATTCCAAAAAGTATCAAGTATTATCTATAAGTTCCAGTATTATTTTCAATCATATACATATAGTAAATTATGATAACAAACATTTATGGTAACAAAATACCCTAAATAATAATAATACCTTATATAGTAAAACATTCTTAAATTAATACTTTGAATAAAATTCTTATATATTCATTGCGAATAGAATTTTTAATTTTAATTGCACGCGTGCTATACTAGCACGGCTATTATATAAGATGAAGTATTAAATTAATTACATATACAAACAATAATAAAAATATCTGTTGATGGTTTGCTTAATTTGTTGCTTTTACGGTGTCGGTATAATTAATAATTAGCCGCATACCAACAACAGCATGTGAAAACATATGTTTATAATTGCGGATTAAGTGTTATAATCTTTTTAAGTTTATATATGTTATATATATGTATTGTAAAATCAGATATTCAAATTTTATACCTCTTCTTATATATTGTTACAGATCGATTTGGAAATCCGTTTTGACGGTAAAATTAAAAAATTATTTACTATATACCTATACAATTCATAATATCATGCTGGCAATGAAATTTTTTCGATTAGAAACGATCATATCTCTTATATAATCTCATAAAAAAATTAGAGACAACAAAACCCTTTCAAATGGTTTTTCACTCTAAATCAACCAGAGGTTCAAAAAAATTGAGATTTTTTTTTCTCCCAATTGTTTTTAGTATAATTTTTCTATTTGAAATCCGCACGATTTATACATCATTTTTCAATCTTTTTCTATCTGGAAATCTAAACAGTTCCAATTTCAATTAATTTTCTGCATTTGGGAAATTCAATATTCTTGAATTCAATTAAAATATTGTTAATATTAATATAAAAAAATGGAAACATTTCGACTATAGAAACGATCTTATCGAACGGTCTTCTATATAATAAAAAAAATTAGACAACAAAACCATTTCAAATGGATTCAAGCGCGATATCCGATAAAAGAGGTTTAACAAAATTGCATTCTACCATTTATATTTAGTATAATATCTATATTTGAAGCGACATGATTTAGAAGCATTTTTTTTTGTTGTGAAAAACCAAACAATTCCAATTTTCAATTTTCCGCATTTGAGAAATTTCAATATTCTGCACAATTCAATAAAAATGTTGTTAATATATAAGTACAAATAAGAAAGCTGCGATCAAAAGTTTATATGAAACCTTTCCAAATGAATAATCATTTTTTTTGTTCGTTACTACGGCAGAATCGGTTTAGCGCCCGTAAAACCTCGGATTTCTATTGCCGTGAGCCCGTAACGAAATCACTTAATCAGGTGATGAACCTTATTTAGATGCATTGAATATACACTTAAGTGATTTTGGGTGGTAAGTCTATTATAATATGTGGATTATTTTATAAAATTTTGAAAATAAAGCAAGCATATGAGATAAAAAAAAAACTTTTACTAAAACGAAATAAGAAAAAAATCACTCATATGTTTTCAAACAAATGTCCAACAATTGCACTTTAGGTGGATTAGTTTTTAGATAAAATGAAATGTTTAATTTAAATAACTATGATAATCAAAAGTAGGGGGAAATATACTAGTTCATCAGGGAGACTATTCCATAATCTTGCTGTTCTTGGGAAAAATGAATTTTGCAAATCTGTTTGTTCGCAAAAAACTAATTGATACAGAATATGAATGAGCCTTTTGTGAATTTCTCGAATTATAAGAGAGGTTAATTGGCTCAGGAATTAGCTTTAAAATTTCATTAGAGCATTCATGGTAATAATACCTATATAAACTGTGCACAATGAAGTTACTGATCGTCTATGATCCAATGATTCAATGGAATTTGTTATTGTTTCATTTCTGAGCAGCGAAATAGCGTGTTTTTGGATCCTGTCACTAAACTGCAGTGTAGTAATTGGTGCACCAGCCCATATGTAGGAATTGTACTCTAGAAGTGGTCTTATAAAACACCTATTTACTAATGCTAAATTTTCAGAATTGAGAAATTCTTTCGATCTTCTTAAAAATCGAATGCGACTAGGCCCCTTTTAGCTGTAATTATTATATTATTACTCCATGAAAAGTTGTTTGACAAAGACAAATTCCCAAATTTAATAGGTCCTTAGATTGTGGAATAATTGTATTATGCATAAGTATTGGGTCATTTTAACATAAATTGACACAGAAACAGATCAGGTGACTGAAAAATGACATATATCTTTATGTATTATTGGTATTATGTACAGATTTTAATATTTTAGTCAATCGATTTAGGTCATAATATGCTATAAAACAAATCTGTATAAACTATTTTAAATGAAGAAAAAAAATAATTAATTTTAACAATAATTTTTTTATATACAATTCATACGCTTTTATATAGTAAATTTATATATGACGACTATCACGTAAATATAGTTCACAGCCTCTGATAAATTATAATATTATCAATATATAATTATATTATTTATTTTTCCTTTATGTATATATATAAATAAATAAATAATAATAATAATAATGTGCTTTATTTTAACAGAAAAAAAAAATAAAAAAATAAAAATCAATATCAAAAACATTCTATTTATAAATATGTATATGTGACATCTCTGTTTTGGTATATGTATAAAGATATTATTTTTATTATTATTATTACTATTGTATGATGAAATATTATCGCATATTTTTAACACATATATTAAAAAAAAAAAACAAAATAAAATAAATAAATATACATAATAATATTAAATATTTATTTATTTATTTTTTTTTTTTTTTTAGTATTTCAAAGCTTTTCTTTGTGTTCGGTTCGGAAAAATCTTAAGCGCGCGTGTTGTGCTGTTCATTTAAAATATTTTACGAGTAAATTTTTTCATAAAATATCCGAAAGAGGCTTTTCCACATTAAAGTTTATTAAAAAAAAAAAAAAAAATAATTCAAGTTTTTATGTTTTTTTTTTTTTTTATTATTGGAACGGTTCGACGTTCTTGAAAATCACCTCATTTTACGTCATATTAAAAAAAAAAAAATTAATAATTTTACTGTTCTTTTTTTTTTTATTATTTATTGTTGCTATATCCATATATTTTGGGTTAATAAAAAAATATTATTATTGAATGTGTGTTGTGAATTTTTAATAATTGATTAATTAAATATATTAAGAAGAATAAAAAAAGTTTAAATAATTTTGTTAAAAGTGTGAACGTTTCGCGTGTTTTATAATATTTTGTATATTAATTTGAAGAAGAAAAAAAACAATTATTTGAATAATTACACAATTAATATTTATACATAGAAAAAAAGTGCGTAATTTATTTATTAATTAATAAAAAAAATAAACATAAATTGTGTAATTTAATTTTTTAATTAATTTGAATTTTGAAATTGGTTAATTTTTTATTTGTGTGTGGTGAACACAAAAAAAAAATCCCCTCTGCAGAAATACTTTAATATAAAAATAAAATGGTATTTCATATATCATTTTGGAATCGTCCTCCAAGTGAACCACCAGATAAAATTGATAATATATGTGTTGAAAAAAGGTAAATTTTGGGCAAATGGGGGAAAATAAAACATAAATTTATAATTTTTTTTCCATGATTTTTCCATCCACCACCATATTTATTTTAAAAAATACTCACGTAAATTTTTTTGTTTTTGTTTTATTACCTTTTACATCTTTTATCTCGTTAAAAAACAAATGTATTATTGTAATAAATACCTACGTTCTATAATGAATATTGTATATGAAAAATAAATATGTATGTTTCTTGAATTGTGTATGTATACAATGAATGGATTTATATGAATTCAATAATCAAAAAAAAAAAAATGTACGTAACACATAAGATTTTTGTTTAATTATATTATTGTTATGGTATTATGTTTATTTTTTATACTTTTATAATATAATACACTATAAGAAAAATCTTGAAAAGCAAATGATAAAAGCATATATAATAATAAGGTGGTTTATTAATTGATTTATTACCGGACAAATAAGACGTATCGAACAAGATCTGATTCCTTATACATTGTCGCTAAAAGGAATAAAATATATAGGAATAAATAGTACTGGAAAAACCTCTGACCGTCATTCGTTGCTTCAAAAATCAATAGGGATTTTCCATGGTTTATGTACTAAGGTCAAAATTTTACGTTGTATTTGAATTTTCGTTCAAAAGTGATCGAATTTACATCCATTCATTTATTCATCAATCCATCACGCCATCAATCTATCAATATATAAATCTATCAATCTATCAATCTATCAATCTATCAATCTATCAATCTATCAATCTATCAATCTATCAATCCATCAATCCATCAATCCAGTAATCCAGTAATCCATCAATCCAACAATTCATCAATCCATCAATCCATCAATCTATCAATTCATCAATCAATCAATCAATCAATCCATCAATCCATCAATCCATCAATCCATCAATCCATCAATTCATCAATCCATCAATCCATCAATCTATCAATCTATTAATCTATCAATCTATCAATCTATCAATCTATCAATCTATCAATCTATCAGTCTATCAATCTATCAATCTATCAATCTATCAATCTATCAATCTATCGATCAATCAATCGATCAATCTATCAATCTATCAATCCATCAATTCCTTTATCCATCAACCAATCCATCAATCCATTAATTCCTTTATCCATCAATGCATAAATCCATCAATCAGTCCATCAATCCATCAATCCATCAATCCATCAATCCATCAATCCATCAATCCATCAATCCATCCATTGATTAACGGAGACCGCCCAAAACCTAAAACAGATTTATCTGCAAAGTCTAAGTGCTAAGTCAAATTTAACATTTTTTTTGTTTTTGAAGAAATAACATTCCTCTATGACCATGGATCATTTGGAATCAAATTATGCGGATTTTTGTCAACTCTTGAATTAATTAATAAATTCCCGATTAATTGATTATTTGTCCAAGTGTATATAATAAATACACATGCATACAAAACGCAGATAAAAAAAAAATACAATTTACATTATTATATTTTTACCTTGAATATGAAAGAGAAATCGCACGTTACATCGTCAGCAATTAGTTGTTGTTTAGTTGTTTTATATATATTTTTTCCTTCTAAATATAAAAAAATGGTAATAAAATGGTACATTGAAAAGCACACATTTTTTTGTTATTTTTTTTTTTTTTGCAAATGTGTTGTGTTTGTTTTTCATCGCGCAGGTAACGACACAAAACAATAAAAAATAATAATATAAAGTGTGTTTAAAATTTTTTAAGTACTGTACCATAATAATAGTATTTATTAATATAATATGCAAAACACACTCACACAAAATAAAACTTTATTAATCTATTTATTATTCAAAAAACGTTTTTTTAATTCAAAAAAACAAGTTTTTTTTATAATCGAAATCAAAATTTTAAGAGAAAAAAAATCATGTCCAAATAAAAATTAATTAATAAATCGCCTATACAAAAATATATTTTTTTATTAGCCGTTTTTTTTTTATTTTTATTTAATATTATTTGAATGTCGCAAAATATATTATAAATAATTTTCCATGAAATATTATATAAATATTTTGCATATTTTGTGCGAGTTTTATCTTTTTTTTTTCAATATATACTTTATCAAAAACAAACAAAAGTATTTTTCCATTTTAAGTCAAAATATAAATTTAATCATTTATTTGATTATTGATTAAAAAAAAAAATAAATAAATAAATATAATTTTCTATTCAAATTCACATTTATTTGTATTATAGTAGATATATAAATAAATATAATAATAAATTATGCAGCAGTACAATAAAAATAAAATATACAATAAAAGGTTTTTTCTGTTTAACAAATTATAAAATTGTATTTTTTATCATAAATATATAGTTTAAAAAATTTAATTTCTTATATGCGGTCAAATATTATTGATCTGACCATTTTATTTTATCATTTTTATATATGTAGATAATTTTTTGTAATAACAAAGAAAAATAGGTATTTTGAATTTGGTATATTTAAAGCATAATGCATAATTGTTCTAGTTCCGGGTTTATGATTTTCTATTGAAAGAAATTTTTGTTACCAAATATTTCAGAATATTAGGACTGATTTTCGTGATTTTTGAAAATTATGAAATCAACAACAACTGAATGTGGCTGTTGCCGGACGCAATAAAATCGCAATTGGCGATTGTGCTAAGGTTCAATTCATTTTGTAGAAAAACAAATGTTTTGGCCAAAAGCCATAATTTGTTAAAAATACACGTCATAGAATTTTTTTTATGGAACCATAACTACATTTTAAGGTATACTTAGAGAGATCAAAATCGTAAAAAGCCCACAGTTTTATAACTTCAATACGAAAATTTCTTTTAAAATGGAAAATACAAAATAAATATTGAGGATTAAAAAAGACTCTATAGGAAAACTAAAATTGTAAATTATAAAAGTATATAACGAAAAGCTAAACGAACAAAAAAGGAAAAATCAACTAACAACAACATAAATAAATTGAATGAAAGTACTTAAAATTGTATATAAAATTGTATTTGCAGTTGCACATGATTTTATTATATCGTTAAATAGTTTTGCGAATTTAACAATGCCATATGAAAAAACAAAAAATTATTAAAAATAAATACACAGTGCGACAATTAATATTCCGGACTCACACCATATCTCAATAACCAGTGGGATGATCTATGTGATGGAACATGCGTTTTGAAGCTTGATGTTTTCTCTATCTTCTGTTAAAAATTTCATTGCATTCGGTTGACAAATAAAAAAGTTATGACATTTCTTGTGAAACAATATTTTAGTTGAAGTAGAAATTTTAACATGGAACAAAGAGCGCAGTCATTAAATTCAACGCAAAGCTTGGTAAATCTGCAACAGAAACGTTCAAATCGATGCAGTAAGTTAATGGCGATAATTGTATGGGTAGAACACAAGTTTTTAAGTGGTATAAACGTTTCGTGGATGGCTAAAACACAGGCTAAAAAACAAGAAAAGTTCCATCGAAAATCAAGACAATGCTCGTAACATTTTTCGATAGCAAGGGAATTATCCATAAAGAATTCGTTCCAACTGGTCAAACAGTCAGTGGCGCATATTATATCAAAGTTTTGAAGCGTTTGATGAGCAGGATTCGTCGTATTCGACCTGAATATCGTGAATCAGATAGTTTGTGTTTATTACACGATAATGCACCAAGTCACACTTCACTTATTGTTCGTTTCGAGTTTTTGGCTCGAAATCAAGTCTGTGTGTTAAATCATCCACCGTATTCACCTGATTTAGCACCATGTGACTTCTCCTTGTTCCCAAAACTTAAAATGAAATTGAAAGGATGTTATTTTGAGGATATTGAAACCATTCAAACAGCATCTACACGCGCACTGGAGGCAATACCACAATGGCAATGAGCTGGAACACGCATTTGAATCATTATTAAATCGATGTAACAGTTGTATTGAATCAGGAGGAGAATATTTTGAATACATAAAAAAAAATAGTTTAAAAATCGTGTTTTTAATGTATTTTCGAGGACCAGTCCGGAATATTAATTGTCGCACTATATATATATTGATTTATTGAAATATCTTAACGAATTCACCGGGTTCTATATATTTATATATAAAATTAAATCATAAACTTGGAATTATTGTAATTTAACTTACGTAATTTTTGATGATAATAATAAAAAAAAAAATTTTTCAGACGAAAAACTCACACACATACCAATAAATCCCGTACCCACCCGTACTAATTAAATTGTATTTTGTTTTATTTTTTAATAAGAAACGAAAAAAAAAAAACAATTCAATTTAAATTCATTTTTATCAGTTTAACAACAATAAATAAATAAATATATTTTTCTTCATAATATTTATATGGTATATATAAAAAAATAAATTATTAATTATACTGATTATAAAAAATAAGACTTTTTTTTATTAAACAAATAAACAATAATAAACTACAATATATAGACATCAATATATTTTTGATTGTGAAATGAAATGACAGAGTTTCTTCAGGGTATAGATAATTTTCCTGTATAGGAAAATCTATATATATAAAAAAAAAAGCTTCAATTTGATATCAGAATATATATAGAAATTATTATTTGTAAAAAAAAATAACAAACAATTGAAAGTATTGAATATTAATGCGTAGAAAAACACCCACGAAAATATCCACATAATAATAAACTTATCTATGACTCTGTGGTGTAAATGTTAAAAATGCCAACCTAAAATTCTAACGACATTTTGGGGTCGTGGGTTCGAATCCTACTGAATGCATAAAATATGTTTTGTGTTTTCGGTTATTTTTCGAATCTGAATTTTAACACAGAGTTGTATTTTCCGCTTGTGGTTGGTCGTACCGACGGTTAATTACCGACACCGTAAAAGGCACAAATTAAGAAACTAACAATAGGCACTAACAACTAACAAGGCTGTTGTTGGACGCTAAAACCAGATTGTTGGTTGTATAGCGAAAAATTTATTTTTTTTTAATAATAAACTTATTGTTAGAACTTTATAAACCCATTTTGCTTTTGATTGATTAATTTTTGTATCCTTATACAGGGTGTCCCAGTACAGGGTGCCAACCCGAAACAGGCAGGTTCTACACCTCATTTCCAATCAAAAATTGTATCGCGACCCCATGTCTATCTCCCTTGGTTTTCGAGCTATCCCGAAAAAACGATTTCGTTGAAGTTCAAGGTAGTACGTGGATGTTATTTAACATATCTCAGCAACCACTTATCGGAATCCAATAATTATAACCTTGTTGGAAAGCTATTTTAACTATCTATAACTGTTTCTAATAACACAAACATCGGCGACAACCCGTTTTCATGCTACAGCTGGTCAAACACAAGAAATTTCAACGGCCTCAAATATTTTTGTTATTTTGCAAGCCGAGAACTATAGAACTTTTATGTTTATCAACTGTCGGTTTTTAGAAAAACTTCTTTGATGTTTTAGCTTTAATTTGATGTACAAACTTTTAAAATATGTAAACGCGTTCTAGAGATATAACGAAAATAATATTGAAATATGACGAAAATAATGCAAATTTTTCAAAAATTTAAAACATATTTACTAAATTAAATTTAAATCTTTATTACAAAAATTGCTCAAAATGGTGTCCATTATGTGATCGACATATTCGACACCGTTTTAATACTGCCCTAGTAGCCGATCGAATTTGATTCGGATTATTTTTTAAAACTTTAAAAGCATTATTAATGCCATTCATTAAATCTTCCCTGGTATGAACTGGTGTTTTATAAACCATGTCTTTATAAACCCCCCATAGATAAAAATCTAATGGTGTGAGGTCTGGCGACCGTGGTGGCCATTTAATGGGGCCATTTCTTCCAATCCATCTTTGACCGAATGTGTCATTTAAGTGTTCTCTTACACTTCGTGCAAAATGTGGGGGTGCACCGTCATGTTGAAAATGAATGAATCGCAAATCAGCTAAATTAACATCATCGAGTAAATCGAATACCCTATTTTGCAAAAAAACTAAATATGAATCTGAATCCAGCCGCCCAGGTAGAAAGTATGGACCAATTAATTGATTTGCAATCATTCCTGCCCATACATTAACTGCTATTCGTTCCTGAAATGCGTGTTGCCGAACTGAATGCCGGTTTTCCTTTAACCAATGATAATTATTTTTAGTATTAAATATCCCTTCACGTGTGAACATTGCTTCATCCGTATATAAAATTTGATTTAATATCCTGGGATCTTGTTCATAACAACGAATCACCCAATCACAAAAAGTTATTCGGGGGACGTAGTTTATTTCTTTAAGTGCTTGAATTTTTTGCAAATGTAAACCAGCAGCCTTCTTTGCAAGAATGTAAACCAGCAGCCTTCTTTGCACACCAAGCATAGTTTTTACTTACACCAATTTGGATGGCTGCTTTTGAAATTTATTTTTTACTGTTTTTTACCGTTTCAAACTTCCGAATTATTCTTTATAAAACAAACTTAATTTTCTAATGAATATTAAACGTAAAACAACGTACAAATGCCGAAGAAATGTAGCACAAAAAACAAAAGAATTGAATGAATTTATGACGGTAATAGATTTAACTGTTTTTATTTCTAAGTAACCATTAAATTAATTGCAATCCCTGGAAGTTATGTTACCTAGATAACGCGATAACAACAGAACATTGAACTTTGCAATGTAATAAATGTGTGTTAAATTTTTGAAAAATTTGCATTATTTTGGTCATATTTCAATATTATTTTCGTCATATCTCTAAGACGAGTTGACATATTTTAAAAGTTTGTACATCAAATTAAAGCTAAAACATCAAAGAAGTTTTTCTAAAAACCGACAGTTGATAAACATAAAAGTTCTATAGTTCTCGGCTTGCAAAATAACAAAAATATTTGAGGCCGATGAAATTTCTTGTGTTTGACCAGCTATAGCATGAAAACAAGTCGTCGCCGATTTTTGTGTTATTAGAAAGAGTTAAAGATAGTTAAAATACCTTTCCAACAAGATTATAATTATTGAATTCCGATAAGTGGTTGCTGAGATATGGTAAATAACATCTACATACTACCTTGAACTTCAACTAAATCGTTTTTTCGGGCTAGCTCGAAAACCAAGGGAGATAGACATGGGGTCGCGATACATTTTTTGATTGGAAATGAGGTGTAGAACCTGCCTGTTTCGGGTTGGCACCCTGTACTGGGACACCCTGTATAACATACAGTTTTACCAAGTTTTTTCTTATTGATATCAGGCAGGCAAAGAAATTTATATAAATATAATTGAAAACATGGAAAATTACAGTTTCATATAATTTACAAATAAATTGTCGAATTGCGCTTTCCAGTTAAATTTTACTTACTAAAATTTCATTTCATTTTAATGCGTTTGTTTTGTTTAAAATTAATTTTTTTTTGTTATTCTACATACGAGCAATTATCATAAACATATACTCAAAAACTTACTTAAACGCACACAGAGTTTAAACTCCATGGAAAATTTTTATATAGTCTTAATTATACAAAAAAAAAAAAAAAAAAGAAAGAAGAAATTCGTAAATTCTATCGAAATCAGTCCAGAAAACCAATTTAACAATACACAATTGAAAATTGGCATTTTCGAGTGTCCGTTAAAATAACACTTTTTCAACGGAACTAAAATCGAATTGATCAATAAAATCGCAATTTTACCAACAAGGAATTGGTATCTGATGACTGATCACGATTTCTGGTCCACAGTTTTTCTGGAGTCAATCAAACATAAATAGTTGGTTTATTTTATATGCCATCAATCTAGCATATTAATATTTCAGATAATATAGTCGATATTGTCTGCCTATGCTACGGTTTTTAAATCGAAATTATTACATATAACATTTAATTGTTTACGTAATGCTTTTAAATATATGTATATATAAATAAATACCGACCTTTTGATCGTCATCGCACATCATAAAATTTTCCGCTTTTAAAACAACCGATAATATGGGGATATATGATGGAAAATAAATTAAAACATATTTTGAATTTGAATGGAATATCGCGCACTAAAAGTGTTTTGATGTCATTACATAAACGAGTTACGGTACGTTAAAAAAGAACGCGAATTTCAATATTTGTAAAAATCTTTCAAATATATAAATCATATTAATTATTAGCATATTGGACAGTCAGATTCTTGGTATATGGAATATCTTACTCTATTTTCCGGTATGATTTCGTTCTAATATTAAAAATCATCTCAATATCAGGCTATATAGCGACAAAATGCATCGAAAAATGATAATTCATTCCATTAAAAAACAGAATATATATGATAATTTACCCTGTAGATTTCTCTCATCATCGAGTAATATAAATTTAATGTGATCCTATACATACAGGATAATATAATCGCGTATCGCAAACTGGGGCGATCTTTATAATTAATCCATTCATGGGAAAATTTGAAATTTACAAATTCAATTTAACAATTTTCCTTTAATAAATCATATTTTTTTTCTTTATTTTTTTTTGATACAGATCATACCAAAATATTCCTTATTCAGCACAATCGTATCAAAAGCCGGTAATCTATAAACCATATTATCATTTAAAATGGTTTAAATTAAAACAGAAACAGAAAATTTATACTCAAAAAATTACTTTGTTTTTTTTATTTAATTATCTTATGTACATTCAAATTGATTATCATAACAAAAATTCAAATGAGTAATAATCCAATAATAAAGGTGTATAGATATATATATATAATGATAAAAATATATATATATAATAGACTTAACGTCGGCCGGACAAATACATTATATATATGATTTTAAATTATATATATATATATATATATGTACAGTAGACTCGCGATATAAGGAACAATTCGGTCCCTATTTCGAAGTTTCCTTATATGAAAGGTTCCGTAAAAATGGTTATCTATCAAACGTTATCTATATTATCTAAAAATGGTTATCTATCTATTATAAGAGATATCTATCAAACGTCGGTAAAGAGGTTAAAATCAAATAATATATATTCAGTTTAATAAAATAAAACAATAAAACAATACATGCAAATGTGAATCTAGTGATTATGAGAGATATATAGCATAATTTCATTAAAATACTTTCAAACACATAATTTGTATAATTTCTAATACCAATACATGAATAAAATACATCAATCGTTCCTTATATCGAGGTTTTGATTGATTTAGCGTTCCTTATTTAAAGGCTATAATACAAAATTTGGAAGCGTTCCCTATTTCGATGTTTCCTTATTCAAGGGTCCCTTATATCGCGAGTCTACTGTATAAACTTTATACGCGTATTTAATACCTGTATTTTGTATAACTATACAATATAGATTAACAACATAAAAGTATATATACATTTTTTTTATGTAATACAATATATTAATAATACAAATTATGTTATTTTATTAGTCATCATCGTTTTTTTAAGATCATGTTTTTATTTTTTCATGGTGGTTGACTATATTATATTATATTGCCTTCTTCTAAAACTTCACACACAAAAAAAAAAAAAAAATCGAAAAACAGGTATTAAATATATCAGTTATATATTTAAAAAAAAAAAATAAATGAAAAATTATCATGCAAACCTTTATACAGTGGTGATACGAGATATACATTTTTTTTTAATTATTTTTATATATAAAATTGGTCATCAGCAGATATACAATCACAAAAAAATAAATGACAGGTTACAAAAAGATAAAAGAAATTTAAAGTTTATTTTACTGCGGTCGTCATTATCAATTTTTAATAATTTTTCAATTGAAAATCATACTTCATTATTTATTTATTTATTTATGTTTTGTATTTTAGTTTAACTATAAAAAAATTGATAATTTCTCTCTATATTTAGACATTTATTTATCAATCATATTTTTTTATTATACCTTTATAAATTAAAATTGTTTTTATTTTAACAATAATAATTTTTGGGTGAATCACAATAAAATTCAAATTATCAAAGTTAAAAAATCTATTTGTTTATATATTATTTTTCTATATATGTGCGTTTATCAAAACATTTATAATTATTAATTGTATATAATATACCTGCCGTATAACAATTCAATTAAAACAATTACAAGTTAAATTTTATTTTTATTATCATATCAACAATAATTTAACAAAAAAAAAATTGTATTATGATTAATATATAACATTATAAAAATTCACCTTTCCACAGATATATATTTTTAATTTTTTACATATAATAAATACATCATTCATATACATAAATTCCCTCATCATATATATAACTCATGAACCATAGATGTACAATAATAAAAAAAATACATACATATATGTATATTGAAAATTATACAGCAGCAGAGAAAAAAAACAACAAACAAACCACATTCTTAATGTATGACTAATACGCAATCAGGCGATTTTTTATTTTTTTTTTATTAATTTCTATTATCTATCCATTGATATATATATATATTAATAAAGATATTCGTATATAGGTAAATATATAAAATTTACATTAATTTTGAATATAATTAAAATAAAAAAAAAAGGAAAAATTATTATTATTATTATTACAAATTATCAAAGAATCTTTTTTTATAATACAATACATAAATGACTCGATTTTAAAACTCGATTTATATAAAAAAAATTCTGATATATTATAAAAATGTATATAGTGAAGGGTATTTATTAAAAAATTAAAAAATTCACCTGACTATTGCAATTTAATCTAATCAAATTCAATAACATTTACCTGTATATATATATATTTGTTTTATTGCCTTTTACCACTTTTACACAGTATAAAATTATAGAAATATATGCATTCCAATTCATATTATGAATTAGAAATTATGATTTTTGAATTAAAAAAAAAAAAAAGGAGGTGTATTTATTTCTCTTTTTTAATTAGATATGGCAAAAAATGTATTTAATTACAATTTTTTTAATTAAATTGTCCATTGAAACAGAGAAAATACCCGGCGGGAACAAAAATTGTTTATTTTAAGGTCTTTAATCTGATTTTTCAAAAATAAACAATTCTATTTAAAAAAAAATGTTAATTTGGTTAATTAACTCTCTTTATCCAATGGATTTCAAGTACCGAATTGATTGTCATTCATTACACGGTTCTTTGGGTACTTTACATTATTTAGTTATTTATTTGGACAATTTCTTCTATAAAATGCTTTGTTTGCGAGAAAACAGTCTTGCATTTATTACATTGGACACCGGCCATAAATAAATTAATTTTCGCTTTTCCAACCGACGATTGGTTTTTAGCGTTCATAAACGTAGTCTTTTGTTGTTGATTTCATATAATTTATTACTTTTCCGATGTCTGTAATTAGTCGTGTACGAACAATCAAATGGGATAATATACGCAATATCAAATTTGAAAATAACCGTAATAAATGTTTTCAGATATAGGATTTTGGGAATCCACAATTCCAAAATTTATTTTTAAGAATATTAGCTTGACATTTTTTATCAACTACACCCACCGCATCAAGCCACTTTAGATATGTATATATAGATTTGTTTGGAAATTCTCCATACCAATAATTTAGTCCTATAGATTTGAAATTATATTAATTATATTACAAATATATTAATTTTCTATATATACATATTTTTAATCAAATATAAAATATCGCGCAATGAACTCCGCATTTTATTTTTGCTTATCTCGCTCCGCATATACATATACATATATCTATATATTATCATAAAATAATAATAATAATAATAATTATAATTAGTATATACAATATTTTTAATAAATAAATATATCCATGCATTGATATTAAATACCAAAAAAAAAAAAATTATTATAAACCAATATATACGATTTACGTTTATATAAGCTCATAATATTAATATATATATATATGATATATCTGTATGTATAATTACGATAAAATTTATATAAAGAATATTTTTTTACGATATAGTATGAAACAGTAGACTAACAAAAATATATTTTATCTCTATAAATACTTGCGTATTTTTCATTTTTTATCAATCAATTAGAATAAATATACAATTTTTGCGTAACAGAATTAAAATAATAATTATATTTTGTGGGGGGAAAAATCAACAAAAAAAAAATTGTTAAATTTTCAACAAAATATCTTTGGTGGAAAATCTCTACAATGCACCCCGCCGTCCCACGGATGGAATTAAATTTTATTGTAATAATCTTGGAATTAATGCGACACATCCTTTATGGAAAATTATACAAGATTTTCCCTATATAGAAACTTATTCAGAATTTCATCTAATGTAAATTTTATGCAGGATTTTCTTCTATAAAGAAAATTATACAGAATTTTTTCCTCTAGAAAACTATGCAGAATTTCCTCTAAAATAAATTAGACAGGATTTTCTTCTATAAAGAAAATTATACAGAATTTTCTCTATATATAAAAAAATGATACAAAACTTTCTCCTCTAGCTAATTGAAACAGAATTTCTTTAAAGAAATTTGAAATAGCATTTCTTCCTATATAAAAAAATATACAAAATTTTCTCCTCTAGCTAATTGAAACAGAATTTCTTTAAAGAAATTTGAAATAGCATTTCTTCCTATATAAAAAAGTATACAAAATTTCGCCTATAATAAAAATTGAAACCGAAATTTCCCCGTATTGAAACAGATTCAGAATTTCTTTTCTATAGAAAATTGAAACAGAATTTTCTTCATATAGAAAAGTATACAAAATTTCCCCCTCTATAGAAAATTGCACAGAATTTTCTGCCATAGAAAATTATTCAGAATTTCTTCCTATTGAAAATTGTTCAGAACTTTCTTTTTATCGAATATTATACAGAATTTCCTCCACTATAGAAAATTATTAAAGAATTTTCTCTCATTGAAAATTATACAGAAATTTCCTCTATATAGAAAAGTAAAGAATTAATGCGACCTCACAGAGAATTATACAGAACTTTCTCCTATAAAAAATGATATAGAATTTATCCTATATAGAAAAGTATACAGAATTTCCTGCCCTAAGGAATTTTTTCCCATAGAAAATCGATACAGAATTATACAGCAATTGGGTCTATATAGAAAGTTGTCAGCGAATTTCCTCTATAGGAAATTGTAGCCGCATTTCCTCTATAGAAAATTGTAGCCGCATTTCCTCTATATAGAAAATTGAAACAGAATTTCCTCTACGAAAATTATACAGAATTCTCTCCCATAGATAATTATTCAGAATTTTCTCCTATAGAAAATTATTCAGAATTTTCTCTTAGAGAAAATTGTTCAGAATTTTCTCAATATAAAATTGATACATAATAAAATTATATAGAATTTCCTGACATAGAAAATTGAAACAGAATTTTCTCTATAAAAAGTAGAAACTGAATTTCCTCTATAGAAAATTGTTACAGAATTTCCTCCTATATAAAATGATATAGAATTTCCTCCAACAGAACATACAGAACAGAATTTCCTCTACAGAAATGGTTCAGAATTTTCCCCCTATTGAAAATTGAATAAACAAAATTTTTCTTCTATAGAAAATTGCAAATAGAATTTCCTTTATAGAAAAATAAAGAATTATAATGCGACCTGAGAAAATTATACAAAATTTCCATATAGAAATCTACAAACAAGAATTTCCTCCTATAAAAAATGATATAGAATTTTGTTCAAAAAATCATAAAGAATTCCATCTAGAAAATAATCCCAACTATTGAAAATTATACAAAAATTTCCTCGTCTATGGAAAATCATACAAAAATTTCCTCTATAGAAAATTATGAAACAGAATTTTCTCTATATAGAAAATTGAAACAGAATTTCTCCTATAGAAAAATTATACAGAATTTTCTCCAGAATAGTTAGAACCGGACCTGTTTTGAATAGCTTTTAAAAATATCATATAAAAAAATAAATGATCCTTATAGTTTAAATATTGTAAATATTGAAGATTAACGACTATTAACGATATATATAGATGGGAATTAATAGTTAAAATATTGTAGATAAGAATTTATAGTTGTTACAAACGAATTATGCGATAACTTATAAATTCTTGAGGTAAAAGATTTTGATATTATAGAGGTTTTAACTCGCTGATATCAAAATTTATTTCATTTAATAAATTATAAATACACGAGGAGTAAACTATATTTAAAGAAAAAAATCAAATCTTTATAACAATAAGATAAATATATTTTTATTTTTTATAAAACAACTAAATTATTTACATAAAACTTCTTATAAATAGTTATATGCGTAAATAAACATATATAAAAAATGCAATTTTAAACGTGTCGTGTATTATATTATATTAAAATATATTTTGTTGTCGAGGTTATGAAGGTTACATATTCATTTTTTTCACTATCAACATTTATTTTTATTTTATTTTTTATCTATATTTTTATTTATTTTATCTTTTCATTATTTTTTTTCATTATTTTTTACGGAATGTAAATAAATATATAAATGAAGTTGATAAATTTTTACAAAAAAAAAAGTTAATTGACTTTGGAAATATATACAACATTTAGGAAAATCATTATTTTTAGAGAATGACCTAAATTTTTTTATTAAGAATTTATTATCATTTTTAACCCTGCCGCTAAAAAATGCGTATGTAGTCTAAAACAAAAATATTTGTTTTTTTATTTGACCATACAAAATTTTTCATTTTATACAGATATTAAAGCATCATTATATTATATTGTAATTTAATTATACATAAATAAGAATTTAATGATGAATTTAATATAAAATTTTTTTTTTATCTATTTATTTTATCATCTATCTATAGTATGGCATGTATACAAAAGGAATTAGATCAAATGGGTATTAATCAAAGTCCAACAACAATAAATAATAATAATGCGAATAATAATAATAATAATAATAATAATAATAGTAGTAATAATAATAATAATATTGATGCATATAAATCAAATGAAAATATAACAGATAGTAGTAGTGTTGATAATAATACATGTCCAAATCGATGGCCACCGAATGTTGCCGATTATGGAGCGGCTGCTGCTGGTAAATCATTGGGTTGGATGGATGGAATATTTGGTTGTATGCGTCCCGTTTTATCATTCATTGGTAAATCAGCCGTTATTGAAATGCGAAATAAAGCAACCGAAGAATGGGAAATACCATTTGATGCCATCAAAAATTTAATATATATTGGTGCTGGTGCTCAGGGAGCAGTATTTAGTGGTGAATTTAAAAATGAAATGGTTGCCGTTAAAAAAGTACGTGATGTTAAAGAAACGGATATAAAACATTTACGAAAATTAGATCATGAAAATATTATTAAATTTAAGTGAGTATATATCAATCTGTATTTTGAATTATGATTTTACAATAGATAAATATTAATTATTTAAAATGCATATATAAAATTACAGGGGTGTATGTACACAACCACCAATTTTTTGTATAGTTATGGAATTTTGTCCATATGGTCCATTACAAAATATTTTGAAAGATGAAGAAGTTGTATTACCGACACGTATCGTATCATGGGCAAAACAAATTGCATCCGGAATGCAATATTTACATTCACATAAAATAATCCATAGAGATTTAAAGAGTCCAAAGTAAATAAATTTTTAATATTTAATTTTAAAATTTTGTTTAAAAATTAATTTTAATTCCAATAAATTCATTTACAGTATTTTAATTGGTAAACATGAAGTGGTTAAAATAAGTGATTTTGGTACAAGTCGTGAATGGAATGAAATTAGTACAAAAATGAGTTTTGCCGGTACAGTTGCATGGATGGCACCCGAGGTCATACGTAATGAACCGTGTTCTGAAAAAGTTGATATTTGGTCATATGGTGTTGTTCTATGGGAAATGTTAACATGTGAAATACCATATAAGGATGTTGATTCATCGGCAATCATTTGGGGTGTTGGTAATAATTCATTACATTTACCGATACCGTCAACGTGCCCCGAAGGATTTAAATTAATCGTTGCACTGTGTTGGAATGAAAAACCAAAAAATCGTCCATCATTTAAATTAATTTCAACACATTTGGACATTGCCGGTTTGGAATTGTTAAAACAATCGGAAAAACAATATTTTGAAACACAAAAATCATGGAAAGAAGAAATTCGTACGCATATGATGCAAATGAATCAAAACGGTACAAATATACATAAATTTGAACATGATCTGATAAAAAAACGAACAGCCGAATGGAAATATGCCCAAGACATCCGATTGGTGTACGAAGATAAATTGGAGAAAACCAATAAATTGTATATGGAATTAAGTGAATGTATGATTAATTTACAGGAACGTGAACGTGACATTGCTGAGTGAGTATAAATAAATAATAATAATCAAAAAAAAAAATATGTAAATAATTAATGATAACTTTTTTATTACAATTTATATTATAGACGAGAGAAAAAATTACCAGGACACAGTAAAATGTGTCGTAGATTGGGAAATCCCTTGGGTAAAATGCAAATGTATAAAAAACGATTTGTTAATAATAATAATAATACAAATCAATCAACGTCATCACCATCACCGGAACATCAGTCGACAACGCCGAGTCCAAAGACAACACCAGAGGTAAGAAAATGTTTTTTTCTTATCATTATATATGCAAAAGTTTTTTAGGAAATATTTTAATATTAAAAAATTATATAGAGTCCGGTAAAAGCAACACTTTACGCTGAATTGGATAATCAATCACAACAACCAAAATCGATAGCAATTGTTACACAGAAATCGGTACGAAAATATAAAACTCATCGTCGTATTGGTTCCGGTGGTTATGCGATACCGGGTAAAGCAAGCCCTGTACGTGATCGTCGTTCAACACAAAGTGAACCGGAAAATCGTAAAGTAAAATTAGTCGATACACAAACACAAACAGATACGATGGATATTAGTGAAACGGACGGTGGTAGCCCCAGTCCATATTATGCATCACGAGAATTAGCATTATGTTTACGTGAAACTGATACGACGACGACGACGACGACGGCATGTCCTACAGTTCACCATAATAATGCATCATCATCATCCATACAAATACAAAATCCCATAAATTTCATTGACATTGACAATTATGATAAAATATTAGATGAAAAATTTCAAAAAAATTCATCATTTTACGATGATAAAAATGATATAAAAGCAATTCTACCTGATGGCATACCAATAAATAAAATTACATCCCATAACATCATTGATTATAAAATAAGTAATAAAAATAATGATAATGATAATAATAATAATGTAAAAACTAATTATACAAATCCTAGTAATGATAATAATAATAATATTAATAATACCGATGACAACGATAATATTAATAATAATAATAACAATCGTAATGGTAATAATAGTTCAATGAGTAACAGTGAACTGACATACCAAGATGCATGTTCAAGTTCAGATGATCTTCATGAATTCATTGAAGACGCAAAAAATTGTAATAATATTGAACGATATCGGGTTTGCAGTGACAATGAAACATTAGATAAATTAGGCCGTAAAGTAAGTGAATTTATAAGTGAAAATCGATTATCAATAGCATCTACTACGTCAACGATAACCACAACGCCAACACCACCAACAACACGAACAATCGCAAAGATAAATGATAATAATTGTAATAATATAAATGGTATATTAACGGAGGATTTAGATTTTGAATTCAATGCGGGAATAATATCAACGGTAGCAACATCAACAGCATTATCAAAAATGCTGGCCGCAACATTATTATCGACAACAAATTGTGAAACATGTTTTAATAAGACAAAAAGTACAATAAATAATGATTTAAACACCTGTGAGAATTGCATTAATAGTAATTGTATAAATAATAATAATAATGAAAATAATAGTAATGATAATAATAATAATAATACTAGGACTAGCACCAATAATTCAAATATTAATAATAAGTATATTTTAAATCAAATAAGAAATGATGATTTATGTGATGATAGTTGGACAGATGAAGAAGGTGAAGTTCCCGATTATTTTTTTGAATTAAAACGAAGAAGGTAATTATTATAAATCAATAACAGTCACGTTTTTAAATCTATAATATATCAAATTTTTAAATATATAGTGTTAATCGTTTACCAATTGGACGTGGTGTACGACCACCAAGAAGATATAAAACATCATCATCATCATCAGCAGCAGCAGCAGCAGCAGCAGCATCAAATACCTCATTTCGTTCAGATGCCGGCCCAGTCGCCGTCGCCGCTACCGGTAATTTAAACGGTAATAATTGTGTAAGCATACAAAATAATAATATTTTATCAGATGAAGAAAATACATCTGAATATAGCCATTGTCCATCCAGTCAACATTCAACATTAGAAAGTAATCCTGAATTATCAATAACTGTTGTTGCGGCAGCAGTAGCAGCAGCAGCAGCAGCAGCAGCAGCAGTAGCCACTGCTTCTACTTCTTCTTCGACTATTCAAAATAAGAGATCCTTAAGCAATAAACAACAAAGATCAAATCAACGATCATCACCAAACCACCAATTGAATTTCGATAATAGTAAATCAAGTAAATTAAAAACACCAAATAGAATAAAATCATCAACATATTCTTTACCATTATCCTCATCTTCATCTGAATCACGATCATCATCATCATCTGAATCATCTGAATCATCATCATCATCATCGGATTCAGAAGATGATAGTAAATTACCATCAAATAAGTTAAAATCATCAGGAAAACCATCAATGGTGGTGGTTGTGGATTCCAAAAAATGTGCAATATAGTGAAGAAAAAATAATTTATAACTATCCGAATTTTAATTACTTAAATTAATTTAAGTTTTCAATAAATAATAGAGCATTATTTTTTATCCTTAATATATATTAAAAATCCTTATCCTATATATCTATAATTTCATATATATATATATATTCTATTTATATATTATATAATAATCAAGTGTTTTTTTTTTCAATTTTAACGCGCGCGATTTCACGTAAATTTCAAAACATTCAGAATATTAATAATATTTTAAGACTGATAACATTTTTTTTTTTAATAGTATAGATGATTTTTTCTTTTTTTTACAATTGCCATATAAATTAAATAATTAAATGTGTTTTTTTTTTAAAGTTAATTTTTAATTAAAATCGTACGGATTCGGGAAAAATCTATGAATTAATTGGAGAGTTAATTGCGGTGTGTTATTATTATAATGGATAGAAAATTCGTAGAAAAAATTATATATACCACCTATCAGGTGAAAATTTTGGTGTCTTTTGAAACTATAAATAATAATAAAGGATATATTAGGTGTAGGAATTAATATTGCGGATTTAGATAACAGATGGCGTAACTAGCGTTGTGTGCATCGAAGCACACTGCCCCCATATTCTTTTTTTTTGTCTGTCATTACTCTATAAATTTCAGTATATGTCATTTCATTGAAGTGTAAACTACAAAGCTTTTTTTTTGCTTCGAATATGTCGAAACACATACCTGAAAAAGTTGTTTTGGGGGGGGGGGGGGGGGGGTTTAATAACTTTCTTTAATTTGAAGAAAACCGCTGTTGAAAGTTATCTGGTTTGTTGGTTTAAGCATATAGTGGACATGCTCCAGCTCAAGCAACTTGTGAACGATGGTTTGTACGCTTCCGAAATAGTGATTTTGACTTGGAAGACAAAGAACGGCCAGGTCAGCCAAAAAAATTTGAAGACGAAGAATTGCAAGCGTTTGGATTGGATGAAAATTCGTGTAGAACGCAACATGAACTTGCAATGGCGTTGAATGTCGACCAAACAATCATTGGCAAACGTTTACATTTTGTTATACATTTTCAAGTCAAAAAATCCGCATTATTAATTCCTACACCTTATAATTTAACTGGAAAATTATATTTAAATAATTATAATTAATAATATTTTTAATAATTATATTAAGTTTTTATAGTAAGTTTATAAATATTTATAGTAAGTTTCCGTATAAAAACTGAAATAAAATTTGAACAACAAAAAATATAATTTTTTTAACAAATAGATTAATACATTATTATTATTATAAATAAAAGACAAAATTTATAATTATAATATTTTATGAGATTATATTACATTATTATTATTATTATTATTATTATTTATTGACCAATATATGCTCATAAATAATAGTTTATTATTTTATAAATATAATTATTGAAATATTTTATTTAATTTTCCAAAAAATAAAATAAAATAAATGTTCCTTTTCTGTGAGCGATCCTATTTCAATAAATAATATTTATATATTATAGAATAAATGAAATTAATTTTTAAAAATTATAAGCGGCGAAGATTATCTATAAAACTTAATATTTAATGTTTAAGCAAAAAATTAATTTTTATGATAAGATTAGATTTATTTAAAAGTAAATATCTATTTTTAAGAGATATAGAATTAGAATTATTATTATTTTAATTGTATAAATTAAATTTTTTTTTATATAAATATCTAGACTATATAGATTGATTTTATTTTCTTAAAAATTTGCTAAATCCTTTTATATAGTTGAAAATTAAAAAAAAAAAACAAAAAAAAATTTAATAAACGCGAAAATTATATTAAAAATGAAACGTGTTTTTATTAAAAATATATAAACATTCAATTTTTTTTTTAATATAAAAACTAACTATAAAAGGATTTTTATTCGTTATAGAAAACCAACAACGCAAGCAAAAAGAAATGTTAGGTTAAGTTAAAAAATATTTGATAAGCATAAAAAATAATTATAAAAAGGTAAAAATAATTAATAATAATATATATTTTATAAGCACTATATAATAAATTTAAATATTTACGAATTTTTTTATTTTTTATTTTTTTTCGATTTTTAATAATTTGTAATAAAAACGGTATTTTTGTTTTTTTTTATTACAAAATATATATATATATTTTCTATAACTTAAAAATGAATTTATTTTTTCATCCTCATCATCATCGCAATCACTTATTACTTAACATATATGAATATAAGAAAATATATATTTTTAGGAATGCGATTTTCATATACAGTGTGTGAGTTTATAAAAAACTCTTATAAGATAATTAATTAATTATTATATTAATTTAAATAATAGCCTAAAATAAATAAAATTTTAATATTATAAATATATAAAATATTTATTTGTATGATGAATTAATTAAAGTTTTTTTAATTATTTTTTTCAAAAACAAAAACAGAAATAAAATAAAATAAATAAAAAAAATAATAAAATAAAATTAAAATAATATTTAATAAATAAAGACAAATAAAAGAGATAAATAAAAAATATTAAAAATAATAATAAAAAATAATAGACAAAAATTGAAAACGTAGTGGTCTTCTTTATTGTACCTGCTGCTTTTTTTTTTTTTTTAAATTAAAAAAAAAAAACTACAAAAATAAATTATTAAATTCTATTATATTGATTGAATTAATAATAAATAACAAATTTAATTTTCTTGTTTTCTAAATAACAAAAATAAAAAAAAAATCACATTAATTTAACGTGAAAAACCGAAATATATAAAAACGCAATTATACTTAAAAAGAAAAAAATTTACAAAAAAAAAATTCACAGAATTTTTATGCCGTATAAAATAAATAATAATAATTGTATTATAAAATAATTAAATTTAAATATAGAAAATAAATAAATTTATATATATAATTTTTGAAATAAAAATTATATATTATTTTAAGACAAATAAAAACAATAAAATATATTATTATACAAAAAAAAAAAAAAATAAAAAAATAAATAAAATAAATATTAAGATGAAAAAAATATATGTTAAAATAAATATTAATTTAATGTTTATATTCTTATTTTATATAAATTTATTTTTATTAAATTCGTCCTTAATCTTAATTTTCAAAATTTTGAACCCTTTGCACCCTCTCATGGCATCATATACCATGTTTTATTCACAATCTTACGATAAAACGTTCTAAAAACGTATCAGACCCGGAAAGTTTGGCAAATTATTTTTTAACTCCTGAGGAAGTTATGTCCATATACCCTTTATTCAATTGGTCAGGTTCCTGAGCCCTTGAATATGACACCATGAGCGTATGAATATGAAATAGATTGAAGGTGTAGCACAATGATTTCGAGGGGTTAAGTGTTTCGGAAACTCAGACTCAGACTCAGACTAGTCTAATTTATATAACAGTTGCGTTCCTGTCTAAAATACCAGGAGTAGGTAAGAGTAGATAAGAGTTGAAAATAGTAGATTTTTTCTACTCCGAACTACTCTTTGCTATAAAACGGAGTAGTTCGGCGTAGCAAAATCTATTCTTTTCTACTCTTATCTACTCTTACCTACTCCTGGCAATTGAATGGAACGCAATTAATATAATAAAAAAACGTTTGCAAAAGATTAAAATCATTTTCATGTATTTGAAACGTAACTGTTTTTTTTTTTGGTAATTCTATTTAAAAACTAATTGGATTAAAAATTTCACGTAAATTGGTTAAAATCAGATTACGATATATCTTTAATTAATAATCCTTAAGATCTAATAATTTTATATGCATTTTGGGAAAAAAACTGGGAAAATTGGGACTTTAAATTGTTTTTTTTTTTTTTTTTGGTATAGAATTTTCCATTTTCTTCTGGGATTATAGTCCAATATCCAATAAATTTCCACATGAAAAAAGCCAAAGGTGTTTATTAGATGACCAAACCAAAAGAACGCATTTAAAAACGTTGAAAATTTTAGTTTACAAAAAATGTATTTATAAATAATAGAATTAAATTTTTTTTAAAATATATTTCTTAATAAAATGTTTTGAAAATCCAACTGAACAAACAAACAGCAACAGCAAATATATTTTAAGCATATAAAGGGTGATTTTTTGGCCTTTATCTTTTTGGCAACACTGGTTTAAACAGCTGACGCACGTTTCGTGTCTTGTTTCACTGTCAAACACATCTTCAGTTTGGTCTATAATTTAACCATGAATCGTCTTACAAACGAACAACGCTTGCAAATTATTGAATTTTATTATCAAAATGCGTGTTCTGTTAAGAAAGTTCATCGCGTGCTTCTTCCATTTTATGGTCAGTTTAATCGACCCACTGAAGCGGCTATTCGGGCTATTGTGACTAAATTTCGCACCAAATTTACATTGTTGGACATTAAACCACCAACACGCTTACGTAGAGTGCGAACTGAAGAAAATATCGCAACTGTATCGGCCAGTGTTAATGATGACCATCGATTATCGATTCGTCGCCGTTCGCAGCAATTGGGCCTCTGTTACTCAACAACGTGGAAAATTTTGCGGAAGGATTTAGGTGTGATGCCTTTCAAAATACAGCTGGTGCAAGAATTGAAGAACAAGAACGACCTACCGCAACGTAAAATTTTTGGTGAATGGGCTCTTGGAAAGTTGGCCGAAGATCCACTTTTTTACCGAAAAATTGTGTTCAGCGACGAAGCTCATTTTTTGGCTCAATGACTCAACGTAAATAAGCAGAATTGTCGATTTTGGAGTGAATATCAGCCAGAAGCATAGCAAGAGCTACCAATGCATCCAGAAAAAGTCACAGTTTGGTGCGGTTTATCGGCTGGTGGAATCATTGGACCGTACTTCTTCAAATATGATGCGAACGGTAACGTAACTGTGAATGGTGAGCGCTACCGTGAGATGATATCCAACTTTTTTTTGCCCAAAATGCAAGAGCTTGATTTGCATAACATGTGGTTTCAACAAGACAGTGCCACATATCACACAGCACGCGCAACAATGGACTTATTGAGAGGCGAGTTCGGTGAACATTTTATTTCACGTTCGGGACCGGTCAATTGGTCGCCCAGATTGTGCGATTTAACGCCTTTAAACTATTTTTTTTTGGGCTATGTTAAAGCTCATGTCTATACATAGACAAGCCCGCTTCAATTGACGCATTGGAAGACAACATTGAAGCATTTATTCGTGAGCCGATACCGGCCGAAATGTTGGAAAGAGTATGCCAAAATTGGACTAAGCGGATGGACCATTTGAGGCGCATTCAAGGTCAACATTTGCATGAAAAAATCTTTAAACATTAAATTATATGGACCGTTCTATAGATTCAAATAAAGATTTCATACATTTCTTCGAATTTTATGCGTTTTTTTTTTGAAAAACTTTCCTATAACTTTTAAAAAATCACCCTTTACAATCATTAATCATTAAATAATCATTATCGAATCTAATCTAAACGATATCTATATAGATTCTAAATATGGTTTCTTTCAACCACCACTATTTTTATTGATGATCCCACGCGAATCATAAATAAACCAAAATAGACTAATTAATTTGTAGCGTAGGTATAGTATAAATCAATAATCAAGTGAAGAAATTTAAAAAAAAAAAAAAAAGATATAAATATTTAAATAAATGGTAGGATGAAAGGATTCGATGAATGAAAATTGTAAAATAAAGGTTCAGTTCATTTTTTACTGCCTGGGAATTTTCGTAAAACAGAGAAATTTTGAGAATTTTGAGAACACGTCCGCAAAAATATTTTTTTTATATAATTTTCCAGAAAAAAAACAAAATATTTCCATTACCCAGTAAGACATTATATTGGGCGATTTTTTGGAATGCGTGGGCGATGCAAAAAATGTCAATTGAAGATAATTCATGGATTAATCCTTTAAAAAAAAATAAAATCTTAATAAAATATTAATTTGTATTCAAAAAAAAGACGGAGGGATTGATGAGACATCACAAAAGCATTATAAAACTAACCTCAAATTGTTTTAAATAATCCGTTTTTTTTATATAACACAAAACAGAATAAAATGATTTACTGGGATATTGGAATTTGTTATTTTTTTTTTTTGATGTGCTGACGTGAAGATAATTTGTCCAATAAATAAATTTTAAATATTTTGTATAGAGAAGATAGTAAAATAAAATTTTTACACAATACAATATTTAATTTTAGTTAAAAATTATTTTTTTTTTTAGTTTTTATTAGAGTTTTAATTTAATTTAATTTAATTTTTTTGTTTGTTTTTTAAATGTTGTATAGTTGAAATGTTTTATCGATTATTAAAAAATAATTTAATCAATTTTATATCAAATTGGAATTTATAAATAATATATATTGTAGTAAAATTTTGCCAATCTTTAAAACTTAAAAAAAAAATAAAATACAATTTGCATTTATTGTAAATAGAGTTGTGTTTTTTTTTCCTTTTAATTTTAATGTAAATATTAGAGAAAGTTAAATTAGAAATATTTAAAAAAAAATTAGTTAGTATATAGTTAATTAATATATAAAGTATTGTTGTGTGGTAATCCTATTGAAATAAGAAAGAGATAAAAAAACATGGCAAGTCCGCGTACACGACGAGTTTTACAAGAATTACGTCCGAATCATGAAAATAATGTAATTATAAACCTTTAATTTTGTATTGGGAATGTTCATTTTTTTTTTATTCCTTTGTTCTTATTTTTTTTTTTGATATTTTTCTATATAGAAATGTTTTGAATGTGATGCTCATAATCCACAATGGGTATCGGTAACTTATGGCATTTGGATATGCTTAGAGTGTTCGGGTAAACATCGTGGATTAGGTGTACATTTATCATTTGTACGTTCCGTTACAATGGATAAATGGAAAGATTTAGAATTGGAAAAAATGAAGGTAATATCTGAATATTTATATATAGAAAATAATTTGATTGATCAATATGAATTTTATTTATTCCATTATTGCCCATTTAGGTGGGTGGTAATCAAAAAGCACGTTTATTCTTTGAAGAACAATCCGATTGGAATGATTCAATGTCAATACAACAAAAGTATAATACAAAAGCGGCTGCATTATATCGTGATAAAATATTAACATTGGCAAATGGTCAAGAATGGTCAGCAACGAAATCAAAAGCACAACAATCTTTTGCCACCAATTATCCAGCGAATGGTAGTGGTGGTGGTACAAAATCAATGGGAAATTCACGTGGAGAAAGTGGTTCATACCAAGAAAATTATAACAGTTATCAAAATCCAAATAATTATGATAGTACTAGTGGTGGTGGTGGTGGTTATCAAAATTTAAATACACAAGAATTTCGTGAACAAAAAAATGAATTTTTCAATAAGAAACAAGAAGAAAATATGATGAGACCTGAGTATGATATAATTTTTTTATTTTAATAATATTTAATAATAAGTTTCCATTAAATTAATTTAATACAGAAATGTACCACCAAATCAAGGAGGAAAATATTCAGGTTTTGGTTATACCATGGAACCACCGCCGAAAAGTCAATCACAAGAAATTCTGGATAATACTGTTTCATCATTAGCATCTGTAAGAGCATCACGATTACTATTTTTTTTTTTTCGAAATATGTTAATTGTTTTAATTTTATATTCCATAAAAAAAAGGGTTGGAGTTTATTATCATTGGGCGCAACCAAAATAGCTAGTACAGCAAAAGAAAACGCTTTGAAATATTCGAATTTGGCATCGCAAAAGGTATAAAAATGTTTAATGTTTGTTTGTTTGGTATTCATCATCATAAATAGTTAATTTATCCATTTAATTAATTTTATTTGCGATTTCTTTTATAATTTATGTATGATTTTTCCAATTTATTTTATTTCAAAATTATAATTTAAATTGCTTAAATCATATAAGGTTAAAGATGGTACGTTAATGGAAGATGTAGGAGCTCAAGTGTCTGGTTTTGCTTCTAAGGTTATTTATTATTTTGTGTTTTATTATTCATTTTGTGTTTGCTAATCCCTAGAATTAAGACATTTTTTTAACAAATCAATTTATAAAAATTAGTTTTCGATTATTATAGAAATATTGCTAAATCTTTGTATAATTTGTGTTATTAGGTTGGCGAAGTAGTTAGTAAACGTGGTTGGAGTTCAATGTCTGGAAGTAATCAACAATCGTTTAGTAGCGGTGGTGGTGGTGGTGGTGGTGGTGCAGGAGATAATGCAAACGATGGTGGATACCAACAAACAACTGGCGGAAGTGAACATAGTTATCAAAATATTCATAAATCAAATACATACGATACTGGATTTTCATCATCATCAAAATATGATGATGATTATAATGGTTATGATAAATGGATAGAAGATGGAAATTTTTCTTAGTAATATTAATTTTTAATTTAACATACGTATAACATAAACACCTTTTATGATTTAATTTTATTATTATTTATATATAGTCAAAATTCATCAAAAACAAAACATTCAGATTCCGAGTGGAATGGTTTTGAAACGTCAACATCAACTATAACAACCACCACCACCAGTAGTAGTAATAATAATAATGCTACATCAAAATCGAAAAATAAATCTATTATGGATAATAATAATAAAGTAGTAACAACAAGTGGTGGTAGTAAAAAGGATGATAATTTTTCAGCATTAGACGTTAAAACTGCAATTCCAAAAGTTGTAAATAAAAATCGAAAAGTTGAAGATGATGCATGGGATTTATTAAATAATTGAATTAATATGGCGGCGGCGGCGACGGAGGGGTGGATTTTATTTTTATTCAATTTATTTATTATATATATATATAACTTTACCACCGTATATTATACTGAATATTAATTGTTAAAAAAAAAAAACAAAAGAGTTTAATAAATTTCAAACAAATATGATGAAAAACAATTTTTAATTAACCTTTTTTTTTTATTGTTTTTTACGTGCAAATTAAACAAAATGGACGCGCCAAGGACAAAGTACTTTTTTTTTTGGTTATGTTAATGTTGGGAATTCTTGTGTTGTGTGAAATGTATTATTGCAAATGTTTTTAATGTAATTATTATTTAAAAACAAATCAATTATGAATTAAATGGAAAAAGTACTTACCGAGGGGTTTTATTAACAATCTCAGCTACGAATGGCTAATATAACAATGGCGATATTTTATTCTGATGAATTGTTTATTAAACCATTTTACTATGATTTTGGTAATATACTTTGTTAATTATTAATTAATTATATAATTAGATCGTTTTTTAATCCATATCAAGCTTAAATTCAATAAACACAAGATAAAAAATAAAAAAATTTTAATCATTACTATTTTGAAAACTATAATTATAAATTAAAACATTAAATAAGGTAATAATAAAACGGGTAAGAATAAAACGAAACATTAAATAATTTAAATTAAAAACACAAAAGAAAAAACTAATTTTTCCGTTAAATTATTATTTAATAAACCACCGGTAAATAAAATAAAATTAAAAAAAAAAACAAAAAAAAAAAATGAAAATTTCACGAAAATTTCTCTGACGCATAATCAAAAAAAAAAAAAAAATATAACGACGAATGTGTCCAATTCACAATTTATCAAAATTTATAATTTATTTTACAAAAAATATTCACCAGTTTCGCTGATATCATTAAAATATAAAATCAAAAATATAAAAAATTTTTAAATTCACATATTTTGGAATATTTTTGTTCGTTTGGTTGGTTGGTTGTAAATTTTTTGTTTTGTTCGTAATTTTTTGTTCGTGGGAAATTCAATTTCTTTTTTTAATATAATTAAATAACTGGATTTTTTAACTTTTACAATGAAGCACACGCAAAAAAAATCAAGAAAAACATCAAGAGAAACACCCTCACCATTGTATGCATTATGTTCATACGACGATCATCCATATTTAGATATTTATCCAGATTTGCTACACATTAATGTACCCTTTAGTGATATCCAACATTATTTGATAATAATGAAACAATATACAAAAACAAATAATGTAAATAATATTACAAAAGATGCCCTGGAAATCCTATATAAATCGGCCTATTTATATTTACAACAACTGTTGGAAGATGCAAATTCTGTTGCAAATTTCCGACATGATGATAAATTAAAAATAAAAGATTTAGAATGTTCATTGAAAATTCGTCATCATAATCAATCAATAGCAATAAGTAATAATAATAATAATAATAATAATGGAAGTGATGATGATGATGATGATGATTATGAGGATGTAGATTCAGATGATCTGCATGATTATGGTGCAAATAATCATGAGGATGATGATGATGAGCATTCAAATGCTATTGGTAAGAAAATTTGGACTAACCGTACATCATCCCACATTTAAAAATACCCTCCGATAATTGAAATATTTTCAATAATTATCAATTTTTTTTCCTTATTCTTATTACAGATAATTTAAATTTAAATAAAATTATTCAGGCTTCCAAAGACAATCAAAAACGTGCCACCGCAAAACGAAATCGTTCCGTATTATTTGCTGAACGATCGAAAAGCTGGTATCCAATTTTTTTATTCATTTTATTATTACTATACAATTTATTCAAAGTTACCGAATAAAATAAGGATTGAAAAAGTAAAAACACATCATTTTATAATTAAAAAATAAAAAGCAATTTATTTCCTTTTGTTTATTATTTATATTTTTTTTTTTGATTGGCGAGTGGGAATTTAAATTAAAATTCATATGAAAATGATTTAAATAAAAAATTTGCCTCTTTAAACAAAATAATTTAATTAAAAATTTTCGTTTTGTTTTGTTTAGCGATAATAATAATAATAAAGTGATAATAAAAATAATAATTATATAATTTCGATTGTTTTAATAATATATTGATAATTTATATATATATATATATAAATATAAAGAATAACAATATAACATAAATTTACGTGTTCTTCTGAGGATTATATGTGGTTGGGTGGGGGGGTGGGGTGTGTTTTATTCTGGTGTTGGTGTCGTCCTCGTCATCATCTCATCGTCGTCGGACGGTTATTATAGCGTACCAGCAATAACCCAATAATGTGTAGCGATAGTGAGATATAGCAAAATACAAAAAAAAAAAAAACACCGTTTTCATTACACCGAAAAATAACTTATCATCACCTCCTTCACTACTTCACTACTACCAATTAATAATATAAATTTACCAAAAACACAAAAATAATATGACATAAAGTTTATATAAGAATATAGAAAAACAACAATTAAAAAAAAAAAAAAATGCAAATTATGAATGTTATAAAAAAAAATAAAATAGGATTTGATTTTAATTTTGTATTTATAAAGTTTGAACAAAATTTGCAATTTCTGCATCGCTACTAACAACCGCATTAAATCTATCCGTAAATCGAATTCGTATATTTTGCAATAAGTTCGTTATTAATTTTTGAGTATCTAAAAACAAGATGATAAAAATTAAAATTAAAATTATTTATTATTATTTCATAAGATATTTCTATTTTTAATTTTACTTACCATCATTTTTATACTCTTTTTTATATAAAACATATAATCCCATAAATATTAATTTATCCAAAATTGGTAAAAGAGCGTCAATGCCCAAATTGAATAATAGATCGAATGCCTTAAAAACCGATGTATTTTCATCGAAATCTTCACGTAATGGTAATTTTTCCATAAATACCGGTAAAACTTGATCTAATGGAACTAATTTATGATTGGCCACAATTATCCGTGCCAATGCACCACATATATTATCTAATGTACCCGGATGCTGTTCAATGGAGACGGCCATTGATATGGCCAATAGAATTTCGGTATATTTTGGATGGGCATGTTCACCCGAATAGAATACCAATTCACCCAATCCATACACTGAATTATGGCGTACATTTTCATTTATATCTTGTAAACCATTTAAATAATATGGTAACAATTGATTAAACCAATTACCGGTACCCTCTTTTAATCCCTCAAAACATTCCGATAGTGAACCAATTGCTGAACTCCGTTGACCAATTAAATCTTCATTGTTTAATGATTTTTCAATTTTTGCTATTATGTACGGTAATAAACGTGAAAAATATCCAGCAAATTCTAATGGTTCTAATACATTACCGAATTTCGGTATAACATCACATGCTATTTCATTTAATACCTCATCATATTCACTATCATCATCACCATCATCTTCTTCATCACCACCACCGCCACCCACACCACCACAATCATTATATTCATTAAATTTACATGCAAGTTTTCTTGATAATATCAATTGTATACTTTCGAAAATAATCTCTTTTATTTTATCCGTTAAACGTACTGCGTGCTCTTTTAAGCTAGGTAATATTTGAGCGTACGTTTCAATAGCCGCTATCACAACTTGACAATCTTCATCTGTTTTAATAATTGTTGCAATTTTCGGTACCAAAATGTCAAGAGCATTTAATAAATTTTTTTTATCCGGTGACACTTCATTTAATGTAACCAAAAATTGAGCTAAAGCTGCCATTGCCACTTTACGTATATCATCTTGTGGATGATCAATTTGTTTAAAAACTGTTTCAAATGATGATTCAATAAATGGTATAAAACTTGTACTGAAAAAATGCATTTCATTAAATTAATTATTGAATTCATAAAATGAACAAAATAATAAAAATAAAAAATACCTACCCAGTAAATTCAGCAATTTGTTTTAAAGCTAAAATAGCCTCTTCTTTTTCTTCCAATTGGGCATTTCGAACACTAAAAGCTACAATACAATAAAACAATAAAAAATATTTTTTAATTCTAGATACATTGTGATTTTTTTTTTTTTGTCAAATCATTTTCATACCTGCATCATTTTCATCATCATCATCATCATCGTCGTCATCGTCATCATCACCGTTAATTGAATGTTCTATATCGATTTCATCAGCAGCACCAGCACCAGCACCAGTACCACCATTCGTTTCATTCCCATCTTGTTTTATCGCTTGGAAAACATTTACAATATCATCACGACCATCATTATAATCAGTGATTATATCATCATTACATAAAATTGCATTCAATAGACGTTCAACAATTTTTGGTAAAACCGGTGCCATATCACCGTGTAACACTTCGGCTAAACTAGCCAATAGATTATAAATACTACGACGTAATGTACAATCATCGGTGTCCTCCATTAAATGTAATGCAAATTGCATAGCATCATTTGTGAACGGTGCAAAGTGTTCGGTGCCAATGGAACGTGCTAATGATGCAAGTGCATCAATGGCTATCGGTCGTAATTCACAAATATCTTCATCATCTGTTTTTACCAAATACATTTTTATTATATCAATGAGACGTGCAAAATATGGTAACATTTTTAGTTTTGCCGATGTTACCGTTGACGCAACACACGACAAACCCAATTCACGAATATGTACTTTATTTTTTGGATCCAATACCTCAAATAATCTGTAAAAAAAAAAAAAAAAAAAATTCATTAGCGTTTTGCATTTCTATTATTTTTTTTTTTTTTTTTTTTTTTACAAACCTTTCCATTAACGTCGGCAAATACGGATCAATATCTTCTAAATTCTCACAAAATGTTTCCAATGCGTAAAACATTCGATCAACGTGTTTCGGTTCCTCATCGACATTCTTCTGGATGTCAATCGTTAAATCTTGCAAAAATTTAAAGAGTATCGGTAGAATTTCATCAGCATATTTTGTAATTTCCGGTTGTAAAAATTCAGCAAATTGTCCAAGTGCAAAAAATGCAGCATTACGTACAAAATTATTTTCATTTATAATACCCGATTTTATGCAATCCCACAATGGACGCAAATATTTATTACAAATTGCTTCACTACAACCTTCGGCAATGACCGCAATACAACAATATGCACCACGTTGATGCGATGGATTTGGACTTTTTAATGCGGGTTCCAAGAGCGTTAACAATGGTGGAATTAATTTTTCCGGTGGTAAATTTGTTGCAATTAAATCCATTGTTTGAAGGGCGGCCGCCTTTGGCGTTGGCTCTTCATCTTCCAAATAATATACATCATCGTTGTCCATCAATTCATCCAATTCATCGCTGGCTATCAATCGAAATACCACTTGGATTATGGGTAAAATTAATTTTTGTTTAATAATTGATTTTTTCATTATCCGTACTAGTACACCGATGAATGCAATACAACTGACACGCACCGTATCATCAAATTTATCATTATGAGCCGCCTCCAAACAAAATTCCAATAATAGTTTAACATGTCCCATCAATAATTTTGGATTGTATTCGGCCATCGTATCCAATATATCAAATCCCAATACAAAATTTGGCGGTTGTGTTGTTGCAAATGCTGCTAATCCCTTTAAAATGTACGGTATTGATTTCTGATATGTTTGTTCGGCCAATTGATTATTAACACTGAACGGTACCAAATTGCCCATAACTTGTACGATATGTAAAAATGGCATTGCCGCTTCGTTACTGCTGGCAAACGCAATAAATGCTGAATTGAAAATTTCACTAATCCCATTAAAATGGACCATAAATTGATCGGGAGCCATTTCCGTAATCGTATAAAATACAGACGAAACATTTTCCGCTATTTTTGGATCAGGTGAACAACATCCATCATTTATATACTTTAAAACGTTTAACGTCCATTGATCTTGTTTCTCAAATTCATGTTTTATTAAAACGGCAACAAACAGAGCAATATGATTACGTACCGTTGATTCCTGTTCCATTTGTAATGCATTCAACATTCCATTTTTGATTCTGTAATTCGAAATTTTAACAATAAAAATTTTTTTAACCATCATTACACAACAATAAGGAAACATTTAAAAAAAATAAAAATAAAATCCAAACACTTACAATTCACGTTCCGGTTCGGGAATCGTTTGCCATGTTCGTAGTTTTACAAATTGTTGACGTAATATTAAGGCTGCATATTGACGTACGGCTACTTCTGTTGTTGGCGAAACCGTTATTTCACAAAATTGTTTTATATTCTCAATATTTTTTAGGGCAACTTGTAGTTCAAGCGTTGCCTGTAATAATAATAATAATAAAAAAAAAACATTTTCAATCAAAATCAAATCTATATGTAGGTTTTTCCTTCATAAAAATTGAGTAGGGGAGTTATTTCTTTAAAACACAAAAAAAGCTATCGCAAATCCTAAGTCTTAAACATAATGCTAGCAGTTCAATAGATTTTTTTTTTTTTTTTTGAATTGTACAATGTGAATGAAATATTCTACTGCATCAGTATGTAATAAATTTATGCCGTAGTAATGACGAATTCTTATCTTTAATATTGAATTCCCCTTTGATCTTTTGTTCCAGTGCAATTTGCGTATAGCAACGTCGTATAATACTGCATGAGTTTCTTATTCACATTATTTTATTTCAAATGCCATATAAATAAAATATTAAAAAAAACCATTGATGAATTCATTTTTCCGGTGTGTGTCGTCGTCGTACAAAATCAAATATTAAAAATATATATATGCATATAAAAAATGATTGTTCAATTTGGTCTATAGACGATATATTGTGTGTGGTGAATGTACTCTCTGCTAACGTGTACATAAATTTTAATTATATATATATCTATTGCCATTACACATCTCTATATTGCTATATTTTTTTTTTATATACAAAAGAATACATACAATGAAAGAATTACAATTATTTTGTTAAAAAAAAAATTTCAATGCAATAAGATTATATGTATATTATTGATATTGTCTATATATATATATATAAAACCAAAAACGTATATCATCATATCTTATATTGGGTTGGTAGATATCCATATATATAAAATAAAAAAAAAACGTACATTTATAATTAAAATATAGACAAAAAAAAAATAAAACAGCAAGACGTGAATTTTTAAATAATGAATCATTTAAAATTAATACATTCTTTTTTTTTCGGCTGTTGCTTACATAGCAGCAGCGTGCGAATATACTTACTGATATATACCAATAATATACCATCAAATAAATAAATAAAAAAAAAAATTGTTTAATTGAATTAGAAAAATTAAATTTCTAAAAATAGATCACCACCAAATCAATCGCAAGAATTCATCTCCAGTTTTCTTCTTAATTATAATATGGTAATTTGAGAATTGTGATAGAAATTTGCCATGAAAATTAAAAAAAAACGTATTTCCGTCGCAAAAACATACCGGTATTTTATCATGTAATTTATGAATTTTTAATTAAAATTAAATTTGCACTGATTATTTGAATATGTAGAAAACAACAACAACTATTGGATGCACGTGGTAAATAAATTATTCAAAAAAAAAAATAAAAAATGTATACCTTTTTAATAACTTCATTATCAGTTGAACAAAGACGTACAACTAATGCTTCCATTTTTTCTTTTTTTTTTTTGTCAATCAATTAAATTGAATTATAAAACTAATTTGATATTAAAATTCACTAATTTTGTTTTAATTAAATTATAAAATTTTAGTTTAATTGTTAAAAAAGAAAAAAAAAACACACATCACACCATCCGCAACCACAGAAAATGATAGATAGATGTGAAGAAAAAGAAAAATTTTCGGGCCGGTTGTTGCGACCGCGCGATTTCCAACGTGAGAATGATTTCCTCCAGGGTTGCCAGCCATCGCGGCCATTGATCACGTTTCGATTTTTTTTTTGACATTTTGTCTATTGCGCAATAATTTGGAAAATTTTCTTTTTCGCCTGAAATTTTTATAAATAATTTTTTTCCCCCCGGTAAAATTATAAGTTTAAAGAAATAACCGGGATAATAATTATTAAATATACGTGGTAATAAATGATAATCAAAGCAATTAAATTTAATTTCCTGTTCAAGAAAATTCCATAAAAATAACCTAATTTTTTATATTCAAATTTATCTTCATATTTATTTTACAAATTATAAATTAAAAATCACACATAACCTCACTATTTCAACCATTTTTCTTTATTTTCATTTTGAACCGGCGTCACCCCCCCCCCCCCCCCCCCCCTTCATCTCTATTTCAAAAATTGCAATGCATTTTTTTTTTTTTGATCATTCCTCCACTTGCCGCAATCTCATATCCAATCATCAACAAGAACAAAGAAAAAACATTAACAAGAAGGAAGTGGTTCTAGTTCTAGTAACAACTAGTAAAACATAAGATAGCCGGCTGATATTTATATATATTACGATAAAATTGAAATTTAATTATAATTAAAAGAATTATTATTATAGTAAATAAATCTATTATTATATTAAAATTTACAAAAAAAAAACAGTTAATATAATTAATATATAAATAAAGATAAATTATAAGATAAATTGTGTCTGTGGTATGGAAAGTTTTAGATTTGGTGTTGATGAACAGGTAGGTGGAATACAAATTTTCAAGTTTAATAAGTTTTGTACAATTAATTTTTATTCATTATCATCGTCATCATCATCATCATCATTGATGGTGGTTTTTGAGTATTTGAATTAAAAAAAAAATACAACAGTTATATTTTATTCATTATATTAATAATCGTAACATTATCGTAACGGTGTGTTTTTGTAAATTTTCTTAATTAAAAAAAAAATTAGTTAAATTTAGCCAGAATTAATGCCACCGGGGCAACAGCATCAGCATCAGCAGCAGGTACAACAATAGTAGAAGGTGAAGGAACAGCAGAAACCATTAATACTAATAATAATAATAATAATAACAATAATAATAGTGATAATAAAACATCATCTATTCTATCGATTGATGAAGATAGTCAAGTAAATGTGTTTGTAATTAGTGATAAATCGAAAAATTCAGTTAAATATGAAATTCATCAAAATCGTATAGAAAATTTACGTAAAGAATTACAGTATATTAAATCAACAAATTGGCGTTACGATTCAATTGAAACATTTATTGGTGGACAACCTCATCATCAACACTAACAATAATAATAATAATATTAATAATAATTAATCAGTCAGTCGGAAAATTTCTATATACAACACAAAACACAATTATTCACAATCACTACACAAAATTCCTTCCAATATAGGCGAACCGATAAAAAAATGTTTTCTTTTCTATTAAGTTTCATTCCAAATATAAAAATTTTTAAGAGTGTTGGCAGTCAAGAAAAAATACAAAATGAACTTTCACTTGCGATAGCCGATTTAGATGCACGTTGTTCTGCCGAATATCATAAAAGTAAATTTTCAAATAATATTTCCGAAAGACAAGCAAAAATTGATCATAGTGATTGTTTCAAAAAATATGGTAAGTTTTTTTTTTTTTTGATTTTGTCTTTTTTTGTATAACTTAATAATAAATGATTTATTTTTGATATTGTGTTTGTCTGTTCCCGTAGGCGTTCTAACTGATATCCAAGCCAATCATGGTATTATTGATAAAGTATTACTTTTTGATGTCAGTATTGCCGGTTCTGTATGGCATGATTTGAAAATCGGTTTAAAAATTCAATATTTAGCATATAAAATATCCGATGATATTCCTATAAAAGTCGTAAAAATCCTATCGATAATTAATGATCAATGGGATAAACCATTGAATGCACAGGCAACCGATGAATTACTGGAAACATTACGATCGGAAAAACCCGAATATTTCTCTGTTCATCAACGTAGTGTTTTGGGTGTCATAATGGAACGTAAAGGTAGTAAAATGACTGTGGAATGTGACAATAAAACAATCATATATGTTGATTTGGAAACGGTACAATCACAATTTGTACCAATGGTTGGCGATCTTATATGTTTAAATTGTAATGTTCAATCGGATGCAACATTTGTCGATATGTCTGGTGAAATATTAGATGTTATTTCGATATATCCGACACGTTCGAAAACGATTAAAGGAAAAATTACCGTTATTAAACAAAATGGTCTTTGTGGTCACATTGATGAACAATATTTTTTCCTAATGGAATCGGCCGAAATGGGTTATCGGCCAGCGGTCGGCGATATCGTCATTGGCGATGCCATTGAAAGTAATCAAGGTGTATGTACCTGGCGATGCATCAAAATAGTTTTATTTGAAAAAAATATACAAAAATCATCAATTATTTTAAATGAAAACGATAATAATTATAATATAAATAATGATAACAATAATAATAATAATAAAAGTAATCCAATGGATAATGAAAATTCCAAACCAATAAATCAAATAAAATCACAACCAGTAAATGGCATTGAAGTAACGGATAATTTAAATGTAACATTGAATCAATTGAATGAAGTGAAATTCATTAGAATGTTGGTTAAAAATACAACGGATAAACAACATCAAATATTACGTTCAACAATTATGGAATCAAAAGCAAATTCACAAATTTTATTAAAAAAACCAAAACGTTTTGATAACTTCTATTTGCAACCAATGGAAGAATTTGAATATTTATTTGAAGTACGATCGAAATTCATTGGAAAAAATGTGGAACGTGTAGCTATCCAATTCGTAGGTAATTTTCGAATAATACGTAACATTGAAATTAACGTAAATTGTACAGTTAATGATCATGATCGTGATAATAATAATAAAGATAATTATAATGATGATGATGATGTTGATGATGCTGATAATAATAATCGTAATACAGTTGTAGTACAACGTCCTGTCATACAAAAACGTTTTAATACAGCCTATACAAAGGATGTATGGAATAAAACCGGTGACATTATACCGGGTGAAAAACTTAAAAGAGCACCACATTTTGTTAGTGTTCGTTTACCACAATTTGATGTACCCTTAAATTTACAAAAAATTTTAGAATTCAAAACCAGTGATGATGTTGAAAATTATTTAGATATGTCTTTACCATTTTTTAATGGACCATTAACGATTACAAATTATGCACAATGTTTTCATAGTCTATTGCATTTAGAAGAATTACAGGCATTTCATAATATACGTGTTTTTGATATGGAACGTGCACATTTTACCCATGACAATACATATTTGGTGTTACACGTTGCCAATGTACAAGAATCTCGTCCATCATTGGTCATTGGCAAGTATACCAAAATAGAATTAATTAATAAATTATTACTATTTGTTTTTTTTTAATTAATTTAATTCCTCTCTTGTCCAAAAACAAAAAAAATAAATAAATAGGTGATTCTGTACGTATTACAAATCCATGGACCGTAAATAAAAATAATCAATATATAATGTATGAAGGTGTTATCCATAAAGTACAAAAAGATAATGTACTCATTAAATTCACAAAAAGTTTTCATGATAAATATAATGGTGAAGATTATCAAGTTGAATTTTTCTTTTCACGTTTTCCATATCGTAAACAACATTATGCGGTGAAACGAGCCGTTGGATCACTCGGTCAAGATTTATTATTCCCGACAAAATTAATGTTAAAATCACCACAATTACCCGTGGAAATTGATGGTGACGGTGATCTTTGGTGTGTACCGCCAAATAAATTAAAACAAAAATTAAAATGGTATAATGGTTGTTTGAATGAGGTACAGAAAGAAGCGATTGTAAATATTTTAAATGGTGTTACACGACCAATGCCATACATTATATTTGGTCCACCGGGTACCGGTAAAACGGTTACCGTAATCGAAACAATTTTACAAATTTGTTGTAATGTTAGTGAAAGTCGTATAATTGTGGCAACATCATCGAATAGTTCGGCCAATTTAATAACAGAACGTTTAATTGAAAGTGGGGTATTGAAACCCGGTGATTTTATACGGATTGTTGGTCATAATATCATTGAACGGGAAATGATACCCGAACATTTATTACCGTATTGTGGAACGTGTGACATCAGTTTAGAGGGCACGGTGGCCAATGAAATGTTAGTAACCGATTCTGGTTTAAAATTACGATGCAGTAGTGGATTTTTGGGCAGGCATAAAATTACGATAGCCACATGCTTAACAATTGGTACCCTCTTACAAATGAAATTTCCACGTGATCATTTTACGCATGTGTTAATCGATGAATGCGGTCAGTGCCGTGAATCCGAAGCAATTATACCGATGATATTTATAAATCCAAAATGTGGTCAAATTATATTGGCCGGTGATCCGATGCAATTGGGCCCGATCATTTTAAATAAATCGGCGGTAAGACGTGGATTTGATAAATCAATATTGGTACGATTATTAGAACGGTTTCCATATCAAAAAGATAATACGGTAAATTTGTTTTTTTAATTTATTTTATCTCTAAAATTGTCCATCAAATCAGATTATTTAAATATTAATTTCCAGAGATTTGAAAAAGGTTTTGATGCCCGTTTGGTTACAAAGCTATTATATAATTATCGGGCATTGCCCAGTGTTATGAAAATGTATAATGAATTATTTTATGATTCCGAATTGATTTCAACCATTTGTGAACGGACAAGTAATGAAATAAAACTATTGAAAAAAATTAATAAAATTTTACCAAATTGTGATGTGATTGATAAAACACATGGAATATTTTTTATTGGTATTACGGGAACAAATCAAAGATGTTCCGATTCACCGTCATGGTTTAATAGTGCCGAAGTGAGAAGTGTAAGTTGTACAACGGCGTTTCTCAGTCACAATTAAATTACTAAATTATAAATAATTTCTCTCGTTTTTTTTTTTTTTTGTAATTTAGATGTTTGTATTTCTAATAAAATTATACGAAGCAGGATGTACATCAAATGATATTGGTATATTGTCACCGTATCAACAACAGGTAAAATCAATTCGTTTAATGATTAGAGATGCAAATTTACAAATGCCAAAGGTGGGAAGTGTTGAAGAATTTCAGGGACAAGAACGTAATATTATATTAATATCAACGGTACGCTCAACAAAAGCATTAGTCCCGGAAGATTTAAAATATTCATTGGGTTTTGTGGAAAATTCAAAACGTTTAAATGTTGCGATATCACGAGCCAGGTTGGTTGGGGGTTTTTTTTTTTAATATTTTAATTAAGTTATTGAACTGAATTGAATTGAATTTAATTTAATTTTCTTAGAGCACTGGTTGTCATATTTGGTAATCCAAATTTATTGATGCAAGATCAATCTTGGAAAACGTTAATTCAACATTGTGTTGATAGTAATGCTTACGTTGGTTGTCCGCTATCCAAACATAAATAAATTAGGTATTTTTAAAAGTTATTTTATCGTTTTTTTTTTTTTTTCTCTTTTTTATTATTTTAATTTCAAATTGTATTCAGTTTTCGTTTTAATTAATTATAATTAATATTTGATTATTTTATTTATGTATTTTTTTTTTTTTCATTGATAATATTAAATAAAAAAATAAATAAAAAAAATTCCAAGTTATTTTTTGTATTGTATTGAATAATTTATTATTATTATTAATATTTTATTATAATAGAAAATGTATCTATACATGTTTTTTTTTTAAAAGTTAATACAATAATATAAAAAAAAAACTGTCTATAATAAAAAAAAAAAATTTATAAATTGAATTGCGTTCGTTTTTTTTTTTTTTTTATATATTGGATGTTTAATATACGATAAATGTATAAGAATATAATAGCAATTAGAAAGAAATGATTTTGATAAAAAAAATTGATTATTTTTGATATTTCCAATTACCTTCACCTGAATCTTGATTTTTACTTTTCAATTTACGTTCAACCAAATTGGTTAATGCCTCCGATCGCATCGATAGTGAATCGATTTTTTCAACCAATTGCTGATATGGACTTAATGGTTGAGTTCCCATAACAACATGTGCCAATTTAGAATCAATTTTAGCATCTAAATGGGCACCACGTATTAAATTGACAATCCATAGTTCAACTTCATTTGGATCCATATTCAATTTATCGGCTAACATTCTGAGAAAAAACAAAATACAACGAATTTATAATAAACACATAGAGAATTAGAAAATAGAAAACAAATTATTTACCCAATTGTAATGCATTGATGAATACGACAAAATGTTTCGAGCATCATTAAACGGGCATTTTCAACGAAATTCAATAATTCCGAATGAATTAGAAAATCGTTAAGAATCACCGATTGACATTCGTGCAATTTCAAACGGGCACCTTCAAAATCAAAATTAACATATAAATGTTCTAAAAATTCGGTAATCGGATCACGATACGTATACGATTCTTGTTGTATAATTTTTATAACATCCTTTAGGGCATTACGACGTCCAGGACTTAATATTAAGGCAACCGCCAAATAACGTAACATATGCGGACACATCGTTTGAATTGTATTCAAATACAATGGTTTATACAAATACAAATCAATGATAAATTCACGTCCTTTAATATGATTTGCCAAAACAAAACTTGTCCAATGAATTAACCATGTACGTTGTTGTAACGCCTGTATGGTACTATATTTAACATAACATTTTACAAAAAAAAAAATTAATTCATTGCCGTGTGTATTGATGATTATATATAAATTTTAATATAAACTAATAAACAAACATACCTAAAATTACTGTTATCAATGAATTCACGTAAACGTGTAATATCATCCAAAACACCGGCCCAATTTAAACCGAGAATATTCGTAGCCAAAGTGCCCCATAATACATTTAAATAGTTCTGTGGAAAAATTACACAAATCATTACACAATCAAAGATTTTCCCTTTAAAATTTTTACCTTATCCGTTGGTTGCATTACAACAGAACAAAAATACAAATTTGATAATGCCAAATCATAAGAACCACATTCATAACAATATTTAGCAATATTATAGGCTTTATCCACCCAATCCGGTTTATACTGTGCACAAAAAAAAATGATTAATAACTTGCAGATTAATTTGTGTATTGTTTGTTTTTTTGGTTTAACTTACTTCCGGTCTCTTTTGTAATTCAAGTATAAATGTTTTTGAATCTCGTACAGTTGAAACATTATCATCACATGATGATATGGCTTTTGTGAGCGGTGCCACATCTTGAAGTAAATCAGAAAGTTTTGCCAATACTTGTTGTTTACGTTGTACAAATTCCTTTAATATATTCCAAAAAAGAAAAAAAAATTAATATTTTATTTAATTGAAATGAAATTTTGGGCGTAAAAAACAAAAAGAAATACTTACATCTGGTATTTTTTCGCCAACATTTAAACGACCCAAGATATCTGTAGTATAATCAACCAGATTTGTTTTTTTATTAACAATATAGATAATCTCTTGATATATTTGTTCCCTTGGATAAATCTATTGGTGTAAATATTAGATTTTTTTAACTTATTCATCACAACTTAACTTATTTATTTTTTTTAACTTTACAAACAAAAACTTATCAATAGAAAAATTAAAAAAAAAAAAAAAAAACATCAACGACTTCAGAATAAATTTTTTTAATTTATTTATAGGTTATGTGTGTTTATCAAAATAATTTATAATTTTCCAAATTGGTAAAAATATTATTAATTTACTAATAAAATTAGTTTTTTTATTGTTTTTTTTTTAATTATTATTATTAATTAATAAAATAACAAAAAAACAAAAAAATATTTCATAAAAAAAAGTAATTAAAAAGAAAAAAAAATTGCAATTTTTCCAAATACATACGTCACGTTCCAATAAATACTCCAAAACAGGGAAAGTTAAATGTAAATCCATGTATTGGCACATTTTTACAGTTAAATCATATTTTGCCATCTTCACTTCACTTTTAACTTTTTTATTCTCTGTTTATTATTTACTTTATATTTATTAAATAAATTAATTTTAAATTATTAATTATGTTTTAATATATTTTAATTATATTTTGAAAATAAAATAGAAACAATCCTCGTGCGTGTCGGCGTAGCGTGGATGGAATCGAAAACGAAATGGAATATTGGATTGGAATGTTTTTTTTTTTTTTAATTTGTTTTATGACGTTTTGAAGCTTTTAAAGCCGCTGCCGCCATATTTATTTCTTTGATAATTTGTTGTTTTTTTTTCAACAAAAGATAAACTAAATCTAAACGATAGCAACGCCATTATTGTTATTCAACAAATTAATCATTTCAATTTCTACACAGTTATTTTATTTGTTGTTTTTGTTTGATTGTGTTTTGTTTTTTTGTTTTATTTATTATTGTAAATTTAATTATGTAATAATTAATTTTATTATACAATAAAATTGATAATTAATTTAATTGATTTTGTGGATTTGTGTAACAATACACAAATATTCAAGAAAATAATCGAAAGAATAAGAAAAATATAAAACAATAACGGTCCAAAACGCAAAACGAAATGAAAAATTCACCGAATGGTGGGTGACGTTAAAAAGGTAAACAACCATATTTGTTTGGTTATTTTTTATTTTAATTAATCTATTGTTTTAATTATTATTACAATAGATCTTTTGTAAAAAAAAAACCAATGTAATTCATTAATTAATAGATACAATTTAAGGTAAGTGGGAACAAATGTTTACATTTTATGTTACTTATTACACGCACTGTTTAATTATGGTTTTAATTAACCCCAAACAAAAGAAAAGATTTGTGTAATGTCGCCATATATCAGATTCAATTAAATTAAGTATCCATGCGAGATAATCAACTATAATTTATTTTAAAAAATATTCGGAATTGTTACTGTTTTTAATATCACATGCAATAGCTTAATTCCTACAATTCCTGTGCAATATCTCTATACACAGAATGATAATATAATTATTTATTTTTGCAGATTTTACCGTTACTAATTCCGCAAAATAAAATAGAAATATATTAAAATATTTTGTATTATATATGGAGCAAGGGAGAAAGCAAAGTATTATAAAAAAAAAAAAATTGATGCCTTTCTGGTATAATTCTGTATTTCCAGAATGTAACTTAATGTTGATATTAAGATATAAACGGGAAGAATCTTGATGAAACAATCCCAAAGGATGATGCATAAATTTGCACAAAGTTAAATTATATATAAAAGAATATAAATGAATGTGAATATCAATTAATATATATATATTGTAATAATATAATATCCTTTATTTATATTTATATATATTATTAAGGAAACAGAAAATTTTCAATGTAGTTTTGCCCTGAAGATTATACGATATTATATTTATATTTACCGTTACAGGTTACATATATCTGAAGCTTTATCGTCCAAAAAATATATGATAAGAATTTGTTCTGCAAATCCTGCCATTTTTTGATCGGTAAAGGAAGGTGTGTTAATGAATTTAATTATCTATCGAATGAATAAATGTTATTCTAACCTTCTAACTCAACAGATTTCCAAATTATGATGTTTTTACCCTTACTACTTTTACCCGTATATATAACACAAAAAAAAAAAAAAACTTACATGTGCTTTCTGTTCTAGAACTGTTGACCTCAGCTCGCTGAGACAGCTCTTTTATTATTTTTATCCTTTTTCGGTGCATCATAAAAATTATTATTATCAAAAAGGATTTTTCTTTTTGACGCTCATCATATCGCGGCCGTAATATCAACTTTTTTTTTTTTTTTTAATTAAATTTTACAATTTTCCATAATTTTGTACATTTGCGTGTGTGTGTGTGTGTTTTTAGATTTAGAATAGAATTATAGGAAAAACGAACGATGATATACACTTTGCATATACAAAACAAATATAGGCAGATAAATGCAGAGAGAATTGATATTTTGATGAGATGTGATATAGATATATATATATATATATATTGAAAGGATATAACTTTTATTTAATTATTACTGTTAGTTTGTGCAATTTAAGTTATATGATTTTAATTTTAAATCCAGTATAAATTCTTTTCTTTTTTTTTTTTTTTGAATAAATAAAAGTTAATATAAAATTTTCTTTATATATAAAAACGACGACGAGGACGAGGACGACGATGAAAAGATAAAAAATATAAGAAAAATTAAAAAAAGTGAAATAATATTTCTTTAGGGCAGGTGGTATAAGTACATATATCCTTTGATTGATACTCTCTATATATTGTATATATATAATTTCATGTTCATATATCGTAGAATATCGATTTTTTTTTCCTTAAAAGTATTTTTATTGTTGTTGTTTTTCTTGGGCTGCGGTTTTTATTTTCTTCTATTATGTTTGGTTATTTTATTATAGTGCAAAATATATATATTTAAATTTTATTCACAATTATTTTTAAGTGTTTTTTTTTTGTGTTATAACAGAAAAAAAAATGGTTCTTTAAATTATTTAATGTTAGATAAGACGAAAATGGATGTGATTTATTAGTTCGTTTTTGTGTGTTATAAAAGTGTTTTTTTGTATTCAACGATGGTTTTTATATATATGCAGTCAAAATAAATATATAATTACATAAATTTCTTTTGTATTCCAAAAATTATTTAATAATTATTACAACAACAACAACAACAAAACAGTTTAGTGTAAAAAAAAAAGCTCTAAATTATTTAATATATCAATAGTAACAGGGATTTTTTTTAATGGATCCTATCTATAATACTATAAAAAGAAGAAAATTAAATAGAGTATTATATATATATATATGAAAAATCAATAAATTATCATCATATATACATCAATATATATATATATATATAGAAAGGGAAAAAAATAAAATTCGATTGTTTGAAGTACAATTGATTTTTCGTTGGTTTTCTTTTTTGTACTTAATAAAAATGTAATTATATACATATCGTATTATATATCCAATATACATAGACAAAATATCATCTATATATATATTGAAAATGAATTTTATAGGAATATACTTGGAAAGAAGAAGAAGAAGAAGCAAATAACGATCATCGGATCATCGATATACATTTTTGGTAATCTACACCATCAAAAATTGGCCAACGAATAAAATAAACGAAAAAATAATTAAAAAAATTTTCATAAATGTACTTATTTAAACAACGTTATCTAATGATAATAATAACCAATGGTTTTTCTTCACAATATTATTTAAATAATAATAATAATAATAATAATAATATTTATAATAATTATAATAATAATCTTCATCATCATCATCATCATCAAAGATGATAAAAATATGTAATAATAAACCAGAAAAATTATTTTGGGATTTTTCCAATAAAAAACGAAAAAAAATTAAAACAAAATTTTGTAAACATTTTAATAATCATCATCAACATACACTACCATCATTTCTTTATTTTAATTATGTAATTATTATATTGATTATTTTAATGGATTATATTGTAATTATATCACCAAATAATAATAATAACAATAACAATAACAATGATGATAATAATCAAATTGATAATGTTAATTTTATAAATTATAATAATAATAAATTATTTGGATTATCAAAATTTAAAGCGGATGATGATGATGAAATTAATAAAATTAATGTAAAACCAATGACTTCATCATCATCATCACAATCATCTGTGTCTTCATCATCACAATCATTATCAATTGGTTCACCGTCTCCATCTGCATCATCAGTTATTGTTCTTCCATCAAATTCATCCGATACAATTGCAAAATCAAAAACTCAAATGATTGATACAATAAAAACCAAGAATGTGATAAAATCACAACAAAAAGAACAAGAACTTCAAGAACAGGAACAGGAACAGGAACAGGAACCAAAAACCCAAAAACATTCATCGGACGATGATGATTATTTGGATGGTGACGATGAATTCGATGAATATGAAATGTTAATTAATAATAAATCGGGTAAGTTTTTAAGATTTATTTATTGTTATATAAATCCTCTTTAAAAATATTTATTTATTATTATATAAATTAATAACTCTGTGGTGTAAATGTTAAAAATGCCAACCTAAAATTCTAACGAAATTTTGGGGTCGTGGGTTCGAATCCTACTGAATGCATAAAATATGTTTTGTGTTTTCGGTTATTTTCGAATTTGAATTGTAACACAGAGTTGTATTTTCCGCTTGTGGTTTGTCGTACGGTTAATTACCGACACCGTAAACGACACAAATTAAGAAACTAACAACAGAAGGCTGTTGTTGGACGATAAAACCAGATCGTTGGTTGTATAGCAAAAAATTAATTTTTTTTATTGTTATATAAATCCTCATATATATGTAAATGTTTATACTATATTAATTTGGTATATTGTCAACTTGTTTATAATGTATAAATGTATAAATGTTTATACTTTATTAATTTGGTATATTGAAGCGGAAGAAGGATTAGAAAATATTTTATCTCAGATAAAACTTTTGTACCAAACCTCTCCAAATCCCAATATTTATTTAGTAATGAACGGAACAGAATATAAAAGAGGAGATGTCAATATAATAATCATTTGGATGGGAATGGGAATGGATGGGAATTAGTTGTAGATGAGATTGTGGGATTGTGGGGCCTTTTACGCTTGACACTTGATTCAACATGTTCAGCCGTCGTTATCCCACAGAATCAATACCAAGCATTTCGGTATCTGAAATCTCAGACGCCGTGTCTTCAAATGGAACGGTAGAATACCATTATTTCATTTGATGCGTTAAGATCATAGTCTTCGCCTTTTTGTTCTTACCATTTTACTTGTTAGACTTGTAACTGCGAGAATTGGTTGGTCAGCCATAGAAGAGCCACTGTCTGCACTGCACTGCCGTGAGTTCTTAGTGCATTGCTCCCCGGAGTAACCTTTCTGATATATCTGGGTGTCCACTGTCAGCACAGGCCTTTGTCGGTTCATTGCAACCTAAGCTCTTGCACCACATTAAGGTGACTTCTGGGCGAGCGTTTCAACTGTAAAACAAAGAGATATAAGAAAAAAAAAGTAAAAACAATAAGATAAAAGTAAAATAAAGACAGATAATTTGCAAAGGAAAACCATCTTCGAATCTAACTCAGTTCATAAACAAACAAAAAAAGCGGTTAATGTTTGTAAAATTTCATCCGAAATCGATCTTGAGTATAGTTTCCCAATGGAAAAATCGATGGTGAGCGACGCAATGACGGGACAGTGGAATTTTTTTCATTTATAACAATAAAAAACCCATTTTCTGCTTTCAATTTTCCCCAAATCTAGAAAAAAAAGCGTAATAATTGCCAAAAATTCGATTAGTTATGAAATAAAAATCTCAATAATAAAATTAATTTATTTCTAAAATATTATTTGCAGCAAAAGGTATGTACGTTGGAGCCCCATGCGAACAGAAATGTGATACAATATTACAACATGTGAATTGTGATGAATTAACTGGTAGATGTACGTGTGATCGAGCTTATCCCGTTAATATTGGCCTACGCAAAGGATGTGCCAAACGTAAATTATAATTTTTTTTATTTTTATTTCCAACCCCACCAAAAAATTTTGTTCTAAATTAATCGCAATCCGATTTTCATTTGTATATAGCTAAAAAATTAGGCGATCAATGTTTTTATGATCTTACGTGTATTTATTCAGATGAAAATTCATTATGCACTCAAGTACGTCATAATGCATTGTGTCAATGTAAAAAAGGATATCATTCGGTATCGTATGCAAAACCAACAAAACGTGTATTTTGTACACAAGGTAAATTTGTTTGTATTTTGGTACCTGACCACCTATGACCTGACCAATTACAAATGATTGATTGATTGATTGATCAATTTTTTCTATATCCATATATAGATATGGCAACATTAACATCTGATTTACCAACATTATTAGGTGTTACATCGGGTATTGCTGTATTGGCCGGTCTCATCTGTATGGTTTTACATTTATTTAGTAAAACAAAATATCCAAGACATAGAAATTTTGCGGATGCAAATTTACCGCCACCAATTATGTATTCAACAGACACTGGTATTATTAATTGATTGAATTTTTGTTTGAATTGCATTTTAAATAATGGTGTTATTAATTTACAGTTAATTTAGCACGTCCATCATCACGTACCAGTTTACGTTCTAGTAATTCAATTGGTTCCTATACAAATCGACGTCCATCAAGTGCACCGCATATGGATTCCAGTAATAATACAATAAATAAAGGTGTGTTAGTATCGTCGTCTAGAGTAGGGGCGGCAAGAGCAGCTGCCATATTGCTTATATCCTGTCACATTTCTGCTCTTAATAATAATAATAATAATAATGATAATGATAAGGGAAACAATTCTAATAATAATAATAGCGATCATAATAATAATAATAATAATAGTAACAACAACAATTTAGTAAATACTTCTTCTAGCTTACGAAATGATAATCAAATTCGAATAAATAATGAAAATATGACAAAACAATTACAAAGGCAAATAAGACAACAAAAAAAATTATTATATTTAGAATTGCCATCGTTAAAATTGAAGAATGCAAAACGTTTTAATAGAAAAAAATTACATCAAAATAATAATAATAATCACACAACTAGTACTACTAATAATAATAATACTACAACTGTTTCGTCGACCACCACTGGTACAAATAATAGTAATGATAATAATAAAAATAATAATAATAATGATTTATCATCATCATCAATGTTACAAAACAGTGATGATGAACCATATAAAAATGGTGGTCGTATGCATAATAATTATCATTATACTAGTCTAAATAGTAATAATAATAATAGTAGTAATAGTAAAAATAGAAATTATAATCATCGTCGTCGATATTATGATGATGATGATGATGACGGTGGCGGCGGCAATGATGATGACGACAACGGTGATGATGATGATGAGGATTATAATAGCAATGACGATCACGATGATGATGATGATTATAATTATAATTATTATAATCAGGATAATGAATATTTTGAAATGGGTGCCGTTCCAACGCCAGCCAATGAAATGGCAAGTCGAATCGCGGTAAAAATATTCATATTACAAAAAAAAATTACAAATTTCAAATCTCTATTTATTATTATTAATAATATATTATGTTTATGTATATATATATTTAAATTATTATGAGATTAATATGTACCCTATATATTTTCATCAATTTTAGTTTTAAAATGGAAATTTTTTTTTAATTTTATCGTTTTGGTTTGGAAAAATTTATCTTGATGTTTAATTAATTAATTAATTAATTATTGTTAATTTGTCTGTTTGTGTGAAGTAAATTTTTTTTTTTTCATAAATACCTCTTAGAGAAGCTCTTAATTTATTTATTGTTTTTTTTAAACGTTTTTAATGATCAATGTTTATTATTTATTATTGTTTTAATTTGTATTGTATATATAATAATAATAATAATGTTTTGTGTGTTAATTTATTTTTCTGTTTTTTTATAAATTGAATTATTTCTGATTCGTTTTTTTTTCCTGTTTTTTATTTTTAATGCGTAAAAAATATAATATATATTATGATTGGTAAGAATTTTTTTATAAAAAATTTTAATTTTTAATTTGTATTTGGTTTGACTGGAAACGCAAATAAAATAAAAAAAATAAATATTGATTGCAGTAGTAGATCTTATAATTTATTTATATTTTTTTGTAATTGAAAATAATTATAACAGAAAAAAAACCGCTTTTGTGTATTTGAAAGTTTTATTTTTTTTTAATTTACTCGGTTTTTTTTTTTTTAATTTTTATTATTATTATTGTTATGATTTTTTATATATGTATAGATATAATACTATAAATACTTCTTTTTATGAACTATCACAACGCAATATATGTTTTGTGATGATATATATTTTCATTATTATATATAACTCGCATTCTTGACTATATACAGGGTGTCCAAGCTAACGCTATCCAGCCAATATCCTCGAAACCAATGGAATTATCAATAATATGAGGTTAGTCGACCCCCGCTGGATTCCATTTGGCTACATTTTTATGTTAACCCCTTCCTCCCCACGTTAACCCTTATGTGCTTAATGGATATCAACTTTTGAAAATCAAATGTTAACCTATGTTTTTTTTTAAAGAGCGTGACGAGTAGTTAAAAAAAATGTAATAATATGTGAGGGTTCCATGGGGAATAACCCCACAAATGGGGATTGTCCGTCTGATGGAAAATGTGCGAAAACTCGCAAAATCTCTATGAAAACATTTGTTGTGATGTATTAGAAAGTTGTTCTACGTTGAAAATTAAGGGGGGTGTCCAAATACTCCAAGCCCCCACGCCCCGTTTTTAAGGGTGAAAATCGAAATTATGATTTTGCATGCGATTTTTGCATGCTATCAAAAAAATGTGGTATTCTAATGCAAAAATCAAAATCTCAATTCTTCCCCTTAAAAACGGGTCGTGGGGAGCTTGGAGTGTTTGAACACCCCTCTTAATTTTCAACGTAGAACAACTTTCTAATACATCATAGTATATGTTTTCATAGAAATTTACCGAGTTTTCGCACATTTTCCATCAGACGGACAATCCCCATTTGTGGGGAAATTCCCCATGGGACCCCCACATATTATTATATTTTTTTTAACTACTCGTCACGCTCTTCAAAATAGGCAAAAAAAAAATATAGGTTTACATTTGATTTTCCTCCAACGTTGATATCCATTAAGCACATAAGGGTTAACGTGGGGAGGAAGGGGTTAACATAAAAATGTACCCAAATGGAATCGAGTGGGGGTTCACTATAACATCATATTAGTGATAACTCCACTGTTTTCGAAGATATTGGCTGTATAGCGTTAGCTGGGACACACTGTATATCTATACTATAGATAAATGTATTTTTAGTGCAATAATCGCGGAGTTTATTAGAAAATTTAATCTTTGATTTGAGCTAAAAATAATAAATTTCAATAATATTTTCAAATAAATTTTAAATAATAGTTCTTATAACTATACGGAATTTGCATGAAAAGCAAAAGAAAAAAAATTCCATTGATTTCGTACGATCAAGTACGTATATGATGCGAAAAGAGAAAAATTATCGACGACTCGTCGTCGATGACGTAAGAAAAAGCATCCAAAAAAACCTACAAGAAATGGACGTTTCGTAAAAGGCAAAAAATTAGTATTTATTATATATTAAATAATACTTTTAATTCTGTTCTCATTAAGAACACAAATCAATATAAATCGATTGAATTTTTTTGCAGTTCCAGTTCCAGTACCAGTACCACCCTTCAAAGCCGAATCCACGTTATCCTGTGACTATTATGACAGCAAAAAATCGTTCCAGGAGGGGGCCAAACCGTTTAAGTTAGGATAAAAAAAAGATACTCTACTTATAGGTAAATGAATTACCTTTAATTTTGCTCCGGACAGAATTGTTTGTTATCGTTTGGCGTTGTTGATGATGCTTAAAGTGAAAAAATATCATAATTTCCCGATCAACTTTTTCAGAAAAATTGATTTTTCTCGAAATTTCTCGGGGTAAAAAATTTTTTTTCCCAAGTAACTTATTTTCACCATAAAATTACCTTATTGTATCAACCACATACAAAGCTAATCGCTCCGACATGTAAATCTGGAGTTATTATACGTGATTTGAAAAGGGGAAAACAAAAAAAAAAATCACAAGTTGAACAATTCAACAAAAAAAATTGTATTTATTTTGTAAGTTTTCCCGTTAACAATCACGTAATAACTTCAAATGTATAAGTTGCAGAGATTAACTTTGTACGGTGGACTTTAAGAACATTTTATATTGTACAAATATTGCTTTGGAAAGAAAAATGTTTTAACCCCCCGAGTGAAATTCCGAGAAAAATCTATTTTTTTGAAACATTTGATCGGGAAATTGTGATATTTTTTCACTTTCAACATCATCAATATAACTCCAAACGAGAACTAGATAGCAAAAATTCTGTATTCTGAGCAAAATTAAAGGTAATTTGCAATTACCTATAAATAGCGAATATCTATTTTTTATTCTAACTCAAAACGGTTTGGAAATTATAAGTTAATAAGTGAATCATCGATGTTTTTTTTGAATACCCTGTATAACTTATTGGTAGGGGTTGAATTGAAATCGATTTTTTTTTCTTTTTACTGGAAATAGTTCTAGGTACTAGAAAACAATTTCGTACAGAACTTTTTACATACTTTTTAAATCAAAAGAACAGACTTTTACGCAGTCTTTTATAGACTTACACAGAGACTTTACCCCGTTTGTACTGAATTTATAAAGACTAATAATGGGTTTTTTTTTTCAAAAGTGGTATTTTGAATTTCATCTTTGATATTTTAGAATATATAATTAAATAAATTCGTATTCAGAAACACAAACGAAACATAACAAAAAACAATTTAAGGAGGTAAAAAAAAATACCAAAACCAAAACGTTTAGGGGTGATTTTGTCTAAATTTTTACTATAATATCATGATGATGATGATGATGATTAAATCGCTATTTTATTAATAATTATTAAAAAAATAATAATAAATATAATTATAATAAATGATACAAAAAAAATAATTAATTTTGTTGGAATTATATGAAAATCCACGCGGCAGAAATGTTAGGATTGATATGAAGCAATATGGCGGCGACGTTGTTTTTTTTTATCAAAAAAAAAAAATATTTTTTTTAAAATAGAAAGTGGTAAAAAAAAAAATATTCATATTTATTAATTTTTTGTATTCTTTCTTTTTTTTTTTTCATTTAAACGTTTTTATACACACAATTTTTTTTTTTTAATTTATTTATTTACACTTTTTTTTTTTTCTCTACATATATTATATAACAATAATCACTATATATATATATATATATATTAAAAACACACAATAAAATAAAGTTAATTTATATATCAATTTAAATTACTATAATAACACATATTTTATTTAAATACATTAAATTTTATTTCAATTTTCATTAATTTTCTATTTAATTTTTATCATTTTTTTTTTTGTAATAAGTAGAACAGAATTTTTAAAATTTATTTATTGTCATAGAATCATTTTTTTTTTTCATTGTTTTTCTTTCATTTTTTTTTTTTGTTTAATGATTTTGCTATTTTGCGGAAAACTCTTTTGGAAATAAAATAAAAAAATTCAAATACGTTTAAAATAAAAAAACTTCAGAAAAACAAACGGTTTTTTTTTTATTAAAAAATTGCATTACATAAAATATTTCTCGAAAGCAAAATTCGACTGCGGCGACCGATAATAAAAGAATGCTAAAAAAAGTATTTTAAATTAATTCTATATTTCGCTTAAATTATTTTTTGGTTTTATTAATTGAAAACGTTTAATAATCATATAAAAAAAATGTAAGCTTCTATTCTATATACAGCTTCTTTATAAGCAGAAAAAAAATCTTAAGTGGCAGACGAGAGATGCTTCTTTTTTTTTTTTTTTAATTATTTTATGATTTTATAAATGTGGAATGTTTATAATCGCTTAAAACTATTTTTCACCGCTCTACTCTACAACTCTGCGCTCTATCAACTATTATTACTTTATCTTATATATATTTTATAAGGATAAGTTTTTCAAAAAAAAATCAAAAAAATGCTGCTTTCCACAAGAAAATCGCCTAAATTAAAAAATATGTTTATTAATAAAACCCCACCCCACCATAATTTATTTTAATTCACCCACCCTCCGTTGTGTTTTTTGAACACAAAAATGTAAAATCACCAATAATTGTTTTTTTTTATTATAAATTAAAATTTTTGCTTACAAATAAAATTATTAACACAAATCAAATTAAATCACATTCCAAAAAAAAAAAAAATGTTAATTAAAAAGCTTTCAATAAAAAAAAAATCGCATCATTTCTTATTATAATAAAATTAAGTATATATTATTATGTTTCTTAAATATTTTTTTAATTAATATAATTTAAATTTTTCTTTTTAATATTTACATCTTCTATAAATATAAACAACAACAATAACAACAACAATACAATACAAAATATAATATCACATCACCCTCATCGCGATTATATATATTTAGGTTCACGAAGACCATCTTTAGCTTCTGTACATAGCACAAGTTCATCAATAAAAAGTTATAGTATGATACGTTTCGAAAAGGAATTACAACAAAAGGAATTGCGACATGAAATGAAATTTCGTTTAACTCGATTACAACAACAGCAACAACAACAACAACAAATTCTTCAACATAGTTTTCAACATCAACATCAACATCAACATCAACAGCAACATCAACAAAATATAATTATAAATAATAAACCTCATATAACAATTATTGGCGATCCATTACTTCATCATGGTAATACAATTACAAAAACAATTTTACATACAACAGCAATACATCAACCACAAATGGCAACAACAACAACCGCAACCGCAACAACAACAACAACAATACCTAGTCCAATAACACCAAGTTCAACCGATGAATTATTACCGGCCGTTGATGAATCACAAGAGGTAAGCGTAAAACAATAAATTATAATAATTTCGTTATATGTTTTTTTTTTATATAGATCCTTATATATTATTAGGTTTTGTCATTTTTTCTTATGAACAATTTTCTATTTAAAATCCACATAAAAATCTATATAATAATTTGTGTGATGGGAAATGAAAAGGGAATAGAAAATTGTTACTAAATTAAGGAAATCACAAAATGTCTATCCGCCTCTTTTCGCGTTAAATCGATAATTTCATTTATTTAAACGAAAAATCTAAAATATACTATATATAGAAAAATGTATTTTATTAAATAGACCAGATTTACTAGAGGTATTTCTATCCTCTGTCTGTACTTCTTCTCCTGTGGGCCGCCTTCAGATGTGGAGTTTTCTGACGTTGAAACTTCAGCCTATGCTTACCACTGCCATTGCATCTTGACATCTTCCAGCAGTTTTTGCCGTGTCGTTTTTCTCCTCTCCACTCTCCACGAGCGGCCGAATTGAACAGCGGCTGCTTAATCCCCAAACTAAGTAATAGAGTAGCCTTGGGACATGCCCCCGAATAGGATGGTTTCCCAGACTCAGCCTGCGGTTACCGCACCTAGGGTACATAACCTTTTTTGTTGTACTTCTATTACTTTTATTTTCGCATTAGTTACTTAGCTGCATTCCAGAGAATTCATTGCCCGGTTGCCACCACGTGGAGGAGGTGTAACTAACACTTGAGGATGATGAACTGCGAGAATCGCAATACCCTAGAATGATTTAACTCTTTCCATCATCCCCCTATAGCAATATACTACGCATATATAGTAAGTAACTTAATTCTAAAGAAATTTTGGGGTCGTGGGTTGAAATCCTACTGAATGCATAAAATATGTTTTGTGTTTTCGGTTATTTTTCGAATCTGAATTTTAACACAGAGTTGTATATTCCGCTTGCGGTTGGTCGTACGGCTAATTACCGACACCGTAAAAGCCACAAATTAAGTAACTAATAACAGAAGGCTGTTGTTGGACGCTAAAACCAGATTGTTGGTTGTATAGCGAAAAATTTATTTTTATTTTTTAACTTAATGCCTGCAATAATAAACCCTTTTGATTATTATATGCAAACACAATTCCTGTATAGTTCTTGAATGAATTCACAATTCGTTTATTTGAGATTTGAAACATTGAGTTTTTTTTGGTTTTTTTTTGCAAAACATTTTAATATAAATTAATTAGGGTTGATGAACAATCGGATTTTTGGAATGTCCAATATTTTCAATATCCTAATTATAATATCAAATTGGGTTCAAATTCATTCACCCTGATGGTAGCTTCATATACATATAATGTTGCGATGAAATAAATGGAGTGTCGATCCCCTAACGATTATAAATGGATTGCATATACAAGCGATTATAACTTATAATCATTTGTGGGACGAAACTCTAATTGTACGTTATATAATTTATATATTAAATTCAACACTTCCTTCCCTATCATTAACAATTCAACTGCACATGCATTTTAACTTTATTTTTGAACCAACCAACAACCGATTTGGAAATATTTCCTTTTTCCCAACCAAAAACATAATAAGAATATAGAAAAAAATTCTCCTAGGACTTGTAATTTTTACTCCACTAACTATAACTAACGCAATCGCGTTTAAATTAAACATTTCTGCCTATATATCTATATATAAAGACCGACATCCACCCACCTATACTAATTGTTTGAAACCATAAATAATAGTTATTTTCTTTTTCTTTCTGAACCCAAACTTCTTGACACTTAAATAATGGCAATGCCATTTTATTCCATGTCAATGCCTATATAATTAATTGATTTCATAACCTATTCACTGCAATAGAATTCCGAGGTTTTTTTTTTGCTCCCAACAGTTATATAAACCGATTCTGCGCGTAAAGTAATATACAAACAATATAATATAATACTTATTTCAATTCAATTCAATGTTTTTTTTTTACTATAGTTTTTACCAATAATAACGGTAACACCTAATAATGCATATACAGGTCCTTGTACATCATCCAGTGAAGCATTATCAAATTAATGTTTATACAACAAAAAAAATGTGTATCCTATGCTCTTATATTACTCTATCGTGCTGCGCATGGTTAATAAAGGAGCGCGCGCGGTACACTTTCTTATATACAATAATAATTTTAATGATAATAAAAAAAAATATATATACTTAATAATAATTAAAAAAAAAAATGATATATACCTGATATTGATTATTATATAATATTATTAATATTAATTAATTATTATAGTATATTTACCAAAAAAAAAATTGAAAATATTTTCAAATACAATGGGTTTTTGAAAAAAAAACAACTAAAATTCCCACACACACTAAAATGAAAATGATGATGATAAAAATAACAAAAACCATTAAAATATTAATTATAATAAAAAATTAAAAAATTAAACCATAGAAAATCGACAGTCTCGTGAAAAACTTTTGATCCTATTGTCCCAAAAATAAAAAAAAATTATAGGCGACATTCCACGAAAGGCGCTTATTATTGTATCATTATATAGATAATGTAAGGATAAAGAAATCTGAGCAGCATTCAATGCACGAAAAAATTTTTTTGTGGAAAATCAACTTTTTTATATTTTTTTTTTTTTTTTCATTTATTAATTACGGTCCTGGTTTTTAATTTAATTTATTGTTTGATTTTTATATTATTTCTAGATTCTTGAAAGATTTTTCATAATATTGTAATTGAAAAATAATAAAAAACCAGGACCGTAATTAATATAAAAATAATGAAATTGATACTATAAAAAAGTAGATTTTCCTAATAATTCTTTATTTCGCTGCGAACACCCGCAGAATTTCCTCTCATAAATTATAGCTAATTAAACATTTATACCCTTCGTGGATTATCCTATCATTGGACATATAATGGATCACATTGTTCCCAAGACGCCCGCTGAAAATTCAGTCAACGATATGGGCAAAAAACTTATTAAAATTTGGTCAATCTATATTAATAACCCAGAGGTTTTACAATATAATAATAATAATAAAAACATTTATATATTTTGTTTTAATTTTGTGTTTAAAAAATAAATAAATTAACTAAAAAAAAAAAAAAACAACCCCCAATAACCAAAAAAAAAAAAAATGCGAAGTTTATAGATTAATTTTACAACAATTTAAAAAATTTTTAAATATTATATATTTAAAATATTATTATATAAAATAATAAATAAAACATATAAAAATAAATATATTTACGAATTTATGTGTGCGCGCAAATGAATTAATAAATATATAATATATTATATATAGTTTATTTTATTTAGTATATATACATGCATGCAAATATTGAAAAATGTGTATTATTTATTATAAATTAAATTATATATTAATTAAATTAATTAAAAAAATACTTACACTTATATAGAAGGTATATTAACAACAGAACAGAAATCTGTTGTTAAAAGTCTGCGCGCGTGTACGGGTTTTATTAAAATTTATGGAAATTATAAGATTTTAAAAACACAAATTCTTAATAAAAAAAAAAAATGCCGGCCGGTCATTTCCCGTTTTATTTCCGAACAATATATTTAATTTTTCATATAATCCAAATTCAATAATATAAAGGATTAATTAAGTAAAATAAAAATTCGATCTATCTGAAATTTTAACTGTAACATTTGTTTGTTTTTTTTCTCCATTTTCTCTTCGATGAATTTCAAAGTTCTATAAACAAAACCATTGAAGATAGTAAAAAGTTAATCGTTTGTTAAAAAAAATTCGTTAAGCATCGGAGTCGCATACAACAGAAACGTAACAGAAACAGAAACAGAAAAAAGGAAAATTCTGTTTCTGTTTCTGTTATAACATATGTGTATACACACCATTAAATGTCAAATATGTATTGAATTCTGGTTCTGTTTCTGTTTCTGTTGTATGCGACTCCGATGCTTTAAGATCACTTAAAAATAATAATTTAGAATTTGTGATAAAAAAAAATAGGTTTATTCCTTAACCAATCAATTAATAAGATCAATATCAAAACCATAATCAATTAAATAAAAACAAAATGGCCGATTTTTAATATGAAATCAACCGGCATTGTAAATCAACGGGCATGCGCAGAAATTGTTTTTTTGTTTTTTTTTTTTTTTTGATTTAATTTAGACAGAATTAATTTTTCATTTAGCATTTTTTATTAAAACGATAATAATAATTATTTTAATTATATTAATTTAGGTAAATTTCAATTATATAAACAAAATACAGCCGTCGCGTCGTCAGTCGTCAGAAAAGTCACACAAACAAATCTTTAGTTCAAATATTTGGAGTTGGAAAAAATGTCCTTTAAGATGAATTCTACACATTTATAAGATCCGTTCAGTTATGATGAAGTTTAAACGAAAAAAAATTAGGTTCTTTTTATGAACTTTTTATGAATTTTCATGGTTTTTTTTTACTTTTGTTTATCTTCCATATAACTCGACGCTATATAGTTGAATTGACAATTAAATTCATTCTGGTACTTAATTATAAATCCATTAATAATTATTAAAATAAATTATTGGAAATAAATGAAGATAGGAATATATTGAAGAAAATGATCAGAAAGATATCAATCGTAATTGGACATTTAACTTCATTATAAATAACCTATGTATCATAAGTATAGCTGGACAAAATTCAAATGCGGCAAAACGTGTGCAAACATTCGTCAATCTTTACAAATTTCTTTTTTGTATAGATCCTCTCAGTATTCAACAATCATATTCAAACATAGTATTACACATTTGAAATCAAGATGAAAGTATGTGAACAAAATCATTTTGCGATCACGCGAATTTAAATCGCTTGGACAACAAGATAAAAAATACGTTTTGCGACATTTTCTGAATGAAGGGTATATAGTCGTGGTTATATATATTATATATTCGATGATTATATATTATATCACATTATATCGGGAGTGATACTATATATTATCAGCGCTGTATAGTATCCTTGATTTGCGATATCTGTATACTATTTGAAAACGTAAAATATTTTTCATCGCGCATCCAGATAATGATGACTGTTTAGCCTTGCAAAAATTTTTTTGACGCAATAATCTACATTTCCCAGGAATTTCTATTAATTGTTTGTCAGTATGTACCTGACAGTTTACAATCCTTTTTGTATTCATTTTAAGTTCATTTTCTTCGAATTCCGACTAATATGGTATCTTTTGAAATTGAATTGAATTGTCTGGCTTGAATTTGCGTGTACTCACCGACCGATTATGTTTTCAGCTTTCTTTTTTTTAATAAATTCAATTTTGTGGTGTTCATAATATTGGCTTTCTTCCCGATTTTTTTATATTTTTAGGTTCTTCAATATTCTTCTTATATCTGGAAATCATCGAATATATATTGTACTACGACTATATATCCTTCATTCATAGAAAATGTCGCAAAACGTATTGTTTTTATCTCTTGTTGTCCAAGCAATTTAAATACGCACGAAATACGCTTGTCCGTTCAATTTAAATCATCTTGATTTCAAATGTAATACTGCGATTGAATATGAATGTTAACTTGAATACTGAGAGGATTTACAAAAAAATTTGATTTGTAAAGATTGAAGCATATTTGCCCATGTGTTTTGCCGCGTTTGAATTTTGTCCAGTTACTTATGATATACATATAAGTTAGTTATGAATCCGCGAACAAAAATGTGTGAAAGAAAACAATCAAATGTATCTTAAAATGGAAACTTAATAAAAGATTTGGCAGTTTAGCAAAAGATTTTTCAACATCTGGCTGTTGCGGCTCCTTCTGTATTATTTATTTAAACATTATATTTATTTACATAAAAAAAACCCCCAAATATATTTATATTTAGAAAAAGGCTGATTTCTATTTTAAAACCAAAAAAAAAAAACCAAAATATAAATTGTTTAAACCCCCCCCCCCCCCCCCCCACACACACACACACACACACACAAACTAATAAACAAAATAAATTAAATTATTTTAATATTTATTTATTGAATTTTTACAGTTTTAAAAAAAAACATTAATTTTATTATACGTACGCGTTATTTAAACAATTATATATATATATTAGTATTATTTTATATAGTCTAATTTTATTATTAATTAAATATATATATTTTAAATTTTAATTAATTTATAAAAAAAAAAAAAAAATAAATAAACAATACCCACTACATATCCCATAAATTTTTAATTAAATTATTATTCGCAACATATCCACAAATTTTATTAATATTTTATATATTAAATTTTTATTCAATTTCTATATTTATTTATTTATTAATTTATTATTTTTTTTATTCCTTTTTATCCCACTTTTTATCTATAGTATATATAATATTTTGTTGTGAAATTTTTTTGTGAAACAATATTCCTTTTAAACTTTAATATAATGACTTTAAATTAATAAACAATTAATATTTATAATAAATAAATAAATATAAAAGCCATTTTTAAAGCTCACAATTTTTTCTTTTCTTTTTTTTTTTCTGCTTTATTATAATAATTAAAATAATTTATCTTAATTTTATTATTGAAAAAAGATAATTAAATTTGCTTTAAAATAATAATAAAATAATAATCCGACTGATAAATAAAAAAAATAAAAAAATTTATATAATTATTATTACATTAATAGAATAAAATGTAATTAAGCATCGCATCATGACAAATTTAATATACACCTTTATATAATTATTAATTATAATTAAAAAAAAAAAATAAAAAGTACTGAACGCTGAAATGATGAGGTAATATAAAATTAAAAAAAAAAAAAAAAAAAAAACAGTTATGAGGTAAAAAAAAGAGATAAAAAAAAAATTTGAAAACATAAAAATAAATTACGGATTTAAATTTATATAGAAATTGTCGCTAATTTTATATATGCAAAAATTATATTGTTGTGTAATAAATAAATTAATTAAAAAATTAATTCCCAAAAAAATTAATTTTATAGACACTAATAGGAATAAAAAGGGAATAAATTATATAAAAAAAATTTCGCAATATAAAATGCTCGCGATTGTAATTCAAAAATGATATATGGTAAAAAAAAAAGAAAAGAAGATAAACTACCATGGGGCATTTTCGTTTATTCCTCTTGTGTCATGCACTTGTGCGCTCTCAAACATGCGAGCGCGATATAACATTTACAAGTGCTAGCTCTGTGTTCGAATATTATAAAATAGTCTTGTGTTTAATTTTGTTTACAAATGGCGTTTTATATGTGAAAATGTTATAGTGACGATAACGCAACAACAATCTCACACAGGGCGATGGTGCTCCTACAAAATAGATACGGCAATTTGTGTCAACACAAGTGCTAAGTGGAGGTATTTTCGAACATGTGTCATATAACACAAGTAACACAAGTGCAATAAAAAAAAGTATTTGTGTCACTTGTGTGTTTGTGTTAACACAAGTGGAATAAACGAAAAAGCCCCATATAGAAAAAAAACTAAATAATTATAATGAAACGTATTAAAAATAATAATAAAATATTTATTAGTTATTTGTAAAAAAAAATAAAATTTAAATTAAATATTAATTATATTATATTATAATATATAAATTGTGTAATTAAAAAATTTATTATTATATATAAAAATGAATAAATAATAAATAAATGTATTAATAATAATAATAATAATAATTTATTTGATTAATTTTATCGGAAAATTCCATACTTAATCTGATGTTTTTTTTTTTAATTACCCTTTTATCGTCTTTAAATCCCGCCGCCGCCGCCGCCGCTGTGTAGTAGATCTTTTTCTATCCTCAATCTATTTGTCATTTCGTAGTATATTTTCTTTAAACTCACCCTCTTGATCTTTTTGGTCTGTTGAGAATCCACTGTATTCTTTCAAATATTCATTATCGTATATCGTCCGCAGCAGGTTGATTTTTTCATAGATAAAACATACGTTTGGATCCTTAGAAATCATCAGAATTACCGTTCTCTTTATCTATCCTCAAATCTATCTATCATTTTCGTAGTATATTTTTTTTCTTTAAACTCCCCCACTTGATCTTATTTGGTCTGTTTTCTGTATTCTTCTTTTATAATTCATTGCATTCTTACAAATATTCATTATTTTATATTGTCCACACGCTCCATATTTTTCATAGTTAATCACCTCTTAAAAGATAACTTTGAAGCCTTTTGGATACTTAGGAATATTGAAGGTAATAATTACCTTGAAAAAATTCAATAAAAATCGATTTTTTTTTTTACATGAAAAACTACTATCTAAATTTTTGGTTGTTTTTTCCGCCGTTTAGTGCTTTGTAAGAAAAATGAAATTTTAATTTTTTTACGAAAATCTAAATTTCGGGAAATTTCGGATTTCTATGAAGCTTTCCGTAATTCTTCTTCTTCTTCTTACTTCAGCGCGCCTACAATCTACAATTGGTTTTGGCTTCCATTAACAGCCTCCTCCAACCCCGGACCCATTTACCGACAAATTCCGCCAACCGCGGAAACGCCGAGGGCCCGAAGGTCAAATTCTATTTCGTCTTTCCACCTACCCCGCGGTCTTCCCACACTCCTATATCCGACCGGATTGCTGTGCAGCATTTTTGACGGTATACGATCGCCATCCATTCTCCGTAATGCTAGCAATTTAAAACGTTATTTGAGTGTCTAATAGCTAAATGATATAGGTCTATGATTTGGTAAGTTTCAGATTGTTCCAGCTGATTCAGAAACAATTTATTGTATAGGATCTTAAAAATTACGTTTTTTTTCTTAATTTTGGAAGTTCAAATACTTTATTGTTATTCCTATAAAGATAATTTAACCGGATTAAAGTGACAATATTTTTAATCATTTCTTTTATTTTTTATAAGTCAGGCGGCTTTGGTAATTTTAACACCGTAACGTTTTCAGGATATTCCGCAAAGTAATCCATTTTCTAATCATCCAGATTGTATTTTTCACAGATATAATAACATTAAAAAATGTATAAGTTTATAGCTTTTTTTAACCTGCTATGCCGAACAGATTGATTGATAAAATTCTTCATCGATTTAAGTATTTGAGGACATCCTCTGGGTCATTGTCTGCCTATGGAGATCCTTATAGAAATCATGAGTGTTATTAAAACAAAACTCATTAAAAATAGTGTTTTTTCTTGAAAAAATAAAAAAAAAAAACCAAAGATTTGCAATTTCTTTTCCCCCGTTTCTTTGCAAACAACTTTTTTAATTTTTTTTCCCCAAATCTGAATGCAAGAAAATTGGGATTTATCTCTGAAGCCTTTCCGCGCGTAATGCTAGCAATTTAAAATTTTGTTGAGTGTCTAATAGATGGAGGATAGGTCTCATGATTTGGTAAGTTTCAGATTATTAACTGATCCATAGGAAGAAATTTTGTAGAATTTTGTAAAAACTACGTTTTTTCTTAATTTTGGAACTTATATAACGTTTTTTATTTATAACAGATCATTTACCAGGACCATATAGTGACCATTTCTTAACACAATTTTTACCTTTCAAGTATTGCATGCTTGTTAATTCCCAAATCGCCAAACGTTTACAAGACATTCCCAATCCATTTTCAATAAGACATTCCCAAATAATCCATTTTCAAATCCCAAATTAAATATGTCATCGGCAAAGGGTTTTTCATTGATAATATCGCACCTTTATAAGTTTATAATTTCTAAACTATATGCTGAATAGATTGATAATAAAATTCTAGATCGATTTAAGTACCTGAAAATCCTACACTGATTGGGCATTGATTGCGGTATTTTTAGGAAACATAAGGATTACCGTAAAAAAATCCAATAAAAATGGAATTTTTGACCTAAAAAAGTAATACAAAATTTTTATTATTAACTTTATTCAGGCAAGAGGAAAAATTACATTTATATAGACGAATCCGGTTTCAATTGACATGGAGGCGACCATCGTAAGCACGATCAAAAGCAAAGCATACGATCTGCATACCTTGAAACTTTCCTATCAGTACGAGACGATTCATATCTCGTGTCTTCATAATCTCTGTAATAATTGATATTTTTTTCTGGATTTCTCACAAGAATTAATTATTTAAAAAACTGCAAGAAGAAAATATAAAAACTAATCCATGCGGTTACGATTTTGGACAGTGCAGCAATTCAAAAGAGTCGTAAATAAGGACTGGGGATATCCTGAATGAAACGAATCATATCTTAATCTTTCTTTTATCACATTCACAAATGCAGAATTCAATTGAAAAAGGTTTTTCCTTCCTAACAACTATAAATTCAAAATTTAGGGAATTGTTTTGACGACGATGATCTCTAAATAATCAGAATTCCGTATGGTGATGAAAATCCAATCTGCAAACAAAAATTACACTCATGTTTCGGTTAAGTGGAATTATTCAGCATCAGGAAATATGATTAATTTCTTGAAAATATTTAACCCGTGTCTTAAATAGACATAACTATATTGTTTTTATATTAACATCCGCTTCAATTTTGGGTTCAATTCAATAATCGAAGTTGCGTAAACACATTAAAATTTATAATCTTTTATTTTTTTATATATTATATATAACTAATTTTTAATTCAAAAAAAAAAACAAATTTGTATTTTTATAAAATAAACAATAATCAAAAAAAAAAACAAAAAAAAGAAACATTTCATTTAAAATTAACACTATTTAAATATCTATCTATCTATCTATTTATAGATATACATTTTTTTTTTAAAAACTATATAAAATAATTAATAAATCTTATACATTTATTAAAATAATAATGCAAATTTTTTGAAGGATGATTTTAATTTAAAAATAAATTATTTATGTATGTATGTATATGTATGGGTATGAAATTTTGAAAACTAATAATTAATAATTAATTATTTTTTTGTAAAATATGTTTGATAGATGAGACCTAAAGAAGATGCAGCAAATAAAACAAAACAACTCCACCAAGTGGCAAATCCTAAAATTCCTCGATAAACATCTGTTGTAAAAACCTAAAATTAACCAAAAAAAAAAAAAAAACCCCACATTATATAACAGAATAGAGTAGGTAATTAAAAAAAAAAAAACCGCCCCCGATTATAAAAAAACTAAATTACCGCTTTTAAACTTTGTAATGTTAATTGTACATTTTCAGCTGATACTAAAATATTACTATCATCTTCCGAATTAAATAAAGTATTTGTTTGTTGTTGTTCCATTCCATTCATCATCATTCCAGCGGCACTATCATTATGAATTGATACTAATGATGAGGCAGCTATCGACGATTGACCAAATATAGCTGTCCATTTATAATCACCAAGTGTTTTATACATTAACGCAAAATATAAACACATAATTAATGGTGCAACATATTGTAATGTTACAACACATAAATAATAAAATATTGATGCAATTTTTTTTTGTAATTCAATATTTGTTATCCGGCCGGCTTCTTTTTTTTGTTCTTGAACACGATCATAAGCAATATTCAAATAGGCTTGTAAATAAATTGGCATCAAGGCAAATCGTAAAACAACAGCAACAATAATTAATATTAAACGAATTGTATCGAAACCATTTGATGTTAATCTAAATAAATGGAATTGGAAAAACAAACAAAAAAATAAAATAAACATTAATTTTAATTTCGATTGTTAATGAACAATAATAATTATGAAAAATAATTAAATTACAATGGTTCTTGCATTCCCGAAAATACTTTTGTTGTTAAATAATCACGACTTATTGGACGTATCCATAATAGTACCAATAAAAATGGAAATACAAAACTAATATTCAATAAAATTTTTCGCATTATATTTTCTTCACAATATTTCAATGAATCCCAATGCATACGGGCCATACGTAATCCAGGAAATGTAAATATTGCACCTAAAATACCACAACAAACGGCTATCGTAAATTTAACAATAATTTTTGATGCTGGACCCGATGATGATGTAGTATTAACACCATGACCTTCTAAAAATTGTGTTGCACTTTCATTAAAACTTGAATATGCCTTTTCCAATCCAATTTCTAATGTGTTTTCATCAATAATCAATATTATCATGGCTACCAATAAATAGACTAAACCCAATACAAGACACGTTGAACGTTCACCAATTGATTCATCACTTTGAAAATATTGTACCGTTAATGATATTAATAATTTACTGGATATTTTTGTGATTTTTGTTTTGTTAAGGACAAATTAATAAATTTTTTTAGTGTATTATTATATAAATAAATTATGTAATTATTTTACTTTTGGAGAATTCAGATTCAGAAATATTAATGATATATTTGCTTAAATTCAAAGAGGTAACAACAAGAATTTTAAGGATATTATCATTTTGATGGGGTTTTTTTTTTGTTCAAGAAATCTCTACCTGGGATTGATAACTTTACAAAAAAAAAAATAAAACGTTTACAAACCAAACATTTAAGAAAATCCACTACGAATTAGAAATATTAATCACGAAAACGTACATTTTTATGTGAGCTGCACGGTTAAGTTTAAAATGGAAAATGTTAAATTATCGATTCCACACAATTCTTTGATCATTTTCCGATTAATTTGTTTGCCTCTCGTCTTCAGCTAGCAAAGTAGGAACAGTTAAATGACAAAGAAATTCAAGGGATTGGTTGAAATTTTTGTAGAAATTCTCGGAGATGTTTGATGAAAAACTAAGGAATTATCTTGCATTGGAGATTTTTTTCTTACTCCCAACGCATTTTTCCATAGAAATCCAAGGGATTTATAGAATTTCTAATAAATTAGATATATCTCATTCTGTTTCTAACAATTTTATGTAAATATAAAATGTTTGTGGCAAATCTCTGGCTGTTTGATGAACAAACTAAGGAAAGTTTTATATTTGAGATGTTTTCCGAATCTCAAAGTTTTTTTTTCTATAGAAATCCAAGGGAAAGTATCTAACAATGGAAAGTTTTGTATTTGAGATGTTTGCCGAATCCCAACGTTTTTTTTTCTATAGAAATCCAAAGGGATTTATAGTAAATAGCTCTATGTCAGACTGTTTCTAACCGAATTGGTTGAAATTTTTGTAGAAATTCTCCGGGATGTTTGATAAAAAACAAAGAAAAATTTTTTATTTGAGATGTTTTCCGAATTTCAACGGTTTTTTTTTCTATAGAAATCGAAGGGATTTACAGAATTTATAGTAATTAGAGATATCTCATTCTGTTTCTAACCAATTTACATGAAAAATGTTTGTGGAAAATCTCTGGCTGTTTGAAGAAAAACTAGGGAACGTTTTGTATTTGAGATGTTTGCCGAATCCCAACGTTTTTTTTTCTATAGAAATCCAAGGGATTTATAGTAATTAGCTCCAACCGATGTCAGACTGTTTCTAACCGATTTGGTTGAAATTTTTGTAGAAATTCTCGGGGATGTTTGATGTAAAACTATGAAAAGTTTTGTATTAGAGATTTTTTCCTAATCCCAACGTTTTTTTCCATAGAAATCCAAGGGTGTTTTTATAGAAAATGATGTTAAATAGAGTATTTTCTGTTCTAGAACAGGCTAACCTTACAGCATCCGTTTTTTTGTATATCTAACATAGAATTAGATTAAGATACATTAATATTATGGATTATTCATATAATTATATACAATATAAATCAAAACCTATTAAAAAAAAAAACCTGTTAAATATTAAGACAACATCCAAAAACCAAAAAAAAAAAAGGATACAATGAAAAGAATATTACTAGAAAACACCACATCATACTTAAATTAATTTCCTCTTTAACTGGAAAATAGAAATTATAAACCTATTATAAATGAATAAATAAACAAATAAATTAACATTAACAATTAAATAAAACGTAAACACACATCTATCACATCTATTGTCTATAATATAATAATAAATATATACCTCTGATAATACATAAACAATTGATGAATATAAACTGAAATCAACTAACCATTGATATTCGGTATAATAACGTAAATGGATAACATCCATTGGCATAACTTTTATTGTTTCCAATTGTATATCTAAATTTCTTGGTATATGAAATGTATTTGATTTTATATCATCATTATTATTATTATTATTATTGTGAAAATTTTTATGCCGGTCACGTTTTGATTTATTTATATTCTTTGGAACACCTATAAATAATTAATTGTTTTTTTTTTAATTAATTTCATACTTAAAAAAACAACAACAACAACAATATCAATAAAATTTTTATTACCAGCTAATATTCTTAAATCGGTATCGGTTGGATGTAAATATCGTATTAAATTTGTTGAACATAATAACCATTTGGCTAACGAATAATGTGGACTTAATTTTTGTATTACACTAACCATAACTAATGTTATAACTAATTGTGCACCAAGTAATGCCTTTTTTTTTTTAAAACAACGATGAGTTCATATTAGATATAGATATAAAACATAAGAAAAAAAAAACCAATTAAAAATTATTATACAATAAAAATATTGAAAAAATTAATTGCACTTGTACTAATTATGAAAAAAAAAATCTTTTTTTTTTTTCTACTTACCATTTTTTTTTATATATAAATATTTTTATTATATAATTTATAATAAATTAATAATATATTATAATTAATAATATTTTATTTGTGTGTTTTTTTTTTTGTTTTTATTTTTTTTTAAATAATAAATTTAATTTCATTTCATTTTATAATAATAAAAACGAAAAAAAAAAAAGAAGAAAATTCCGGGAGCAATTTATTTATAAAAATAAATATAAATAAATAAAAATAAAGCAGAAAAAATGTGCAAAAAAAAAAAAAATATGTTTTTAAAAATAAACATTTGACATTTAGACCAAAAAACATGGTTGCCATTTTTTGAAAATAATCAAAAGATATTTTTGTAAATCCAAATGGCAACATTGCGCATAACAATTATCATAAATTCGATGTTTTTTTTTTGTTTTTTCGTCAATATTTTATTCGATGTTTTACTAGTTTTTTGATAACATTTTTTTTGGAACCTCTTCTTTAATTTTTTTTACAATCAATCATACAAAATATTAAACTCCGTTCTTTCCATTATATATAGAACCATCTCAATTTACAGTTATTTAATAATAAAAAAAAATCAAACCCTGTTATGTTAAGAATCTCCCAAATTTCCCAAAAATAGTACCAAAAAAAAAAAAACAAAATAAAATACACAAAATAAAATTTTTAAATTTAAATTTTATTATTTTTGATTTTCTCTATTTCTATTATTATTATTATTATTATTAATAAATCCACCCCCAACAAAATTCAATAATAATATTCAAAACTTTTTATTATCTCATTTCATTAGATTATTTCATGGAAAAAAATTAAATGAATAATTTTTTAAGGATTAATTAATAAAACAAAAAAAAAAAAAAATTAAAACCAAAAAAAAAATTGATTTTTTAGAGAAGAGTAAAAACAAAAAAAAATGTAATATTATTTATATTAATATTAATAATTATTAAATTTTGTTTTTACTTTAAACTGTGTGTGTGTGTGTTTTTTATTTTAATTTAATTTTTAATAAATTTTGTTAAAAATTGTATTATTAAAATTAAAAAAAAAAAAAATGCAAATACGGGAATAGAAAAAAAAACCATTCATTTAAAGACCGAGTAAAATTAAAAAAAAAAAAAAAAAAACATTTGAAATTATCCACAAATTACAGATATACAGAATAATACAAAAATCTTATTATTCAAATACAAAATTTATTCTGATTTATCTGTTCCCTTATCCTTAGCCGACGACGATGATGATGATGATGATGATTTTTTATCATCAGTTCCACCACCAGTTCCTTTTTCATTTGATTTTGTTGCTGTTGATGATGATGTGGATTGTGATGCGGTTGTTGATTTTTCCATAGCCTTAACAAAATCCTCTAAATCTCCGGCATTTGCGGCCGCAATCGCTTCTGAACTTAATGAAAATTGTGATACAACTGGTCCTAATTGTCCCGATTGTAATGCCGATGAAAACATTGATAATGCTTGTTGAAATTGTGGTGATAAAATTGTATCTTTTATTTCTTTTTTAGCTTCATCAACATTTTCAATTTTACCACCAACTCCTCCACCGGATGATGCTCCAGATTCTGTTGTTGTACCACCACCACCACCACCACCACCTGTTGCTGCTGTTGTTGGTAATATTGGTAAATGGGAAGCCAATGAACGTATACGATCACCATCACAATTTTTAAATAAACTATTCATTGTTTCTGTATTAATTGCTGATGATAAATCAATATTTGGTCCATTTAAATTTACCGAATCCGTTGTTGGTGGACCCTTTATGCCAGACAAAAAACTTTGTAATTCGGTTAATGAAATTTTTTGGGCTGGTTTTGAATTCGATGATGTTTGTTCAGTACCACCACCACCACCACCACTACTACTACCAACACTACCAGCACTACCACTACTATCTTCACGATTTAAACGTGATGAACGTCTTGGTGCCGTTGGTGTCGATACATTAGTTGAGGCGGCATTCGATGGTGTTACAGGTGTTGTTGTTGTTGTTGTTGTTGTGCTCGCTGCTGTTGTTGTCGCTGTTCCTGTTGTCGATACGGGAGTTGTATTTGTTGTGGTCGATGTTGCTGAAGATGACGATGAAGTGGTTGTTGCTGTTGTTGTTGTTGTTGTTGTTGTTGAATTTGAAGCTGCTGCTGCTGCTGTTGCCGAAGATGTACGAGCTGAACTGCCAGTACCACCACTGGAATTCATACGATTATGAAAATTATTTGGTCTGTGAATGGAAATGGATTTTTTTTTTTGCGGTAATGGGGTTTGGGGTGTATTGGCATAATGATAATGGGGACAAGATGAAATAAAAATAATAATAATAATAAAAAAAAAAAATAATAATGGGGTTTTTTCGTTTATAAATATTATGTGCTTTTCTTCTTTTTTTTTTTTTGTTTTAAGATTGTAGATATTTAAAATTATACCATCACCAAAAAATATCCACAATAATAACAAATACAAAAGAAATAAATTGAATTTAATATAGAAACTGAAATGTTATAGAAATAAAATTTAATTAATTAACCCCAAACGATTTTTTGACTATACAAAAAAAAATCCCAATAGAAGTCGACCGTAAAAATTTCATTTGAGTATTTTACATGTGAAGGAGTTTTGGATAAAAACAAATAAATAAAATAGGACGGATAAAACAGAGGAAGGACTTAACCACTAATATGATGCATGATTTAGAATTATGATTAATAAAATATGAATATTATGGTTATTAATTAAATAATGCATATACAATATACAGAAAAGAATGATTTAAAACGTTAGTAGAAGTTATATTAATATAAATATTAAGTATTAATGATGAAAAGCAACAATACATAATATTTTATTAATTGTTAATAAAAATATAAGTAAAAACCAAAAAAAAAAACAATTTTTACCTCATTGAACCTAAAAATGATGCAATACCCATTGGAGTGACACCATTAAATAAGTGCATTAATTGTTGTTGTGACATATTACTTAACAACGATTGTAAATCACTATTATCGCTACCACCACTTCCACCACCACCACCACCACCACCCCCACTACCACCACCAGCAGCACTACGTGCTACTTGTGACAATGTTGATGGTAAATTTGGTGTATTCATAATATCATTAACCCGACGACAATTATCATCATCTTTATCCGTTTTTGGTTCTTGCATCCAATAGAATAATTTACGTGATGATGATTTAAATTTTAATAGAAAAACCCGTCCGGTTTTACATTGACCAACACGTTTAAATTCACAATCATCCGGAAATATAATTAAATCATCTTCGATTTTACCACTGGCCGTACGTTCTTTCCAACAAAAATGTACCAATCCATCATCCGATTGGTACATATAGGCTAATCCTTTACGGGCATCCGGATGTACCATTTTACCCATTAAACTCATTTTACCACAACGAAATTCTAGTAAATGTCGATTGCCCCCTGAAGATCCAGGCACAGTATTATTACTACCAAATAATGAACCACTCATTTTTTTTGTTTTTCTTTCTTTTGTATAGTAGTTATTTGCGTGTGTTGTTTTGTGTTGATTTTTATAACAAAAAAAAAAATGCGACTATACAAAAAAAAAAAAAAAAAAGAAATAAAATAATTTCTGTTTAATGAATGTTTTTTTTTTTTTTTCTTTTTCCATTCTAGGATTTTTTTTTTTTTTTTTTTATTAATAAATTATTAATATTATTATTACCTATATTATTGTTGTGGAAGATTTTTCTTAATAATTTTAATAAATTTCTCAATTTAATTGAATTGATGATGAACTTATTATTTAAATTATTAATTTAATCTTATTTTTTTATTGTAATTAAATTATCAAATGTGAATGATAAGCATAAATTTTTAAGATTTTTTTTTATTTCTATTTGCACAACACACAATGGAAAAATGGAATACGATGATGACAATAGGAGAGAGATGAAAAGAGAGAGAATAAAAATGTCAAAATAAACATTGAAATGAAAAACTGTTTTATCGATAATAATAATAAAAAAAACTACTACTTTATTTTGTTCTAATGAAAAAAAAAAAAATGGGGCGTGTTTTAATTTTTGACATTTTTCTTTTCCAGTTGGAATTTTTCATTTTTTTTTTTTTATTTATTTTGTTGTTTGCAAATGTTTTTTTTTTCTCTGTGGATATGTTTTTTTTATTTATTTTTATATAAAATTAATTTAATTATAATTAGAAAAATATTGTAATTTATTTTTTGTTTTATTAAATGAAAAACAATTAATACAAAAAAAAAAATTAAATATAAGGTGAGTTATTGAATAAGTGATTTTTTAGGTCGTCCATCAATTCATAATAATAAAATATATCTTTGGGAGGAAAAAACAACAATTTTTTGAATGACGGACGATGATGATGATGATGATAATAATTTCAAAGATGATGAATCGACACTCGACAGTCGCACCTAAATTATTTATTATTATTATTATATTTATATTTAATTTTTTTTTTCTTTTACTTCCATTTCAACTTTCAGTAAAAATATACAAAACAATTATGATGGATTTGATGGCTACAATAATATTTAATTAGTGAAATTTAAGGAATAATTAATATATAAAAAATCAAAAAAAAAAAAATATATACAAATTTAATTATATATAAAAAAAAGCAAGAGAAATAATAAAAAAAATGGCACGGTCAATGAATCCAAGCCAACAGAAAATGTCGGAAAAATTAATAATATTAAATGATCGTGGTTGTGGTATTCTAACACGTATATATAATATAAAAAAGGCATGCGGTGATACAAAATCAAAACCAGGATTTCTATCGGATAAATCATTAGAATCATCAATTAAATTCATTGTAAAACGTTTTCCAAATGTTGATATTAAAGGATTGGCGGCAATCACAACAATAAAATCCGAAATTATCAAATCACTATCATTATACTATTATACATTTGTTGATCTATTGGATTTTAAGGATAATGTTTGTGAAATATTAACAACAATGGATGCATGTCAAATGCATTTGGATTTAACAATCAACTTTGAATTGACAAAAAACTATTTAGATTTAGTTATAACGTATGTATCGCTTATGATATTATTGTCACGTGTTGAAGATCGTAAAGCGGTACTGGGATTGTTTAATGCCGCCTACGAAATGCAACACAACCAGAGTGATCAAAGTTTTCCACGTTTGGGTCAAATGATTATCGATTATGATGTACCGGTAAAAAAACTATCCGAAGAATTTATTCCACATGGTCGATTGCTGACGAATGCACTTGTCTCATTGGTACACATATATCCAATGAGAAATTTATCAGCGGATAAATGGCGTGAATTACAAACGTTAAGTTTAATTGGTACACCGGCAACCCTATTGAAGGCCACCCGAAGTGATACAATGTCATGTGAATACATTTCACTGGAAACATTAGATCGTTGGATAATTTTTGGTTTACTATTGAATCACCATTTGTTGGGCCAAACACAAAATGTAACACAAATGTGGATATCAGCATTGGAATCCAGTTGGGTTATTGCATTGTATCGTGATGAAGTCATTTATATTCATCAATACATTCAAAATACATTTGACGGTATGAAAGGTTATAGTAAACGAATTTCAGAGGTAAAACTATAAAATTGTTTGTAGAAATCGATTCGGTATTGATATATTTGTGTTTACTCATTTTACAGGTAAAAGAATGTCATACACAAGCAATACAAAAAGCTGGATTTTTACATCGTGAACGTCGTAAATTTTTACGGACTGCGTTAAAGGAATTGGCATTGATAATGACCGATCAACCGGGTCTATTGGGACCAAAAGCCCTATTGATATTCATTGGTTTATGTTTTGCCCGTGATGAAATTTTATGGTTATTACGTCATAATGATAATCCACCGATTGTCAAGAGTAAAGGTAAATCCACGGAAGATTTAGTTGATCGTCAATTACCCGAATTATTATTTCATATGGAGGAATTACGTGCATTGGTACGAAAATATAGTCAAGTTATGCAACGGTATTACATACAATATTTATCGGGTTTCGATGCAACCGATTTAAATTTAAAAATGCAAAATTTTCAAGTGTGTCCCGAAGAGGAAAGTATTATATTATCGTCATTATACAGTACAGCTGCAAATTTATCAGTGAAACAAGTTGAAGACAATGAACTATTTGATTTTCGTTCATTTCGATTGGATTGGTTTCGTTTACAAACATTTATGAGTGTTGCAAAATCGGCTGTTCGTATTACGGATCACATTGATTTGGCACGGCTATTAGATTCAATGGTGTTTCATACAAGGGTTGTCGATACACTCGATGAAATCCTTGTGGAAACCTCAGATTTATCAATATTTTGTTTTTATAGTAAAATGTTTGAAGATCAATTTCATATGTGTTTAGAATTTCCAGCACAAAATCGTTATATTATTGCATTTCCACTGATATGTAGTCATTTTCAAAATTGTACTCATGAAATGTGTCCAGAGGAACGTCATCATATACGTGAACGATCACTGTCGGTGGTCAATATGTTTTTAGATGAAATGGCAAAAGAAGCAAAAAATATTATAACTACAATTTGTGATGAACAATGTACGATGGCCGATGCTCTGTTGCCAAAACATTGTGCAAAATTATTGTCGGCCGCTGCAAATCGTAAGAAAAAAGATAAAAATAAAAAAAATCTAGAAGATATTCGAAAGCCGGGCGATGAAAGTCATCGTAAAACACGTGAAGATTTAACGACAATGGATAAATTACATATGGCCCTAACCGAATTATGTTTTGCAATAAATTATTGTCCGACGGTAAACGTATGGGAATATGCATTTGCACCACGTGAATATTTATGTCAACATTTGGAAAATCGATTTTCACGGGCTCTTGTCGGTATGGTCATGTACAATGCGGATACAATGGAAATTGCAAAACCATCTGAATTATTGGCATCCGTTCATGCGTACATGAATGTTTTACAAACAATTGAAAATTATGTTAATATTGATATAACACGTGTATTTAATAATTGTTTGTTGCAACAATCACAGGCAACGGATAGCCATGGTGAGAAATCAATTGCCGCCTTGTATAATTCATGGTATTCGGATGTATTGTTACGTCGTGTCAGCGGTGGTAATATTGTATTTTCAATGAATCAACGGGCATTTGTTAGTATAACGGCTGAAGGTTGTATACCATTTAATCCCGAAGAATTTTCGGATATAAATGAATTACGTGCGTTGGCCGAATTAATCGGTCCGTATGGTATTAAATCGTTGAATGAAACACTGATGTGGCACATTGCCAATCAAGTACAAGAATTAAAACGTATGGTTATATTGAATAAAGAGGTGTTGATAACGTTACGTACAAGTTTCGATAAACCGGATGTCATGAAAGAACAATTTAAACGTTTACAACAAGTTGATAATGTACTGCAACGAATGACAATCATCGGGGTAATATTAAGTTTTCGTTATTTGGCACAAGAGGCATTGGTGGATGTGCTGGAGCAACGTATCCCGTTTCTGTTGAGTTCCGTTAAAGATTTTCAAGAACATTTACCGGGTACCGATCCGATAAAAATTGTTTCGGAAATGGCATCGGCTGCCGGTGTTACGTGTAAAGTTGATCCAACGTTGGCCAGTGCATTACGTTCACAAAAACCGGATATCGATGAGGGTGAACATTTAATTGCATGTTTATTAATGGTGTTCGTGGCCGTTTCAATACCAAAATTGGCTAAAAATGAAAATTCATTTTATCGTGCCTCACTGGAGGCCCATTCAAATAATACCCATTGTATGGCATTGGCCATAAATAATATATTTGGTGCAATGTTTACGATTTGCGGTCAAAATGACATTGAGGATCGTATGAAAGAATTTTTGGCATTAGCATCATCGTCGCTGTTACGATTGGGCCAGGAAACGGATAAGGAAACAACGAAAAATCGTGAATCCATTTATTTACTATTAGATCAAATCGTACAAGAATCACCATTTTTAACAATGGATCTTTTAGAATCATGTTTTCCATATGTATTAATACGTAATGCATATCATGCTGTTTATAAACAGGAACAAGCTCTGTAAGAAAAAGAAAATTGAAAACATGATTTAATTGAATCTAAACATAGATTTTTGACTATATTTAACCGTTTTTGATAACCCACCAAAAAAAAAAAAAAGGTGTTTTTATTTTATTTGTTGTAATTAATTAATTGATTACTTTTGATAACGTTCTCTTAAACGATTACTATGAAATTTATGGTATCTTCACGTCCCAAATTCAACAAACTTCGGTTTTTCCCTCATAATCAAATTAAAAAATGACCAAATTTTCAATTGAAAAGAACAACATTTTTTTTTGTGTTTTGTTCAACAAAAATAAAATGATTAAAAAATTAAATTAATTAAATTTTTTTTTGGATATATATTATTAATATTTTTGAATGTCGTGTAGAAAAGAAATAAAATAAAATTTTTATTTTATAAAAGAATTAATTATTAAAATAAAAAAAAACGATAAAAAAAGATAAAAAAAACAAGTGTAAAAGATAGAAAATATAAAAAACAAAATTAGCACAAAATCAAATTATTATAAATGATTTAAAAAATCTTTAAATATATAAAAATTAAAAATTAGTATTTAACAAAAAAAAATTATTAATAATCATAATTAATATAAATTACATTTAAGAATATTTAATTATTATTATTATTAATAAAATTTCCAAGTATTATTATTTTCTTTTTATTTTGTAATATCCCGAAATTAATTTCCTTAATCGCCAACCTTTTTTTTTTTTTTGTTTATTCACCCGATGAATTATTAAATATACAAAATATTAATTAATTTTTATTGTGTCGTAAAAAAATAATAAATTTTAAATTACGCATTTAATAATTAATAAAAAAATAGATAAATTTCTTATTAATATTATTATTAATTATTAAAACAATTAAATTTAATTATAAAGACACAAAATATTTAAATATTTTTTAAATCGAATGAGGAAAAAAAATTATAAATAATTTATTTTAAATATAATTATTTTTTATTATATAATAAATATAAATAATAATTTGCCTATTAGCTTGCAATTTAAAAATATATTAAAAAGTATTTAATATAAAAGAATTTAATTATGATTTTATTTTTTTTTATTAGAATTTAGAATTATAAGAGAAGACAAACGAAATATCATTTTAATTTAAATATATTATTATTATTATAAGACTATACAAAAAAAAACCCCTTTTCCTTTATTTAAAATTTAAAACAATTGATTTATTTAAATTTAACTAAATAAAAAATTACATAATTAATAAAAAATAAATATAACAATAAAAAACAATAAAATTATTTTAATGTGTTATTATTTCCTTTTTTGTTTTCGGTAAATCTGTTAAATAATTATTTTTATTTAATTTAATTTAATTTATTAAAATTTATTAAAATTATTAATCAAAAAGATGATGTGCATTTAATTAAATAATCAATTTAATAATTTTGAAATACAATGAATTAAAATAAAAAAATATTTATTAAAAAAAAACAAATGAAAATTGGTTTTTAATTTATTTTATACGATTCTTACCTGATGACGACGATGGATTAATTGATAAAAAAAAACACCTCCCAAAATTCCAAAATGTTGACCGAATTCTGCCCACGAAAGATTCAATATAGCTATCTAACAAAAAGATTCAAGATAACTCTATTGCTCGGGATGTCAACTTGATGATACGGGATTTTTTTTAATAAACTCTACAGGAAATATCAATCTAACAATCTCTCTAGAGAATTGGAATTTTTCCCTATATCATAAAAACCCTATAAAGATCCAAGCCAAACGTTCAAGCCAAATTTCTGGCTCTCAGGGGACATGCGCCGTTCGTGTAAGTAACTACCATCATCTCAAAAAGATTGAATTGGTCGAAAATGAGCCAAATGCAAATTCTGCAAAAAGGATAATGAGACTATATATTATACCACATATTTATTTATTCATTCATCAGCAACGGGTACAAGCCCTACTGCCGTTTTACAAAACATTTAATACAATATACCAAATACATAAAATAGAAAATACAAACTTCAAAATTAAATACATAACAATGATAAAAAACAAATAACGAAAAATAGAATAAAATACAAAAAAAAAACAAAAATTAAAAATCCAAAAATCTAATCACGACCAATAATAACAGTAACACACCAACGGCAATGGCAATGGCAATGTATATAATAATATGCTCACTCACACCATTGTCATATCGACAAACGCATCCAAACAATAATATCATATTATCATCACACCACAAGACGATCAGAAAAACTGGACTCAATCTCAATCCGCCAACCATATTTCGGGTTATATTTCCCGACCTTAATTTACCCAAAAACATACCCCGCGAAATACCGAAATCAAATTGATCGTTGTACTTATTAAATAATCTAGACATATTGCACAACGGCTCATATTTTCCGTAGTTTGTTCTATGAAAGTCCAAGTGCAAGAAGTTGTGACCACGGGAGCACCGGATTGGCACGTTGAAATCAATCCTAGACAATAAATTCGGTGCGTCAATCACATTTGTCAACATATCAAATACAAACATGACACATGCAGTTTCCCGCCTGTGTCTTAATATGTCGGCAGATCGATAAGTTGACACCTATGGAAATACGGGGGAAGTTTAGAATCTTCGGACCACCCCAACTTACGAAGAGCATATCTAATAAAATTTCTCTACACCGATTCAATAGCATCAGAATGGACATCATAGTATGGATTCTATACCACCGATGCATATTCTAACCCAGATCTTACCAATGCACAATATAAGCCCTTCAATACATATGGATCCGAAAAGTCCAAACAACACCGCCTAATAAATCCCAGCAGCGAATAGGCCTTGCATATGTAATATAATCAATGTGTGAACTAAATGTCATACGTCTATCAAATCTAACACCCAAATCAATGATTTCATCGACAATTGCAAGAGAATTGCCGGATATGACATAGTCAAAAGCAATTGGATTACTCTACCTGTGATATGACATAACAAAACATTTCTTCACATTGAGCATCATACAATTTCTTTCACACCAGGACGAAACACGGATTAGGTCATCCTGCAACATCGCAGCATCATCAATGCATGAGATGGTTCGGAAGATTTTTAAGTCGTCCGCATACATAAGGCACCGTGACGACATTATTTCCAATGCTATATCATTAATGAATAAATTAAATAGAAGAGGGTCCAGGTGGCTTCCCTGAGGAACACCCGATCCCACTCCGAAGACGTTTGGAACACATACTGTCGCAAAATGTCCAGAGCTCTGACAAAAAAACCAAGGAAATATCTAGGAAAAGACTTTCTCAGGGAAAGTGGATATAAAAACCTTCCGGTAAAAGCGGTCATCAATTTCACCTAATTGGTGACCTATGGGCAAAAAAGTCTATTCCTTTTGAGCAAAAAGGAATAAAGAATATAGGGGCACAATAGTCGACCTTAATGGTCGCAGTGCGAGGGGATTATCTTGAACTCCAACCCTGTGGGAGAGGTTTTAGTCGGTAGGACGTCCTAGTGACGGGAGTCCGATACACAATCTGTAAATGGATTTCCTATTCCAAGAAAAAAAAAAAAAAAAAAAAGTCAAATTTCTTTATGAAACAGATAACGTACAAGCGATCGGCGATCGGTAGACCTTAAACCAAAACAACAACCCCCTCAAAAACCCCCCAAAAAAATTATCACAAAATAATAAAAATAAAATTTTATTTTTTATTTATTTATTTATTTTATTTTATTGTGTTCTTAATTAATGCATTTTTTTTATTTTGAATTTATCTTCTTTTTTTTTTTTTGAATTAATTTGTTTTTATTTTGAAAATAAGATGATAATATTTAATAATATTATTATTAATTAATTATATATATATATATAAATGATGTTGTTGTTGCTGTTGTTTTATTTAAAAATAATAATAACAATTATATTTTATTTATATTTATTTATTATTATTATTGATTTATATCAATTTTATATAAATATATTCTTAATTTTCAGAATTAATTAATTATTTATTTTTTGCAATATTTCTCTTTTAATTGCATTAATTGCATTTTTTGTTTTATAAAAAAAAAATAGGTTTTTCTTTAATTTATTTATTGTTGTTGTTGTTTTTATTTTTAATTTATTGAAAATAATTTAATTTATTGAAAATAATTTAATTTATTGAAAATAATTTAATTTAAATTAATTCATTTTTTATATCATCAAAAAAAAAAAAAAAAAAAAAAAACAGAAAAAAAAAACATTTTATTCATCATTCAACAAATAAGATTTCAATCAATGTAATGTATATAGTAAAAATAGTCTCTAATTTAATATGTATTTGTTTTTATTTTTTTATCAAAATATTAAATTAAAAATGATTTTTTTATTTTTTTTTGTAAAATTACTCTTTACAATAAATGTTTCGTTTTTATTTATTTATTTTTTTTTTCTTTTCTTTTTTGATATATTATATAACGATTTTTTTTCTTTAATTCTTCCGTTTTAAATAAAAAAAAAAAAAAAAAAAAAATATTGGTTTATTTTTAATTTTATTTAACATTCTTTTATTTTATAATTAATTATTTGTTTTTTTTTTTTTTTTTTTTTCAAATTTCTATCTCCTTTTTTTTGTTTGAATTTTTGTTGTTGATGTGGTTGTTGTTATTATTATTATTATTATTATTATTATTGTTGTTGTTATTATTATTGTTGTTATTATTATTATTATTATTATTACTATTATTATTGTGTCATAACTGTGCATCCGTCGTGTTTGTCAATGGGTGACCAATTCGTCTATCCCGAGGAAAATTATTAGTCGTTTGTTTCCAATGGACTTGTTTTTCGCCCGTATTATTAGTAGGGTTGTTTTTACTATATTTTTGTTTTTTGTTTTTTTTATTTTATTTTAAAGGTGTAAAAATAAGAAAAATAAAATAAAATAAATAAAAAAAAAAAAAAGAAATAAATAAAATTGAATGAAAAAAAAAAAAAAAATTAAGATTGAATAAAATTTAATTGTTGTGAAATGTTTTTTTTTTTAAATTAATTTAAACAATCCTCGTTTTTGGATAAAATAATAAATCAAAAAAAAAAAAATAGTAGATAGAAAGAAAGAAAGAAAGAAAAAAATAAAGCCAAAATATAATAATTGAATTGAATTTTAAAACAAACAAAACATAAAAATTAGAAAAAAAAATTAAATTAGAAAAATATAATCTATTCTACAACAACAAATTTCTTTTTCATACTTTTCCATATATAAAATAATTTTCTCTATATGTAAAATTTATTTGCTGCGTGTGTTAGTATAATATTTTATTCATTATTTTTTAATTAAAACAAAAAAAAAAATCCACCAATTAAAAGAAAAGAAAAACGAACCGAACCGAACCAAACCAAAACCAAAACCAAAAGAAATTATAATTATGATATGGTTGGAAGGTGGGGGGTGGGGGGGGGGGGGAGAAGGAAGTCAATTTAGAAGAAGATTTTTTTGTGTTTTTAATTAATTAATTATGGTATATAAAGTTTTTTTTTTTCTCGAAATGTTGATAAAACTTCAACGTTGCATCGAAAACAGTCAATAAAATTACTATATTTGATGAAAATTATTGTCAAGGGAGTTTTTCAAGAGGCAGAAAATGAAATAAATAATGCAGCAGGACAGTTCGAAAAATTCCAAAAAAAAAAATATGATCATTTAATAAGTTTCTATATTTTTAACCTTAATATTTCATATTTAAATAAAATTAATAAATTTCTATTCAATTAATTTTTTTATAATTGGAAAATTTTTAGAAAAAATTCTTATTTCATTTAAACACGGTCGTGATTTTTAATAGTTAATAATTATATGAGTTTTATAAGTTTTTTTTTTCCTGATAATAACACATTTTATTAAATTATTTTTAATAATTAAATGATTCTTTTAAAATCATCATTAAATATCCATCAATTTTTCATGTAATATCATTAATTTTTTAAAAAAAATTTTTTTTTTTTAAGATAATAAACCCCATTTTAATAATTTTAATTAATGTGGAAAAAAAATAAAAAAAAATAAAACATTGTTAAAAATGAATTAAAAATTTTATTTTTTTTTTCAACGCGAATTCAATTCAAAAACTTTTAATAATTCATTTGATAATTAATTTTCCGTATTGCGTTGTTATACCAACACAACTTGATATAAAATAAAAAAATTAAAATTTTTTTTTATCATATAATATGAAAAAAAAAAAAACAATTCCATTAAAAATTAATTTATTTAATATAATTTGATATATTATTTTTTTTTAAACAATTCAAATTAAAAAAAAAAAATAGTAACTTGAAAAAACCGAAATATCAAAAAAATTCTTAAATGAATATTTAAAAAAAAAACAAAAAAAAACCTCCATTTTATCTCTCAATTAATTTTTTTATATTATAATATTATAATATTATCTTTATAATAATAATAATAAAAAAAAAATGTTTTAAATAATATTGTCTTTTTTTTTTTTAATATTTAATATTAAAAAATTTATATTCCTTCAACTTCAATTGTTTTTTGATATTTAACAAAAAAAAATCAAAAATCATTAATAAATGAATTTATATTAATTTTTTATTTTTTCTTTATTTTTTTTTTAATATTAATTATAAATGGTGTTTTAATCAATTCTGCCTTTATTTTTTTTTTATTGTATATATATTTGTAATGTGATGGGTAAATGTAAAAATTAATAATAAAAAAAATAAAAAAAAAAAACAATCAAGAAAATTATAAGCACCAAATTGTATTTTTAAAATAATTTTATTATAATAAAAAAAAAATTAAATAAAATATTTTATTATTTTATTATTTTAAAAATGAATTATGCATTAAAGAAATTTTTAACCTTTACGTCATCTTAAATTAACAATACGAAAAATTAAATCAACACTTTTGTAATTTGACGACTTTGAAATCGATTTATTTGAAAAACTGGAAATTATGGAAATTATGAAAATATCAAATCGGTAACAAAACGTTTGTATTGATTTTTATTTGAGTTCGTGCAATTCATTAACATTCTTTTTCCCACAAAAAAAACCTTCATTAAAAAAGGATATGCTAATTTTAAGATAAAATCATCAGATTTTAGTCTTAAAAAATCATTTCAATTCAATTTTTTTTTGTAGGTAAATTAAAATTAATATAAAATCTGGTCATTGCGCAAGACCATATTTTGCGACCATATTGCGCATGACAATATGATAAAAAAACGGTAAAAAACGGTAAAAAAAAAAAGAAGTGAACGGTAAAAAAAAATCATTTACTTAATTAACTTAATTCATTTTAAAATCAATTCCTCCTTGGAGGATGGGTCTCTTACGTATTATTATTATATCTTAATGACATAAAGGTTATTATTGATCATTCATCGCAATATTGCAATAACATTTTCAAAACAAAAATTTTTAAATTAAAATAAAATAAAATAAATTGATTAATTTAGAAAAAAAAAAAAAATTATTTCTTTATTTTATATACGAATTTATAAATTTTTTATCTCGTAATTTGTTTTTTTTTTTTTGTAATTTAAAAAATTTATATCATAAACAAATTGGCATTTTTAATAATTATTATTATTATTTAAATAATAATTATTTTTATTATTTCTTTTTGTACCTTTCTTGTGGTGTTGGTGATGTTTTATTGCTTTAGTAGTCGAGTTATAAAACAAAAAAAAAAAAATTGGAAGAAGAAGAAGAAGAAAAAAAATAAAATCAAAATCAAAATACTAATAAAAATATATTATTTTCTATTTCTATTGTAAAAAAATATTAAGAGATTTTTTTAATAGTTAAATTAACAAAAATTTTATTTTTAATATATTTATAATAAATCGTATATTCAATTTCTCGCTATATCGTAATCGTAAATTATTATCATTCTTTTAATATATTAGTTTAAAAAAAAAAAAATATAAAATAAAATTAAAAGAAAAAAAAACAAAATATAAATATTGAAAGAATAAAAAATAAAGGTAATTAAAATTTTAATTATAATTCAAAAATATAAAAAAATAAATTAATTATTAAAATAAAAAGCGCGATTCTTTTTAAATATAAAAAGATTTTTTTTTTCAAGTTTGCGGTGCGCGTTGGTGGTTGGATTTGTATATTTTTTTTTTTAATATTTAAATTTTTTTTTGTATTGTTTAAATTTTAACAATTAAAAAAAAAAGAAAATTTTTTAAAGGGAAGAACAACAGGAATAAAAATTAAAAATGATTTTTGTATTACAATTAATATAAATTTTTTTTTTCCACTTATATTAATTTTGAATGATTAATAATTTTTTAATATATTTTTTTATTATAATCTCTTTATATAATACGCAAAAAAAAAAAAATCCATAAAAAATTATTTAGGCCTGTAAATAATTAAGTTAAAATAATAAAACACTTTACAAACGAAATAAAAAAAAACTGTGAATGAATTTTGACAAATGAAAGAGGGGAGTTTTTTATTTTATTTTATTAATATTATTTGGATTTTGACAAAATAATAATTAACCAAAAAAAAAAAATAAAAATATAAATGCATTTTTAATAATATAAATAAATAAATAAATAAGGCAATAATAAATATATATATAGTATATTCTTCGCAGGCGATATTTATAATAAATATAATTAATTATGACTGTGTTATGATAAAATTTGTTTTTTTCTTTATTTATAATTTGTTAATATTTTTGCAATAATTTCTATTATTATTTTTGTGTCTGTTTATATTTATTTTTATTTGCATTTTAAAAATCGTAAAAGTATTAATTAATAAAACAAAACAAAATTATTGAACGAAAAATCGAAATTTTCGTTCAGAAGTCGCCATCGTTTATCCGTTTATTGAATTGAATGAATATGGGAGAACAAAAAAATCTTCAAATAATATTATAAAATGTAATATTTAAAATACTTAATTATAATTTAATTTTTATCACTTACAATAAGTATAGAATAAAGTCACAATAAGATTTTGGTAAGTCATCAATGAAAAATACTAATATAAAATATGTTGGAATTTGATAAAGATTTGATAAGATGAAAAAAAAACATCATATCATCATCATCATCAGAAGAGTGTTGTTTAATATTTACAGTATACTACTCTAACCACTATAATATCGGCAATCTGCTATTTTATTCGTATGCTCGAGACTTTGAGATGCCGCGAAAGGACTTTAACCAATAATTTTTTAATCCCTCTAATTTTATTTCATAAAACGATGGTTTTAGTTAAATAATTGCGCAGACAGAAGTAAAAAATCTTTTAAATTCAATTAGTTATGGAATTTAATTCAAAATGATTCAATTTAACAAAAAAAAAAAATTTGACCATTATAATATCGGACACTTATTTTATACGCCACTAATCTCGTTTGTAACACCTCCTTTGGCCTTTATAATATCATCCATTCTCTTAGACATTGTATTTATTAAATTTTTACATTCATCCGGTGTTTTTGTATTCCTCATTTCAATGATTTTTCCTTGGAATTCTTCACCCCTTCAATTGTAACTTTCATATCATCTATTTACTTTGTTTTATTAATGCCCACCACGATTCTATTAAACTTAAATCAGGACTTGAAGATGTCCATTTCTGTAAAAGGATTTCTAAACCCATTTCTTTAACTTCCAACCAATTCTTAGTTGCTTTAGCGGTTTGTGGTAGAGCAACAACATCTTATTGAAATGTATATTCGCCGTTTGAATATAATTTAATAGTCGATCGCAAAATTTAGTCATTTAATATATATGGATTAAGTAAGTGAATTAAAACAAAGAAACTACCCCTTTTGAAATGTAAATTATAATAACTGGCTGAAAATTTCACAGTGCGTTTTAAACAATCACGATGGAATGATTCATCTTGTGTGTAAATTACTCGATTATCTGGATCACAAACAATAACAAATTTATATTCATCATCAAAATATAATGCTATCCCATTGCCGCAGAACTCAAAATTGTTTATTGTTTTGTTTTTTTGCAAAACAATTGAAAGGGACTTTGATTTGTGATAAAATATTAATAGGGATTATTATTATTATGAAAAAAATATTGTTTAATAAAATATGTCTGTATTTTTATCTTATATTCATATAGTTCGGTTTATGAATCCATTGCCTTGTCCACTTTCGTGCGACCACTTTTTGGATTGCTATTGACCATTTTAGACTTATATCACTCATAACAGTTGTCATTTTTTTTACAGTTGCGTTTATCACGAACAGTAACATTAAATTTTACACCACTTTATGTGACTCAAATGAACCGGTTAACCACATTTTATTTAAATATCTGATACGGTAGACTTACAATTAGTTACATTAAGTTCTTTAGGAATATTTGGTATTATTCTTATTGATAATAAGATTAAAAGGAGCCATACAGTCCCGATTTAAGTCTAATAGAATCGATGTGGGCAATAATAAAACAAAGTAAATACATGATATGAAAGTTACAATTGAAGGAGTGATGAAGAATTCCAAGGAAAAATCATTGAAATGATTATGAAAAGAGACAAAAACACCGGATGAATGTAAAAATTTAGTAAATACCACGTCTAAGAGAATGGATGATATCATAAAGTCCAAAGGAGGCGTTACAAGGGAGATTAGTGGCGTATAATATAAGTGTCCGGATATTATAATGGTCAAAATTAATTTTTTTTGTGAAATTGAATCATTTTGAATTAAATTCCATAACTAATTGAATTTAAAAGATTTTTTACTTCTGTCTACGCAATTATTTAACTAAAACCATCCTTTTATGAAATAAAATTAGAGGGATTAAAAAATTATTGTTTAAAGTCCTTTCGCGGCATCTCAAAGTCGAGCATTCGAATAAAATAGCAGGTGTCCGATATTATAGTGGTTAGAGTAGTATACTATATATTAAATAAATTCTTATAAGAACAAAAATATAAAATGTATAATAGAATTTCATTGAAACCTGTTACTTGAATTATAGTTAGTAAACATCCGCCTTGATTTGATGATTCATTAAATTAAATTAAATTTTTATTTTTGCTTCAATAATAATAATACAAAATATAAAATATATAGAAATTTGTTTATCATAAAATAATTGTTTGCGTGTGTGTGTGTGTGTGTGTGATTCATTTTATTTTAAAAACTCTCGTCTTTATTAATTTTTACAATATTATCGTACAATTTAAACGTATATATAAATGTAATCCAAAAATTGGGAAACTCCTTTGTAATAACTAATTGATAACGAATAACGTTCGTATTTAAAAAAAATAAATAACATATACTATTTATTACTACCGATTCTGATGATGATGATGATGATTTGGTTTTATTTTAATCTCTGTTAACGCATTCAAAACATTAAAATAATAATTTAATTTAATATTTAAATATTTTTCTCAATAATTAATCAATAAGTAATATAATTTAATTAAAAAAAAAAACAATTTAATAATCAGATACAAATAAAGTTGCGTTCTATTCGATTACCCCTAAACTGTAGAAAAGAGTAGATTTTTTTCTACTCCGAACTTTGTACGGTTTAGTTCAGAGTAAAAAAAAATCTACTCTTCCATATTCCTGGTGGTAATCGAAAGGGGGGACATTAAAAATAAAATAACAATTAAAATAACGGGTTCGAGTGAAAAAGTTAAAATAAATTCCTTTTCGCGTTGTTGACTGTGCGAACAGAAAATTTTTAGAACGAAATTTTATATCAAAAATAAAATGTTTGCAATGCAAATAAAATGTTCTTCAATTGTAAATCCTCCTTTAAACTATCCAGAACGGGGTTTAAACGTACGAAACCTCACACAATACATAATTTTAAAATTATATGGTAAAAATTTAGTTAAAATCTTGGTTAAAATAGAAAATTTTATCAAAAAATTATACGATTAATAATTGGTGGATTTTTTTTTCGTTTGTTACTCGATTATTATTATTATTAAAACTATATTGTAAAATATTAATTAATACTTTTTCCGTAAATGTGTATATACAATACATAGATAATAATAAACAGTATAAAAAATTAAAAGCTATTTTTTGAGATTGTTTTAAATTAATTAAAATACAAAATTGCAATAAAATATATTAATATAAAAGCAATAATAGGGATAATAAATAACAAAAAAAAAAATAAATTAGTAAAATAACAAACAAAACAAAACAATATCAATTATTAAAATGGAAAAATGGAAATGGAATAAATGGGGGTAAAATATTAAAAGTTTACAGAACAATGGTTAATAAATTAACATAAATAAATAAATAAATAAATAAATGAATGAATGATTACGATAAATTTAACAATACACACACAACATCCCAAATATTCAATTATAAATAATGTTAGTTTTTTTTTTAATTTAAATTTCATCACCTTAATAATAAAAGAAACATTCAAAAAACCATATTATTCCAAAATACATCAATCAATACATCACAATGTAAAAAAAAAAATCAGAACATAAGAAAAACCAAAAACGAAACGATGAACGAATAATAATAGAAGAAAAAAAAATATGGACAATATATTTTTTGAGGATTTATTTAATAATAAATATAAAAAAAAAAAACAAAATCAAATTATATTAATATACTTACTACAAAATCGGTTGACCTAATCCTTCCATTGTTTCATCTTGTGGTGATGGCCGTGGTCCAACATTTAATGGTCGTTGTTGTAGTTGTTGTTGTTGTTGTTGTTGTTGCTGGTGTTGTTGCGCTGGTGATTCCAATAAATTTCGTAAATATGATAAGCGTATTTGTTCAGCCGTTCGACTATTATTACGATTAAGTGATCGACGTGGCGAACGTGCTGCCATTATATTTCTTGAACCATGTTGTTGTTGTTGTAGTTGTTGTTGTTGTTCATCCTGTTCATCTTCTTGCATTTCCTCGAGTATTGATGGTGCAACATATGTAAATCCCTTTAATTTATAATTATATCATTAATTTTTTTAAATGTTATTTGTTTGTTTAAATTGTATTGTAGAAAAAAAAAAAACATTTTAAAATTATTTACTTACTTGAAACAATTTATTAGCACTTTCGCTAAGTGTTGTTTCATCTGGTGAATCAACTGGTATTTGTTTTGTGAATTTTGTGTCAAATTGTGATACATCATCATCGCTTCTCTAATGAAATATATAATGAACATTAAATAATTAATAATTAATAAATTAAATTAATAAATATTATAAATATTTTTTTATTTTTTTTTTTTGGAAAGGTTTTTTGAAATTTTACTATCATATAAATTACTAAAAAAAAAAAAATCTTTTTTCGATAGTGAAAATTCCATTTCTAAACCTTTTTGCACAACAACCATCATTTTGTGTCATTCTATTAATTGAAAAAAAAAACATAAATAAATAAATAAATCAATATACAAGTAATGGTTTTATTGGTGGATCCAATCTTCTATTTAGCACATCTTCCCAATTTATTTGTTTAAAAAATGAATGGCTACGTATAGCCTCAGCATCATTTGCACCTGAACCCAATCGTTGTGATACTTGACGTTTCATTAGGCGACGTATTAAATCTCTAGCATCTGGTGTTAAATAGGCAGGTAAAACTAATTTTCCTTTTAATATTGTTTCTATTGTTTTTTTACGATTTTCGGCTGTGAATGGTGGCTGGATTGGTTTTAATATAACAATGGAAGAAAAAAATTAATTAATTTTAATCCATCATTGGATTTAATGTGATTAAAAAAAAAAAAAACAAAACTCACCAATCCCGTTAACATATCATACATTAATGCACCTAATGACCACCAATCAACAGCTTTTCCATGACCACATCGGGTTAAAATTTCCGGTGCCCTATATACATTTAATGGTAATGGTAAAAAACATTACATTTAATGGTAATGTTAAACCTCTATAATTGTTGTTAAACCAAAAACAAACAAAAAAAAAACCCCCTTACATATATTCAATAGTTCCACAAAATGTATGTGTAACGATACCTTCCTGTATATGCTCTTTACATAAACCAAAATCGGTCAATTTTACATGACCTTGTGAATCTAATAAAATATTTTCCGGTTTTAAATCACGGTAAATTATACCCAATGAATGTAGATGTTCTAATGCTAATATTATTTCACTTAAATAGAAACTATATATATATATATATAAAAAAAACAGAAAAACGAGATGTTTTAATTTAATTTGTTAATTTAAATTGTAGGTTTAATTTTTTTGTTTTTTTTTTTTACCATGTTGTATCTTCCAAAAATATTCCTTCACGTTCTAAATGCATAAATAATTCACCACCACTTAAATATTCTAAAATTAAGTATAATTTTCCACCCGTTTGAAAGGCATACACTAAATTAACAATAAATGGATGCTGTAAAAAAAAATTTAAATTTAAAATTTGATTATTTTTGAAATAGTAAATGGTAAATGGAAAAAAATTAAGAGATTTTTTTTTTTTTTTTAATTTACAATAGAATTTAATTAGAGTATTTTATATGGAAAATCATATACAAATTAGAAATGTAAATATGTGGAAAAATTTATTTATTTCGATTTGTTACATTATAAATATATAAATTATTTATATATTAATTAGCAAGTTTTATTATTCGTATATTTATTTATTTAGTTGTTAATATAAAAGGCATATTTCTATAAATTATATTTAATTAAGATATTTATTTATTTTTCTATATAATCAAATATATTTTTTATTTTTATACCTTAACAGCCTCTAATATATTTCGTTCGGCTCGTGTATGTGCTGCATCTTTTTGATTTCGTACAATTGATGCTTTTTTCAATACTTTCATTGCAAAATAACAATCTTGATCAGTTCCCGAAGTTTTACGTACCTGTGCGTATTAGAATTTTTTATTTAATTAAATTTAATTGTTTTAATTATCAATCCTCAACTTTTAAGATTAAATAGCAATATATAAATAGCAAAATACAAAAATCTTTTTTTGATCATTATAAAGGATGATTTTTTAAAAGCTATAGGAAAGTTTTTCAAAAAAAAAAAACACATAAAATTCAGAAAAATGCATGAAATCTTGATTTGAATCGATAGTACGGTCCATATAATTTAATGTTTGAAGATTATTTCATGCAAATGTTGTCCTTGACTGTGCCTTAAATGGTCCATCCGCTTAGTCCAATTTTGACATACTCTTTCCAACATTTCGGACGGGATCGGCTCACGAATAAATGCTTCAATGTTGTCTTCCAATGCGTCTGAATTGAAGCGGGCTTGTCTGTATATAGACATGAGCTTTAACATAGTCCCACAAAAAATAGTCTAAAGGCGTTAAATCGCACGATCTTGGCGGTCCCGCAATTGACCGGCCCCGAACGTGAAATAAAATGTTCACCGAACTCGCCTCTCACAATAAGTCCATTGTTGCGCGTGCTGTGTGGCATGTGACACCGTCTTGTTGAAACCACATGTCATGCAAGTCTAGCTCTTGCATTTTGGGCAAAAAAAAAGTTGGATATCATCTCACGGTAGCGATCACCATTCACACAATTACGTTACGATTCGCATCATCTTTGAAGAAGTACGGTCCAATGGTGCCACCAGTCCATAAACCGCACCAAACTGTGACTTTTTCTGGATGCGTTGGCAGCTGTTGCAATGCTTCTGGCTGATATTCACTCAAAAAATTGGACAATTCTGCTTATTTACGTACCCATTGAGGCAAAAATGAGCTTCGTCGCTGAACACAATTTTTCTGTAAAAAAGTAGATCTTCGGCCAACTTTCCAAGAGCCCATTCATCAAAAATTTTACGTTGCGGTAGGTCGTTCGGCTTCAATTCTTGCACCAGCTGTATTTGTAGAAAGGCTGAATTTGTAGAAAGGAAAGGCACGTTGTTGAGTAACAGAGGCCCAATTGCTGCGAATGAACGGCGACGAATCGATAATTGATGGTCATTATTAACACTGGCCGATACACCTGCGATATTTTCAGTCAGTTTGCACTCTACGTAAGAGTGTTGGTGGTTCATAATGTCCAACAATGTAAATTTGGTGCGAAATTTAGTCACAATAGCCCGAACTTCAGCGGGTCGATTAAACTGACCATTAAAATGGAAGAAGCGCGCGATGAACTTTCTTAACAGAGCACGCGCATTTTGAAAATAAAATTCAATAATTTGCAAGCGTTGTTCGTATTTGTAAGACGATTCATGGTTAAATTATAGACCAAACTGAAGATGTTTGAGACAGTGAAACAAAACACGAAACGTGCGTCGTCAGCTGTTTAAATCAGTGTTGCCAAAAAGATAATAGCTAAAAAATCACCCTTTATTAAAAACAACAAAATGAATGTGGAGATTTTTAAATTTCAACGGAAGAAAATCATTTAATATAAATCAATATATCACGGAAATTCTATTAAAAGACATTATAAATTGAATTAAATCATTAAATAAATCTATAATATATAAATGTATTCATGATGACGCTTGATTGTCTATATAGATTTTAAATAATTAAAATGAACAAAACACATAGTTATTTTGTTGACTAATTTTCTGTTGTTATTCCATAAAATAGATAACAACAATTATATAATTACAATTGATTTTTTATTTACTGTCTGCCAAATGGTGCATATTTTAATAAGTTTTTTTTTTTATTTCATACGCTATCAAACAAAAAGAAATACGAGTTATTTATTCACAATGACTGACTAATATATTTTGTTGAATTAAATATATATTTATCAATTATCATCGCAACCAAATTAAAAAAAAAAAAAAACGATAAAATCTTATAAATAATTCAAAAAATAACAATCATCATATGAACAAAATGAAAATATAATGATAATTAAGTAAAGAAAAAAAAATTTTCACGCGATGGTTGACAGAAAACTTTTCTTTTTTCCTATTTTTGATATCTAGAGTATAGACTATAGAATTATAAAAAAAATATAATGCTAGAGTTCTAATATTAGATTGTATATAGTGTAAAAATAAAACATGATTGAGGTACAAAAATAAAAAATATATATATTGAATAATTAAAACGAAAAATAAAAAAAAAAAAACCAAGCATAGATACACATTTTATTTAGAATCAGACAAAAATATATATAACTAAAAAAAACAAAAAATAATAGAATAAAACAACGAAAAAATTCAAAATAAAAAAAACCTTGTGCATCAATTTATTTATTTATTAGGCCACCACCACAACACCATCAATATTTTTTTTGTTTGTTTCTAAAACTTTTTGTTTCAATTGAAATTATATTATTTTTGGATCTCACTTACTATTATTATCAACAAACATATCCTAAAAACAACTATATTTCCGTTTATCTGCGTATTTATGATATTGATGAGAAACTACTGCGGGTGTGAGATAATTATAGGAAATGAACCCCATTTCTAAAGAAGAACAACAACAGAATTGTGTGGGTTTTTTTTTTAGAATTGCAAATCCTTTTTTATAAATTTCAATTTTTTATTTTTATTAAATTATCACGTCACGTTTAATTTAACCTAATTATAGATATTGATTTTAAGTGAATAAATTCATATATAGAAAATTATCAGTAGATAATTGGATATCATCCACAGAAAACCATATTGCATATTCGTAAAGTTGATAATCACTGAATGAACGGAAGAGGTCGCATATAATCAATTAACGAAGCGAAATAAAACGATTGAAAATCCTTACTTATGGTATAATAGAATTTGGAGATCCTATCAATTTCAATCAATCAAATGTAAAAATATTGGATTAGTTCAAGAGTTTAAAATTACAGGTTTTGAATTGAATGTTTCTTGGAAAATTTTCGTTTTTACCAACGACATCCTTCTATTTGTTTGCTTCGTAATTTATTGCCTTTTCCGGTGTTGGTAATTAACCAACTACAATTACGACCAATAACATGGGAAAATATGCCATTCGCTGTGGAAAAATTTCTGATTCGAAAATAACCTTAAAGATACAAAACATATTTTATGTCTTTATTATACGATTCGAATCCACGAAATTTTGTAAGAATGTTAGGTTTTGGGTTTTTCATCAACCACACCACGAGTCACTTTTTCATTATCTCCGAAATAAACGAGAATTGAGATAGGAGAAACAGCAAATTTTCATAATGAATATATTAAAAAATATGTTAGTCTTCCATTAGATACGTTCCAAAATGCATTAGAACAGCAAAGAAAACATTACTTATATAAGACTACATAAGTATCGGCATATATGCTAATAGAGTTAAGCCTTATAGATGGATTTTATCTTATTTTTGTCACCTTTCATATCATCTATATAAGTAAATTAAAAACTAAGGAAATTTATTGATAAATCAATTGAATTCGATTACAACTATATTGAAAACGTGCCCAAAGACAACTACAGATAAATGAATTTTTGTTGTCAATTCATGAAAGGTTCAAGGGAAAGGTTTAAGTAGTAAATGTTAAAGCTCATATGAAAATGATGATTATTAAAATGTTATTTATAGTTTTTTATTTAAATTAATAATAATAATAATATTTTAAATTATTTAAAATGTGCGATATTTAAGAACGCAATAACACGTGGTGGTGGTGGTGGTGAATGTGTCAAAACAAACATATTTTTTTTTTTATATAAATGTGTAAATACATTACATATTATTGACTGTGGATTGAATAAATAATTATATACATAATCAATTATTATATAAAATATGATTTAAAATTTTCAATAATTGAATGTAGTAAATGAAAAATTTCTATATGTTCTAAATAGAAATAATAAATAAATAGAAATAAGTCATATTTTTAATTGCCGCGCACACGAAAAAACGCAAAAAAAAAACAGCTGATTAAAACGTGTAAAAAAAAATTCATTATTATTATTATTAATTGGTTTTTTATTTATTTAATTTACAGAAAAAAAAAAAACAATTAATCAATAAACAAATTTTAATAGTTTTTCTTTTTAATACAGAAAATTGACATACGTTTTTTTTTAATATATAAATAAATTATTGATAAAGTTTTGTTTTGTTTTGCGTTATCTCAATATATATATATAGTAAAAAATAAGAAAAATGTCAAGTTCTGTAATATAATTTATATGGATTTTTCACAAATTCGCATCAATTTCGCAAGCATACACAACAGTACACAATTTGAAAGTACACAATTTGAATTCTGTGTAGTACAAATTTTTGTAAGTGTACCAGGAGTTGATTACCTGGAGCAAGTAAGAGTAGAAAAGAATAGATTTTTCTATGCCGAATTACACTTTACTTTAGCAAAGAGCAGTTCGCAGTAGAAAAAATCTACTCTTTTCTAGTCCTCCTACCTACTATTACCTACTCCTGGTAATCAAATGGAACGCAACGTATATCTGGATTTCAATATTGTATCATTTATTTATGGCGTTAACTGCTATATGTCTATGTTTATTCTGTATATGCAATATATTTATATATAAACATTAAAAGTGTTTATAAAAATTAATATTTAAACTATATATTTTTAATAACAATAATATATTAATATTTTCTATATACACACACGTAATGAAATAATATCAAAATATGGGTTTTATTATATAAATGTGTGTGTGTGTGTGTGTTTGGATGTGTAATGATTACACGTGTTGCAATTACAAAACATATTTATTTTTTTTAATATATTATCTACATATTCTGAATTTGATAACGTTCATGTCCGCATATATACAGTCGTGGTCAGTAGTTAAATAACACACACAGTGATTTATTACACCAAATATTTCAGTTTTACAAGTACAAATTATATATACAAAAACCCATAAGTTTCTGGAAAAATTGTGTTATGGACCGATGAATCAAATTATAATCGATGTGGATCGGATGGAAAAGTGAGTATGTACGACGTCTACGTAAATCAAAGCATCAATCCATTATACACATTAAAAACAGTATAAAACATGCTGGCGGTAGTATGGGTTGAGTTGAGGAGCGCTATATTGGTATGGTTGTTTGATTCAATACATAGAATAGAAGGAAAAATGGATCAGTATATGTATAAAAACATACTTGAAAATGCAATGGATGCTGATGATAATATGCCACTTAAGAGGAAATTTATGCACGATAACGATCCAAACTCACCGCTCGTTGCAAAAAAAAAATGTTAGAACAACAAATTAGTGTATTAGATTGGCCGGCACAAAGTCCGGCCTTGAACCCCCCATTGAGAATTTGTGAGGAGATGTCGAAAAAGGTATTAATCAAAATCGATCAACAAATTTGGACAAGTTGCGGGCCTAAGTCGTGCAAGAGGCTTGGCTTGCAATCCCATCAGATCGATGCGAATGTTTGGGGGAAAGTATATCTCGTCGATGTGCCAAAGTAATTAAAATGAAACGTTTCGCCCAACAAAATATTAAACCAGGTTTTAATCAATTTTTTATTAATTTTTCATTTTGTAATGCAAATAAAACCAAAGTTCGCGGACTGTGCTATTTCCATGACCGCACTTAACTTTAAGAATTTTTTACGTTTTATGTTCAGAATTTTTTTGTTAAAGAAAATATAGATTTATTTATTTACATTAATTATGAAATTATGTATTACTGTTTCATTTCTATAAACTCCCTTAGTCAGTTTAACAATGCTTCCATTAGAAATTTTTAAGAATTCATTCCAAGAAATGGGTGTGTTATTTAACTGACTGACCACCGCTGTAAATATTATATTATAAAGTTAAGTGTCAGTGGATTTTGATATATTGATAACAACACTTATAATATATTTTTTTTTAGTTGAACGTAAACAATAACAGAAAAAAAACAATACTAATTATAATAATAATAATAATAATAGGTAATATTCTATTAAATTGATTTTCTTATATGGTCAAATTTCACATAATAATATTCTATATACATACATATACTATATAAATATAGAAAGCTTATGTTGTACGATAGGACGGAAATGATTTGCGAAAAATTATTATTGCGACAATTCAAAATATATGTATACGTACATATATCATATCATGTATGTTTATATAAAAAAGAAATTATTATATAAAGAGGATAATTCAAAATCCAATCAACCAGACAGACGTATGTCTTTAATAGTATATTTCTTATTATAGTTGCGTTCCACGATCTAGTAGAAAAATCTACTCTTACCCACTCCTGATAATCGATCCTGGAAACGCAACTATTGTAATGAAAACATACGTTTTTGGATGAAAAATTCGTTGGGGTGTATACAAAATTTTCCTATATACAAAAATTCATGCGGAATAATTTCACCATTTTTATTTGTATTCTTGGAATTAAAGCATGCGATGAAAACTAAGAGAAGGCGCCGTTCTGATGTAAAGAAATAAAGAAAATTGCAATGGAAACTATCAAATGGGGTAATTAAACCAAAAACAAAACCAAAAAAAACCATCAAAGACAAACAAATTTAAAACATTTTTTGAATTTTCACCGAATTAAATTATCTAAAATTGGCTTAAATCACTCTTTATATAAAGAGTTTTATCACTTTTTTTTTTTTTTATTTATTTTAAATATATATATATACAAAATACAAAACATACCTGAAATACTTTTCCATATCCACCTTTGCCCAACACCTTTTTTAATTCAAAATCTTGTGGACCTAATTTAAAATTTCCTGTATTTACTATTTCTTCTGATAATTGTATTGTTTCCGAATCTTCATCCATTCTATATTGATATTATTGATATTATTATATATAAATAAATAATATAATTAAAATTTATTATATATATATAAAAAATATGAACCTAAAATTATAATGTGATATTGATTAATATATTCATGATGATAAATAAAAAAAGAAATTATTATTTTGCATACCATAAAAAAAAAACAATTATTACAATTCAGATAATCTCACATCCCTTATTATTTAGAATAATAATTTTTTTTTTAAATTAAATTACATGTGAATTTTGAAATATTTAGGAGAAAAACAAAATAAAACAAAAAAAAAACTGTCAATGATGTAAAATATTTCATTATAATATTTATACAAAAACGTTTCAACGTGCGGATTGGGTGGTTTTTGCGTGTTTTTTCTTTTGTATAGGCGGAAAGTTATTAAATCTTGTTTTTTTTTCGAGAAATAAGTTGGTGGGTTTAATATTATAATAGAATATTCTGTTATAAAAGTGGTTATCCTTTTAACGTGCAGTCAAGTCACGTCCACCCACGTGAAAGCTTTTAAATTTCAATTCGCATGTGATTATCACGTTTTTGATATAAAGGTCTTTGTGTGTGTGTGTGTGTTTCGTCGTGTATCTGTTTGTTTATTTATATTATTTTTGAAAATATTATTTTATATATTGAATTTTGTTTTCTGAAAGACTCTATTCTATATAAGAATTATTGTTAAATGGTTAAACTTTTACTATTCTATGGCATTTGTAATCGCAATGAGACTAAATCGTTTTCTAAATATATATTATTCAATGCCAATGTATTTATTCCGTTCCGGATCATCACAATTAAATACCCTTAACTACAAAAAATACTTAAAAAGCTGGATAACTAACATTTGGAATGAATCCGATCACAAACAAAAGAACGGCTTATATTAAAAAAATTATGCAAATGAAATCAAAATCGTATAATAAATTTTCGCTTTACAATCGACAATTGATTTTAGCGTTCGATAACATCCATCTGTTTGTTCGTTTCATAACTTGTTGCCGTTTACGGTAATTAGCAGCCGTACAACTAATAACCAAGTTGCGAAAATATGCAACTCGCTGTGTTTAAAAATTCAGATTCGAAAATAATACAAAACCTATTTATTTTTTTGTCTTCAGAAGAATTAGAATGCACGATCCCTAAAATTTTATAAGAATTTTAGGTTGGCGTTTTTTTTCATCAACAGAGTGAAAATCTATATAACATTTACTGTGAAACGACGTTTCACATTTAAGTCATTCTATTAAGTTGGGAATCGTTGAATTACTCAGTAGTCATACTAATATATATATTAGGGTTAATAAAGCAATTATTTATCTATAAAAAAAATTATATTCGCATCTATTTCCTATTAACATTCAATAATATGTAAAATGAAATGAAATGAAATTTTTATTTATATAATTATTAAAAAATGTTACTTACACATGTTTATTTATATGAAATTCCGAGTCCAGATCAATCTGTAAGAATAAAAAAATATAAAACAATATTATTAATTTAATTCAAAAGCAATCAAATTAATTTTTATTTAAAAAAAAATTAATTATAAAAAATGCTAAAATTGTTAAGAAAAGGAATAAGAGAAATGTTTATTCCTTTTAGATATTATTTTTTAAAGGACATAACAACAACTGGAACTAAGAGTATAGGAAATACCAATAGGGATGTTGTCAGTATATCGTAGGCAGTTAGGTAACAATCGAAGCGTACGAAAAGGGACCCTCATGCGGATCGATTCGAGAATAGCGCAATCGAAGGCGTTCGTTTAAAAAAAAAAGACTCAACAAGAAAATTACCATTCTATTAGTTCTTTAATATAATAGGCTATTTCATGGATAATTTTTATATTCCGTTTTTCTTTTTTTTTTTTTTTTTTGGTAAACATCAATAAATTATATGGATATTATATGAAATAGACGCATAGGACGAGATTCATTCATTGTCAGGGCATACTATTAATTGATTTCCATTATAAAAAATCGTTGTCTAACAACAGCCTTCTCGATAATTGGCCGTACGACCAACCCCAAGGGAAAATTTGCAACTGTCTGCGTGTTAAAATTCAGATTCTCCGAAAACAAAAAACATATTTTAAATCTTCAGTAGGATTTCGAATCCTACAGAGGTATTTAGGAAGTTTAGGGATCAATATGAATATATTTTAAAAAGTTAGATATTCTTTAGGTTTAAAAATGTTATGATATAGAAAAAGTTTCAGGATAAAATGATATACTGATCCAAAAAGCAACACTGCTGTAGAAGAATATGAACCAAACGGACTCAGAATTATTCCTATTTGATGACCGATGTTTCACAAGAATACATTTATAAATAATGTATGGTAAATTCTTCTTTCACCCTTTGCTAAAAATTAAAAAAAATAAATCGGAATTATTGTACATACTAATACAACATTTAAATTTAGATATGATATGGATTTATTATTTTTCAAAAAATCTAATCTTTGCAGGTGTTTTTTTTTTGCATTTGGGTTATCAATTTTTGTCAATAAAAACTGACATATATATAGTTAAAGAAAGAAAAAAACAAATTCTAAATTATATTATTATGATGATGATGATATCAAATCAAATCTTAAAGATATTATATATTTTTCTGTGACACAAACAAATAAAATAATATTAAATGTTTGTGATTTATTTGAAGAAAAAAAGTTTGATAATGACAAAATCGAAGAAAATTAATACGATTGAAATAAGGTAAGTGGACAAACAGATCGTAAACTCGATTAATATATACCAATTTGTGATTTAAGGGTTTTGATAATTTTAAAATTCTTATTTTGTATATATATCAAAATGGATTTACAAAAAAAAAAAACATTCAAATCTTCAATACATTAATTGAATAGTGTTTTTTTTATTATTTTTATAATAGATGAATGAAAATTTTAATATAAAAAAAAAACATTTCCGTATGTGAATTTATTCTTTATTCTTCCTTATTTATATTTATTATAAGTTTATATTTAATATTAGTATTTCTTTCGTATATCAGAGTATCAAATACTGTGTGATATCATTAACTATATATGATGATTATAACGTAACGTAAAAATAAACGCAGGGGCATCACATAATAATAATAATAATAATAATGGTAAATAAATACGTTCGATATACTATTTCTTTATACGTATATAACCTCTAATATTATAATAACAATAATAACAACTAAAACTAATATAAAGTCTTTAAAAAGTGTATATTTAATACCTACTACTAATAATACTAATAATAATAATAACGCACTCTATATATTATAATATATTCTTATTTTCCATTTTATTTAAAATGCGTATATGTATATAACCATATAACAAACCATAAGTTTATTGAACTCACATCCTATAAACACATTTTTTTTTTTAAATAAATTATATACCCTATATCTTTATAACTGAAAAAAAACTATCTATATCTATAATATATAATAATAAATAACCTACACTTCTTTATACTTATAATAAAATATGTAATATTACATAAAAAAAAAAATGTGTATATGCCGAGGGTTGAAAATCAGATGTTGTTGTATACGTAAAATTTGTAAAATATTATACATTTTTCAATAAATTTTTAAAGACATGTTTTTCTCTATCAAATTCATAATCACAAATTACAAAATTTTAATAACTTTAAAATTCTACTTATAAATAAAAGGATTTTAAGGATGGACCAAACAATTTTCTTCTATAAGGATTAATGTGTGTTAACAATATAAGAGAATTTTGATCTCGGAAAATTCATATGAAAGCGACTAAAAAAATGTGAAATATGGAGAATTTTAGAAGATTTTTTATGAGATATGCAAAATATGCAAAATAAAATGGATTGGTTCACAATTTTTTATTGCATTTTGCATTTATCAATATGACTTTCTTTAGATCAAATCTAATTTTCTTATTACCTATTCTTTAGATCCTATACGTAATATTCTAATAGAACCGAAGAAATACCCTTCTATCTCGGTGGGTTTCGTTTAGTTTTGTTTAGATTCGGAAAACTGGTTCGGAAAATAAAATAATTTTCCTAATCATTTAGTAATTGTTTTGAGGATTAAGTAAAAAATTGTCAATAAACCAATATATTTGTAATAAAAACCAAACGAAATGAGTTCCTAATCCAACAAAGCAAAAAAAAAAAATGATTTTTCATTTTAAACATTCTATTCCTTGTAATTTTTTTGTTTGACTCTTTATCTTTATAGTTTCTTCTAATAACTTTACACGATAGCTTTTATATTTTTCGTAATTTTTCTAGCACACAAAAACACACGCTCATCATTCGTCATTTAATTCAATATTTCCATTTAATTCAAAAATATTTCCGCCTGGATTTTAAGTAATTTAAAATTGAAATGGAAAAAAAAATCATTTGTTCAATGTCTAATTGAATTTTCCGGGGAAATTAAGTTGTAGAGAAATAAAATTTAAAGTAATAACAACGATTTTTTCGTGTCGATTGGTTCTACTGGAGATCTACATCTATCGATACTCAAATCATAGTAATTTGCTTAAACAAGAAACAAGCCACAAACTGGTTTTTTTTTTGATGGATGGAAGATGGATGAATGAAGAAGATAGCCTCATTTCTTTAACTTCCAAATACTAAACAAGTTTTACAATCTTCAGCAACCAGCAAATAATGAGTATAATGAGAATAATGAATAACATTTATATACCACTCAAAAACTTGTGTTCTACTCATACAATTATCACCATTAACTTGCTGCATCGATTTGAACGTTTCTGTTGCATAAATTTACCAAGCTTTGCGTTGAATTTAATGACTGCGCTCTTTGTTCCATGTTAAAATTTCTAATTCAACTAAAATATTGTTTCACAAGAAATGTCATAACAATTTTTATTTGTCAACCATCAAGCTTCAAAACTCCTGTCCCATCACATAGATCGTCACAATGGTTATTGAGATATGGTTTGAGTCCGGAATATTAATTGTCGCACTGTGTATATCTAAATTCCGTCTGTAAATTCGAAATCTAAAGTTTTGTAAAATAATTTCCATGTATATGATACTATTTAATTATATTTAATAACACATTTCTTATATATAAATCAAACGATTTTCATTATCATTATACTAAAATGTAATAAATAATAATCACAGAATATGGGGAAAAGTCAATCGTTATCTTAAAAAATAAAATATTTGTTTTTAAAAAAAAAAAAATAACTTTTAAGGCGGTTTTTATGTATAAAAGAATCACCACAAAATTTTTTAGTTGTTCCCCATACATATATATATACAAGTAGTTTATGTTACATTTTGAACGTGAATTAATATAATGTTTGTTTGTTTTTTTTTTAATTAAATAGATGTACTTTTCTTTTTTTTTTTAGATATAATTATAAATAATCTATATTAAAAATACTAACACACAAATATGGGCAAATATGATATGATTTTTTCATTATTCAAGGTTTTGAGATCATATACTATATATAATATAGTATTGTATATATATAGAAATTGACGCGGACGGTAGCGGTATATAATAACATTAATATGTATATATAGTAGAATGTGTTTTTTGGTTCACTGATAAAAAAAATATTTATGTGTATATAAACATTTTAAGTACATTTATATATATTAAAACGTTGAAATTTAATTAAATAAAATTATATTATTAATTTAAATTAGAATATGTTTTTTATATATAGAATTGAGAAAATTGAGACAATCCTGTATAGATTTTTTTTTATGATAAAGGATCGACTACGACTTAATTCACATAAAATAAAATTTTTTTTACAATATTCTGATTCAGTACCAATTCTTCTTCTTCTTCTTCTTATCAATAAATTTGAAGTTGTTTCACTAAAAATATGTATTTGATAGTAAAATTTTTTCCAAATGAAATAATTTCAAATTTATTGAAATTTTTTATATAGTTTTTTTCATTAATCATGATTAATATTTTTTGATAAAGATTTAATAAAACTTAACTTAACACTATCATATATTTTGTGAATAAGATTTGTTTTTTTTGTAAATTATATAATCGTCATACAATAACCACTGAAGTGGGTTAACCTAATTTTAATGAAAAAAAATCCAATATTCTATGAAATGAATTTTTATTCAATAAAAAAAACCATTTGTTCATTTTGTCAAATTAAGGTAAACATTCATCTATATATATATATATAATAACATAATACATCCAATCACATTCAAACAATATATACTACATTGATATGTATTTATATATATTAAATAATTAGTTTAGCTCTAATGACCTACTTGTCGATGAATGTATGTATATAAATATATATAGAAATGTAGATTACATAAAAATTGACTATATACTCACGCACAAAAAGTATATAAATAACCCAACTAAAAAAAAGAAAGAAAAAAAAATAATATACACACAACAACAACAACTAGTCTACAATAGCGCAAAAGAAAATTGTTTAACTTTAATAAATATACAAATCAATCTATTTATTGTGTGATTAATATACATATATATATATATATATATATATAAATTGAAATCAATAATACAATTATACATATACAGTAGACTCGCGATATAAGGAACAATTGATTGCAAGAGGTCGTTCCATATTTCCAAGTTTCCTTATATGAACTTGGTTCCGTAAAAATGGTTAAAATAGCTTTTGTATAGCTAGAGATATCTATCAAACGTCCGTAAAGAGGTTAAAGTCAAATGGTATATATTCAATTTAAGCAATTATTTAAGCGAACAACAATGGAAAAACAAGTGTATTATTTGGTTAGAACCGCGCAAACCAATGAACCAAACCGCAATGTGTATAAAATGCACATACCCAGCCAATAAAATAAAACAATCAAAAAATGTGAATCTAGTGATTATGAGAGATATATAACATAATTTCATTAAAATACTTTCAAACACATAATTTATAGAATTTCGAATACCAGCACGTGAATAAAATACACCAATCGTTCCTCGTATCGAGTTTTTGATTGATTTATCGTTCCTTATTTAAAGGATATAATACAAAATTTCAAGAAGCGTTCCCAATTTCGAGGTTTCCTTATTCAAGGGTTCATTATATCGCGAGTCTACTGTATATATATATATATATATATATAGAAATATGTCTTAAGACATTATTATATTGGCAATAATTCACACATTTCACATATATCATTTTAAGTTCGTGGTGTGGTTATCGTCATCATATATACATAAATTACATATACGATGTATATATAGAAAAAGGTACACTGCTGTTGGTTGAGGTTGTGTTTTTTTTATGATTTATGAATTGTATGGATAAGTCAAAAATCATTATAATAAAATATAATTTCAGGAAAAAAAACAAATAGAAATTATGATTTTTCTAATTAAAATATTTCATTAATTAATTTGATGGATTTGTTCGGCAAATATTAGAAGGCATTTCCAATTTTGTGGTTTCAATTTTAATGAATGTTAAACTCAATCATTTCTTCATAATACCTTAGAAACACGTGTGTACAAAATCATTTTCCTTACGCAGGACTGCAGGACGACAAAAACATATTTTCCCGTAATCCCTTAGCCCGGTAAGACAATACTTAAAGTATCTTCAATAATTTTTAATAATGAATTGCATTTTTTTTTTGCATATTACCAAAGGGATAGGATATTTTGAAGCCAGCCAGCTAGCCAAAAAACAGATTTTCTCCAATTTTCGTATCGATTCCGGATATTTAATAGAAGAACACTTGAAAATCGCCCTATTGATTCAAAATCTTTTGAGTTGATAGTTGATTTTCAAAAAAAGTGTTCGTAAAATTTATTCCATTTTTGATGTACTGCATACAAAATGTTTATAAAATGCCATTTGGGTATGATTCTCTTTTACAGTTACACAAATTTTAATTGATTTTTCTCATTGAACTTGAATGGAAAAAAATCGGTAAAATATAGCGATTTTTGAATCAATAATGGGGGTGATTTTCAAATTTTAATTCTATGAAATCCGATTTCGAATTGATTGAATTTGAATTTGTTTGAATTTTTAAACTATACGAAGAAAAATTAAGAAAAATCCGAGTTGTAATTGAAAAAAAAACATAGAAAATTAAGTTCAGTGCACGACCAAATTGTTTTTTTTTATTATTATAAATAAGTGAATTAGATATGTGTCGTTTAAGAATATCTTATCTTATTGGAAATTTAACTAAACATTTCCCATTCCCGGCTATGATGAATATTTTTTCTACTGTTTTGGAATTAAAACTCGAGCAAAATCGAATCAAATCTTTCTCTGTAATTTGTAATTTTCTCTTCATATTTAGAAAATGAATTAACAATTATAAAGAATATAAAAAAAATTAATGAAGCTATCCCATACGATAATTGTTTCATTAAACAATACAAAATCAATTTGATCAAACAAAAATTAAAAAAATAAAATTGATTCTAAAGATTATGTCATCGTAATATAACTTACTACCTTAATATTTACAATTTTTTTTTTTGCCGGTAAAATAATAAATGATTAATCTATAATAAAAACCTCATATTTCAGAATACAGAATTTTTTTTTTATATTATCGGAATGTTAATATTTTTAATCGATATAATTATAATAATAATATGTGTATTAGAGCAGCAACAAAGAATTACTTCTCTTATATTGAATTAAAAAAAAACAGAATGTTCTAAAAATATAAATGTAGTTTATGCAAATTTTATTTTTGCAAATTTTTCCTATATATAAATGAATGCGGAATTGTTTTTTTGTTTTTTTTGTATTAATATACGAAACCTTTATATAAATACGATATATTTTGTTCTTGTATTGCATGAATGAATACGATTTATTGAAATATAATGAATATAAAAAAATGTCAAAGGAATATAAAAATGGAATAATCATATGAATCAATGTCAATACATCCATCCAGCTAAGCTAATCCAGTGAATTCGATTTGGATAAAAAATTAAGTTAATTTTCTGACGTTTATTGCAAGAAATTATTCCATTTGTAACTTGTTTGGAAGTCCATTTGTAACTCTCTGCACAGACTGTGACTTTTCTAATCCCATATCCGCATAGATGCGATGGAAAATTAATTCGATCTGAGTTTTATCTTTCTACGGTATTTATAGACGGAAATTTTCTATTATTAAATTATTTGTTTTTCAATATTAATTCTTGGCAATTTTGCCTGGTTCACACTTTAATTACTATTTTCCGTGGTCTTTAATGCTTCGAAATAATTCATTTCACTTTCTTTATAATGCTTTATTACACTACGAATGTTTAAATGCAAAAAATAAAAAAATTCTCTTTATGCAAAGTCGATTGGTGAAATTAAATTATAAAATTCTTTGCAAATTATCAATAATTTTCACTTTTCAAAACGATACCTTTCACTTTGTAAATCTGCTGTTGGTGAAACACGATTTGCAAAGATATATTCTGAAAAGTTGCCAAAGTGCAAATTCGGTTGGTAAAATAGGGCCCAGCCAGGTATTTTTTTTTATATTTTTTGCAAACAAAATAAGATATATCATTTGTGAAAACTAAATTGAATTGAAATTGATTGAGCAAGGTCGACCGATTTTGTGTGAGGTGGTATGGTTCATAATTTTTTTATTTCTTATCGATTTGTTATTCTTAACAATAAAATGCTTTGATTATTTGAAACTAAATTTATACAAGGTACAAATCTTTTATTGCACCTTTTTATATATTTTTTTTTTTGAATATATAGATATACAATAAAATAAAATTTTTTTAAGTATACCCTCTGTTATTTATTGTTGAAATAATTTTATTAAAATATACATTTTTTTCATTCGCCGCTTTTTCATTCATTCTTTCATTCATAGAATCATCAAAAATTGATTGGATAAACCATTGGATAAAATAGAAATAAAATAAAATTTAAGATGCAATAACAATGATGTTTTAAACTAAAACATCATAACATTACATCCCATCCCAATGTTTTCAAAGATTGTGAATGTTGTATTCAATTGATTTGATACGTCGACCCAAAAATGTAATTGTGGTAATTGATTTGATACGTCGACCCAAAAATCTATTGATTTGATTCGTTTATTATTTAAAAATTCTTTATATATTTTAAAAATTCTTGTTAAATAATCAAATTAAATCAATAAATTTTGAAAAAAAAATACAATTTTCACTACATGAGGATTATTCAATAGGTTGAGAATTGAGAATTGTATTATGATGAATAAATATGATATGATATAATTGGAACAAATTTTTTCTTTTCTTTCTTTCTTTATAATCTTTGGGTTGTTATGGGTATCTTATTCAGTATACTGCTGTTAGACCGTTGTTAGACTTGTATTATTTTTTTTATTTAATTTGAAAAATATTGTGAGATTCCTTCTTTTTTTTTTTTAAATTTTGGATGAATTCATTCAAAAAAAATCCCATAACGATAATAATGTGGCGTAGATTTGAGAGACGCAGAGTCGCTAAAATATTAAAATATACTATGTCCATTGTTTAATAAGATTAAAAGGTGGAAATTTAAGTATTATGTATAAAAAATAAAAACAGAATAAATTTATCAATGATTAAGATTAAGAAAAAAGTGTGTGAGGAATATCTGCTGATATCTGCTATGTGCTTTCTTATATATACAGTTATGTTACTTGTTTTTATTTTTTCTTTCTTTTAACTCTTTACTTATTTCTTTTATTTTATTTTCTTTTTTCTTTTCATTAATCGTGTCCAAAATATTAAATTTTTATATCCGTGTGTATAGTATTTTGTCCACAATACAATAACAATCACATTCATATCACATCAAAACCACCAACAGCACAGCAGCTATTTGCAGATATTTTCGCAATATGTTGAAATTTTATACTATACGTACGTACATATATATTTAATGAAAAATGAAAGGTATCGTATATTTATTATATGGATATAGATATAATAGATAAAAAAATGTATTTGTATATTTGTATTTATGTTAAAATATATATTTAGTAATGCAGCATTAAATGTATCTATATCTAAATATACATATGATATGATGACGAACGAACGAACGAACGAACGAATAAATGAATATACAAAGCGCAAGGAAACCAGTTGTTTAAAATGTGAATTATTTTGATACTATATAATAATAAATTTTTTTCTTATATTATATATATATATATATATATATATATATATCTATAATACCACTTCTATAATTATAATAAAATATTATTGTCTGTATATTTCATATATGATTTTCCATTAAAATGTATGAAAAAAGTGATAAATTTTCTATATATATACAATCGCTTGAACCATTCCATCCATTGAAATGTTATTGAAAGAATTTTTGAAGATTGTCAAATTTTTTTGTGCAATATTTGCATATATTAAAAAAAAAATTTTATATAACAATTCAATTGTGTATGTATAAATAATGCTATAATGCATTTTAACAAAACAATATATTGAATATAAAAATAAACGACAAATCAATCAGAGTATTTATTTATATATACAATACATAAATATAACGCTGGTATATAGCCGTATAACCTAATTATAAAATGAGTAAAACACTTTTGAAAAAAAAGAAAAAAGAAAAAAGCACCAAGGTAATTGTGTCATTTTCATTATTTAATTTACGTAACTAAACTAATATAAATGCATGTGTGGTTCTTTCTTTTGTATATATAAAGCATTTTATGCTATATTGCAATGAATTGTTGACGATAATCGGTAATTTTGGCATAAAGGTGTTTATTTTAATTTATTACCTTAACGAATTATTGGATAAAAAAAAAAACATCACAAAATACATGACACGTCAATTTTTCTTTTTGAAATTCTATGAAAAAAAAACATATATTTTTTCATAATAAAACATTACATAAAATTATAACCACCAGCAGCACTATTTTTACGTCATCTGTTCAATTACTCGGCTATGCCGATGACATTGACGTAGTGGGTAGAAGTATGGGGGTATGGCCGTTAAAGAAGTAAGAACTTACTGTTGGAACGTGAAGCTTCGGAAAATTGGATTAAGGGTAAACGAGGAGAAAACCAACCAATATATGATCGCACCAACGAACAGTAGGTTCAAAACGGCACAACATCAAAGCGTATCAATTGGTCAGAACAAATATGAAACGGTGGACAGGTTTAGCTACCTTGGAAGCAGCATAAACAGTGAAAATGATATAACGGAGGAAGTTCAATCCCGGATTGCTTCAGGAAACAAGGCCTTTTACGGTTTGCGAAAGATGTTCTTCTCGAAGACATTGAAACTTAAGTTATATTAAACACTGGTTCGACCAACGGTTCTGAAACGTGGTGCATGACACAGGCCAACGGACGGCGACTTGCGGAGGGTTCGAAAAGAAAATACTACGCCTCATATTTGGACAAGGACAAAGGAAAGGGGATGTTGGCGTATAGGCGGTACGATTTCGAGTTATATAAATTGTATACCGAACCGGATATCGTTCGGTTCATTAAGATTGGTCGCCTGAGGTGGTTTGGTCATGTGGATGGCTGGCGATCGTATACCGTCAAAAATGCTGGACAGTAAGCCGGGCGGATCTCGGAGTGTGGGAAGACCGCGGGGTAAGTGGAAGGATGAAGTGAAAGCGGACCTTCGGTCCCTCGGGGTGGTTTCCGGCTGGCGGACGTTGGCGGTAAATAGGCCCGGTTGGAGGAGGCTGTTGATGGACGCCAAAACCAATTGTAAGTTGTAGGCTCGCTGAAGTAAGAAGAAGTAAGTTTTATTTGAATAACTGAAGATGGACTCCGAGTCTGTGTTTGAATTTTGGTTGGAATTGCAATGGGAGTAGATGGAAAATTTGGCCAAATCCGACACAACTCTGGTTTTTTCACGAACGCCATATATAACATGGTTATAAATTAACCACTCGTTTTTTTTTTAAATCCAGGAAAAATTAGACAAAATTGTAGTTAAATTTATGGTTATAAAAGTTATTTTCATGTGAAAAGGAAAAGTATACAAAATGAGAAATTGTCGACCAAATTATCCAATCGTTTGCAATAATAATAATAATAATAATTCTATATTTATATTCTTTAAATGATAACATTTTTATAATCAAATAAGAACAAAACCTGAAAAAAATCACACACACAATTTCTTATTTGAATTATCAATTACATATACTTTTTTTTTATATAAACACTTGGCCGCTATCGCTGCGAAAAAATTAATAATTATATAATTTACAATACAATAATAAGAATAAATAATAATAATAATAATAATAATAAATTGATTATACCGAGATTTAAGAACAAAAAAAAAAAAAATTAAATATTTATTTATTTGCCGGGCCGTGTACATACATTTTTTTAAAAACAAATATACAAAAATATAAGTCTCATCTCATATAAATTAACTAAAAAAAAAAACAAAAATATGCAAATATAATTTATTTTCATTCTTCCACAATATAACAATAATAATATAATAATATAAATTTGTGCGAGGAGATTTTGTTACATATACAACCAACAAAGTCAAAAATATACAAAAAAAAAATATTTTTTTTTTTGAAACAAGTGTAATAACCTTCAAAATTAATATAATACACTAATTTTAATAATATACATATATTTAGTATAAGATAGTGTTGTATATATAGAATAAAAAAAAAAAAAAAGACGATATACATTTTTTTTTTACATTTTAATAGAAAATATGCTAATTAAATTTCAAGTACAAATAAAAACGATGAACGAACACAAAACGCGACATTTTTTGTGGTTATTATTATTATTATTATTGTAGTTGTTGTTGTTGTTGTTGAATATTTGACTATACAACAGTAATTTAACGATTTTATTATTATTATTATTATTACTATAATACAGAAGAAGAACAAGTAGAAGAAGCTAAAATGAAAAAAAAAAATTGAAATATTCAAAAGGAAACATTTTTTTTACAAATATATATTATAAATAATATGATGATGATGATGATGACGTTAGCAAAAATATATTTTATCTTTATGATTTATATATTTAGAAGATTAAATACTAAAAAAAACTGGTTAATCAATAAAATAAATAAAATTTAAACAAAAAAAAGAAAAAGAAAATTCATCTTTTAATACTAAGTTTATGATGATTTCCCTATACTAATAAAATAAAAAACTACTAATACTAATATTTAAACTACCAATACTAATAATAATAATAATATTACTACCACCACTAACGGGGATTGTAATTTTATTTTTGTAAAAAAATCAAATAAAACATTCAATAAATTTGTATATTTATTAATTATTATCCAAAAAAAAAAAATATACAAAAATCAGCAGCCGCACGGTGACAATTCAATTATTATTATTATTATTATTTTTTACCAAAAAAAATAAATGAATACGTGGACTAAATTTTATTTGATTTTTTTTTATCTTAATTAAATGTTTATTAACTTAATACGTATGCAATTTCAAATAAATTTATACAATTTTATTATGTATAATAACAACTTAAATTATAAAATGATTAAATGAAAATTGTTTAAATTTTCTTTAAATTTCGCCTTTCCGACCGACAAACCGACAAATACCAAAAAAAAATAAAGAAAAAAACCCCTCAAATACAACTTTCCATATCACCAACAAACGGATATGTCTTGTGAATTAAGGCTGCAAAATTGTAAATGTATTAATAAATCAATATTTTTTTTTAAGTCACTCAAACTCAATACACATACAATTTTTTTTTTGTTGGTCAAAGAAAAAGCAAAATGTTGAAGATTTTTTAAAGTGGTTTTAAATTTTTTAATTTTTTTTTTTTGACCAATCATAATATAGTTGTTCAAAAATATATGTACATATAACAAAATAATAGATTAAAATCATTTTATTGTGATAATATAAACGAAATAAAAAATTTTAATATATAAAAAAAGGCACGTAGTAGTAAAAAAAATTCATATAAATAAAATAGATTTGAAGGTTTTTTTTTTATCAACACAGTGATAAAAAAATAAAATAAATTTTTCGCTATACAACCAACAATCTGGTTTTAGCGGCCAACAACAGCCTTCTGTTATTAGTTACTTAATTTGTGGCTTTTACGGTGTCGGTAATTAACCGTACGACCAACCGCAAGCGGAATATACAACTCTGTGTTAAAATTCAGATTCGAAAAATAACCGAAAACACAAAACATATTTTATGCATTCAGTAGGATTCGAACCCACGACCCCAAAATTTCGTTAGAATTTTTAGGTTGGCATTTTTAACATTTACACCACAGAGTTATCACAGTGATCACAGTTAACACAGTGATAGATATAATAATAATAATAATAATAATACAAATTAGATGATGATAATACAAACAAAATGTAATCAATTTTTTTTTTTCGTTTTTCATTTGATTCAAATAATTCTTTTTTCTTAATTTAAAATTTATTACAAATTTTTAAAATTTTAATGATAAAAAAATAAAAAAACACTCATGTCGTTTCTTTTCATGTTACACCAATCGCACCAATCACACCAATCCCCACTTAAAGTGAGTGTTGTTAAATAAAAAACTGTTATTTTCATTCACCGTCTCCACCGTGTGTTCAAGGTGTAGATGGTATTCTAATCACACCATTTTTAAACACGTTCACCACCATCCATCACCGACTATACCTCACCCTACACTCTCCGGTTTTTGGCGATGTCGATGGTATAAACATTTTTTTTTTTTGTTCGTTACTACGGCAGAATCGGTTTAGCGCCCGTAAAACCACGGAATTCTATTGCCGTGAGCCCGTAACGAAATCACTTAATCAGGTGATGAACCTTATTTAGATGCATTGAATATACACTTAAGTGATTTTGGGTGGTAAGTCTATTATAATATGTGGATTATTTTATAAAATTTTGAAAATAAAGCAAACATATGAGATAAAAAAAAACTTTTACTAAAACAAAATAAGAAAAAATCACTCATATATTTTCAAACAATTGTCCAAGTTGCACTTTAGGTGGATTAGTTTTTGGATAAGATGAAATGTTTAATTTAAATAACTATGATAATCAAAAGTAGGGGGAAATACTAGTTCAGGGAGACTATTCCATAATCTTGCTGTTCTTGGGAAAAATTAAAATTTTGCAAATCTGTTTGTTCGCAAAAAACTAATTGATACAGAATATGAATGAGCCTTTTGTGAATTTCTCGAATTATAAGAGAGGTTAATTGGCTCAGGAATTAGCTTTAAAATTTCATTAGAGCATTCATGGTAATAATACCTATATAAACTGTGCACAATGAAGTTACTGATCGTCTATGATCCAATGATTCAATGGAATTTGTTATTGTTTCATTTCTGATCAGCGAAATCGCGTGTTTTTGGATCCTGTCACTAAACTGCAGGGTAGTAATTGGTACATCAGCCCATATGTAGGAATTGTACTTCAGAAGTGGTATTATAAAAGACCTATAATGCTAAATTTTCAGAATTGAGAAATTCTTTCGATCTTCTTAAAAATCCAATGCGATCCAAGTCGCCTTTTTAGCTGCAATTATTATATTATTACTCCATGAAAAGTTGTTTGACAAAGACAAATTCCAAAATTTAATAGGTCATTAGATTGTGCAATAATTGTATTATGCATAAGTATTGGGTCAACATTTATGGATCGTTGGTTTGAAAATAAACATGCCGATGGATTAAATTCTACTAAGTTTATCCTTCCCCAATTAGATATTGAATCTAAATCTTTGTTAATTCTTTAAGGAAATCATCTTCTGGCGAGACTGAATCATTTGATTCGCATTTGATGATTACGATGTAGTTCATACGAATAATGTAATGTACTATCGTCCGCATAACAGTGCATTGGATTTTCTGTTATCGATAAAAGATCAATAATAAAAATTAAAATTAAGAGAGTGGGCGATAGAGCACAACCCTGAGGTACCCCAGAATAAACCGGTTAAAGTTTGGAACTAATTCCATCTAGTATAACCTTAATATGCCCATTAGCTAAAAAGTTCCCAAACCATTTACAGAATGTGTCCCCTAATCCAAATGAATGGCATTTGGATATTAATGTCTTATGCCATACTCTATCAAAAGCCTTAGCAATGTCTAGTGAAACCACTTGTGTTTCACCAAAATTTGCAATACTATTATTATTATTTAATTGGTTAAATAATTTACAATAGTAAATCTCCTGTAGATCGTTTGTGCCTGAAGGCAATCACTAATAAGTTCTTTATCATCGAGAATTAATTTGTTTGTTTTTTTTTTGTATTTGGTAATATTTTTACAACTATACATTCATAGATCCTATAGTATTTTCCCTATTTTGTGTTCGTTTCATACTAGCTCGCACTCACTACCCACCAGACGTGGCCTTGACGTGGAAACGAACGATACTTCAAAAGTGTTGGTGTGATTGGTGTAATGTAAAAAAGAAATACCATTACATTTATTGCACAATAATAATAACAACAATAACAGAAGGAAAAAAAAAACTATAAACATAGATAAGATAAAAATCGTCATTCTACTTTTTCTTGAATTATATTTTTTTTTTGAATAATTTAATACTTAAAAATATATAGTATTATTATTATTATTATTATTATTATTTAGATTAGATATAAATATTTATGTTTGATATATAAAAGAAAATTTTTGTTACATTTTTATTAAACAGAGTTTTTTAAATATAGATTTGCAAAAATATCCTAATATACAATATCAAAAGATATGATATTGGCAATTTTCATCACAATTTATAATTAATTTTTATAAACAGTATGATGATGATGATGATGATGTCAATTATTTAACTAAATATTATATAAATTTGATAATGATTTGTTAGCTATAATAGTATAATAAATAATACAATTCAAGGCGAAAGTATCTTTCATATGATGCGATGATAATACATAAATAAAATAATTAAAAAAAAAATCAAAAAAAAAAAAAAAGATAACAGCGATAACAGAAATCAACATTCATACAAACACACACTTCATAATCTCTGAAATTACATAATAATAATAATAAACTTTAGGGATTCTGATGAAAAAATAAAAAATAATTTGGCGAAAATTGCAACAATTTCAATGGAAAAAATATATAAATAAATAAATAATAAATACAAAAGTGTTTGATGATTGGTAAAGGGCATTTAGAGGATAGAGGAAGAAAAAATTTCATTTATTGTATAAATATAGATTCAATGATGGAAAATTTTTAATGATTTTTTTTTTATTTAAGAATTTTCTTATTCTTATCTTATCGCAAAAAAAAAAAACAAAACACAAAATTAATTTATAAATAAATTTTTAATGTTTTTTTTTTTGGTTGCCGTCAAGTATCATGTTTTTAATTTTATAAACAAAAAAAAATTAATATTTCGTTTTTCTTTTTTTACTAAAAATAGCTTTTGTAATTGTATTTTAAAAGAAAAGAAAAAAAAACATCTACACTTAGGCAAGGACGTGTATCTTTGCATATAGAGATATATGAATTCAATTTAACACAAATTAAGTTCTAATACTGTTTTACTATATGAAATAATCAGTTAATTCTCAATAATAATTGGAAAAAATTCATAAGGAAAAGGTTTGAAGTGAAATGAAACTAGAAAAAATTCTAGTACATACAAAAATGTTTCTATTTTTTCATTAAACCTCTATCAAGTACATTTGTTAGAAACACAACAAATTATATTTTGTATAATGAACAGATCGCGACATCACTTTACAAAAAAAAAAACCCATCATGATTCTGAATTGAAAATCCTGAAAGGGATGAACTCAGAAAACGTCCCAATTATTGCAAAAGAAAAATCGTAGAAGTAAAAAAAAAACCTAAACTAATAAATCACTTAACATAACGGTAAATGCAGCTTAATAATACTAATAATAATAATAAAAATAATCGACAATCAATAATTAATATAAGAAAAAAAGTTTATTTTGTATATTTATGTAAAAAAAAAAAAAAAATTTGTCAATTGCCTCTACACGCAACCATTAAGAATTAAATTTTTTGAGTTGTTGTTGCCGTTTTTTTTTTTTGTTGTTGTTGCTGCCGTGTTTATTTATGTAGATATTGGACTTGTTAACAGAATGTTAAAAAAAAAAAACCGCATTTAAATAAAAATTAATTATTTCCTATTTCTATTCCAAAAATAGAATTCCCTTAAATTGTTTTATTTATATAACCATTTAAAAAAAACTCTTTTATATGTACTTGAATTATAATATTTTATTTACATTATTTTTCTTTTTTTTTTTGAATAATAATAAAATATAAATTTACTTTATTTGTATTTATAATTTAATTGTTGTTTTGTTTTGTTTTTTTTAAATTGTAATTTAATTAATTAGCAAAAAATCAATATATGCGAGATATGTGAAAATAAATAAAAATAAACTTTATCACAAAACCAAAAAACATGCGGTTATTTTTGGTTAAAAAGGTTTTTAATTTTTAAATATATACAGTAGAGACTATAGTGATATATAAGGAATAATGTAAGAAGTGATATAAAGAAGAACGGGGACGTCGTTCCCTTACAAAAAGTTTCCTAATATGGATAGCTCCATTCCTATTATCAAATAGCTAGTGTGGTGAGAAAATACGTCCAAACGTCGGAAAATGGTATAAAATCAAAATGAAAACAAATATTTTTTGAAAAACAACAACGGAAATTCGAAATGCCAAGATGTGCGTAAAATATACGAATCGTTTCGTATATCGTTCCTTATAATAAAACCCTTGGAAGCATTCCTTATTTCAAGGTTTCTTTATTCAAAGATTTCTTATATCGCGACTCTACTGTATATATACTTTTGTCATCCGGTTTTATAATTCAAGATTATATATTTGGTGTTTTTTTCCGCTATCCTTTAAGAAGCAGAGAGTGAGAATGGCAAAATTTGACAAATAGATAAAAGAACAAAAATTTGATTTATTTGCAGTTCTGAAAAAGATCCTCCTATTTAATACATTAATCTTTAGTAATTTAATTAAAGCATTCATAATATTTTAAATTAAATATTAAATACAGTAAAAGCTGTGTCAGGACCATTCACGGAACCAACCAAAATCGGTAAACTTACTCAAAGTGGTCATGTTACAGAGGTTTTTTTTTTTGTATTTATATTGATTCTGCCGAGCCCATTCAGGTCAATAGAGGCAGTTTGTCAACTTAGTAGGTTCTACTGTATGATAAGATAAAGTTAACTACGTCTTCAAGTTTCATAATTATACATTAAATTTTGTATAACATTTATTAAGAACATTTAACAGATTTTGTGTTTTATTTTAATTTTAAGATATATATATTATATACGGATATTATAATCATTTCCGACATCACACTTAATATTATTTATAAATTTTTTGATGCGGTATAATTTTCAAAATAATTTACCATTAAATATTAAATAAGCACAGAGCAGCGCACACAAATTATGACCTAATCTATTATAATAATTTATAACATATAGAGAGATATATAATCATAAATATAATCATTATTACAGTAAATTTATTAATCGAGAGCAATTATTTTATTTGTTTTGAAGCAAAAGAAGAAAAAGAAAAAAAAAAATAAAATATCACAGGTAATATATTTCATTGAGGTATATATGCATTTATAAATATTAAATAAATACATTAATTTTTTTAATATGCACATAGACACACAGTATATACTATAGATAGATAGATATATAGATAGATAGAGTTTATAACGAGCGAAAGTGTTATTCTGCGTATTTTCATATTTTATAATGTTGTATATTATTTAAGTAATTTTTATTTTTATTTTTTATATATATGTCATGGTTCGTTCGTTCGTTCGTTCGTTCATTTATTATTAAATATTTTTATAATAATAATAATATAAATATATATAATATTTATGAAAAATCTTTGAAAAAGATTCACAAGTCTTATATCGGGGATTTTATTTTATTATGCTGTTGTATTTGTATTGTATATAAATAATATTAGTTAATTAGTATTTATTATCATCATTATCATATGTTGTTGTTGTTGTTTCTTGATTATTATTATTATTATTATAATCATTGTAATATTAAATAAATAAATTAAAAATTTTTAATAAAATTCGGGGTGTTTCAATTTTGAAAGAAAAAAAAATACAATTTTTTACCATTTTGACGATAAAAAATTCAATGTAGGAATAGACGGACATTTTATTAATGGAATTGTAAGAGGTGCTTTTTTGAAGAAAATTTTTAAATAAAGAAATTCTTTTCTTCAAAAAAAAAAACTATGGAAATTCTTTTTATATATTGGCAAAAGATTTGAAATATTTAAAGGTTTTTTTTGGTAAAATTAAGAAAGAAATCAGATATTTTTTTTTCCACCTTCAACATATCTAAAATCAGTGATATATCAATAGATTCAGACCTCTAGGATTATATCAAAATGGTGTCTAATCCATAAGTTAAAGTCATAAAACGTAAAGTTTCGTAAAGATTTAAAATTAAACCTAATCTTGATTTCAGTTAAGGTATGAGAACTAGAAGTTCCCATTTGGCGAAGACATGCAAGTCTTCAAAAACATAAACAATGATGAAATAAATGAATGTATAACTTCTAAATGGTATAATGATAAATGTTTAGAGAAACTTGACTTAAAAGAGGAGTTAATAAAACTTAAAGGTTATCATATTATTGAATAGTAGAACTACCCGGTAATAAAAAAAAAGAAGTTATTATATATACATAAATGTTGTTATATTAAATATAATGATTAAACTGATTAAACTTAAATGTTAAATTTTTTTATATACCATATATATATATATACTGAGACACAACAACACACAGTTTGGTGGTTGTTCACGTTCATTGTATATAAAGGGTGATTTTTTAACAGCTATAGGAAAGTTTTTCAAAAAAAAAAAAACATATTAAATTCAGAAGAATGCATGAAATCTTTATTTGAATCGATAGTACGGTCCATATAATTTAATATTTGAAGAATATTTCATGCAAATGTTGACCTTGACTGACTGTGCCTCAAATGGTCCATCCGCTTAGTCCAATTTTGACATACTCTTTCCAACATTTCGGACGGGATCGGCTCACGAATAAATGCTTCAATGTTGTCTTCCAATGCGTCTGAATTGAAGCGAGCTTGTCTGTATAGACATGAGTTTTAACATAGCCCCATAAAAAATAGTCTAAATACGTTAAATCGCACGATCTAGGCGGCAATTGACCGGTCCCGAACGTGAAATAAAATGTTCACCGAACTCGCCTCTCACAATAAGTCCATTGTTGCGCGTGCTGTGTGGCATATGGCACCGTCTTGTTGAAACCACATGTCATGCAAATCAAGCTCTTGCATTTTGGGCAAAAAAAAAAGTTTGATATCATCTCATGGTAGCCACGCTCACCATTCACACAATTACGTTACGATTCGCATCATCTTTGAAGAAGTACGGTCCAATGATGCCACCAGCCCATAAACCGCACCAAACTGTGACTTTTTCTGTATGCATTGGTAGCTGTTGCAATGCTTCTGGCTGATATTCACTCCAAAAATTGGACAATTCTGCTTATTTACATTGAGCCATTGAGCCAAAAATGAGCTTCGTCGCTGAACACAATTTCGTCCGCGATGAACTTTCTTAACAGGGCACGCGCATTTTGATAATAAAATTCAATAATTTGCAAGCGTTGTTCGTTTGTAAGATGATTCATGGTTAAATTATAGACCAAACTGAAGATGTGTTTGACAGTTAAACAAAACACGAAAGGTGCGTCAGCTGTTTAAACCAGTTTTGCCAAAAAGATAATAGCTAAAAAATCACCCTTTATATATTTATTTATATTCATATCATATATAAAAATAAATATATATATATATATGAATGAATTAATGTATATATCATGAACAAAAAAAATTCTAATATATATTGTATATATTAAATTAATTTAAAAACAAACCATTTTACCGGATGTTGGTTGAATATATATATGGTATATATGAAACATTTTAGTTAATTAAATTATTATATAATTTTTATTTTTTTTTACATATACAGAAAAAATAAAAAGAAGATATTTCACACGAAAACGAAATAAGCAATATAATTTTCAGTAGTATTCATTTGATTATTGGCACATTTATTTTATTTTCTTAATTTTAAATGCAAGTAAAAATTACTGACTGCCAAATGCCAAATATACAAAATAAAAAAAAACAGAGGAGAAAGTTATTCTTTTCAAAATAAAAAAATAATTTCCTCTCAATTGATTGATTAATTATATTTATAATAAATTGACCGAAATCAATATTTTAATTTATTTGACTTAAATTTATTAATTTAATTAAGAACTTACTATACAGAGAAATAAAGAACAAACGCAGAGGTTAAATTAAATATGAATTTAATTTAATTTAATATATGTATATATATAAAGATAAATGGAGTAAAATAATATATGTTTTTTGTGTAACAGAGCGATTATTTAATTGCAAATGTTTTTATTTATTGTATTTATATTATAATTAGCATAATAATATATGTTTGAAGAAAAAAAAAACAGTACAGCAGATGTTCTAAATTCTAATATAATTAATAATTAATCATAAAATAAAAAAAAAAGATAGTTTTATCTATGTTCAAGGTTGATCTAAATATATGGAAATTGATAACAATATAATAAAGGTGAATTTCAAAATCCAATACACAAGGTAATTCAATTCAATTCTATAAAATAGTGAAAAAAAAAATGTTCTTTAAAACAGATGGAAATACTTTGAGAGTGAATTTATTCAATTGAATTCAACAGTAGACTCGCGATATAAGGGAATCCTTGAATAAGGAAATCTCGAAATAGGGAACGCTTCAAAAATTTTTTATTATAGCCTTTAAATAAAGAATGCTAAATCAATCAAAACCTCGATATATGGAACTATTAGTGTATTTTATTCACGTATTGGTATTCGAAATTCTATAAATTATGTGTTTGAAAGTATTTTAATGAAATTATGATATATATCTCTCATAATCACTAGATTCACATTTGTTTGATTGTTTTATTTTATTGTCTGGGTATGCGCAATTTATACACATTGCGGTTCGGTTCATTGGTTTATGCGGTTCTAACCAAATAAATACACTTGTTTTTCCATTGTTATTCACTTAAATAATTGCTTAAAATGAATATATACCATTTGATTTTAACCTCTTTTAACGGACGTTTGATAGATATCTCTAGCTACAAAACAGCTATTTTAACCATTTTTACGGAACCCTTATAATATAAGGAAACTTCGAAATATGGAACGACCTCTTGAAATCAATTGTTCATTATATCGCCAGTCTACGGTATCGCATTTGAAATTGATATCGGATAGTCACGTTATTGTACATGTGAAATATTGTCGCTATTAATAACAATAGTTGCGTTCCTTCATCCAGGAATGTACGAACGAGGTCGTCTGTGTTGTTTTAATAGTAGCGTTTTTTCGTTTGATTACCAGGAATAGGTAAGATTAGATTTTTCTACTACGAGTCCGAACTAAGCAAACCGTACTATAGCGAAGAATATTTCGTAGTGGAAAAATCTACCCTTTTCTATTCTTACCTATTCCTCGGAATCGAAATGAATGCAACTATTAAAACAATTCAGATGATCTCGTCTATGTGTCATGGTTTAAAAACCCCCATTTTTTCTGGTATGATCGCAAGTTCTCAATTCTTTAATCGTAAATTGATTTTATACAATTAAATGCGTTTTATTCAATAATTGGAAAATTGTATTACGAATACAAAAAATTGTATACGCAATGAATTAAATTCCAATCCAATAAAATATGTTCCCCATCTACACTATATGAATAAAATTCTATACAGAAATAAAATTATTCATCATATTGTAATAATTTTTACTAAATATAAATGTATAGATATCATTCAAGTAATCATTCCGTAAATACAATTTCAAATGGTAAACATAATAATAACAATAATAACATATGGTAATTTAAAGATGAATCATTAATAATATAAAATAAAATAAAAAAAAACCATTCGTATATATCGATTCAATTTTTTTATTATTGCAATATATATACTTATATTATTTTATTAAGGAAAATATTAAGGAAATATACACGCAGCATTTAAAAAAATGTTTTACAAGTGAATTATATCTTGTATTTATAAAAGTTTGTATTATATATTCAATTCTAGTAAGTGTAGGAATTAATAATGCGGATTTTTTGCGGATTGTTTAATCGACATTCAACGCTATTGCAAGTTCATGTTGCGTTCTACACGAATTTTCATCCAATAACGCTTGCAATTCTTCATCTTCAAATCAAATTTGGCTAACCTGGCCGTTCTTTGTCTTCCAAGTCAAAATCACCATTTCGGAAGCGTACAAACCATCGTTCACAAGTTGCTTGAGCTGGAGCATGTCCACCATAAGCTTCAACCAACAAACGATAACTTTCAGCAGCGGTTTTCTTCAAATTAAAGAAAGTTATTAAACTTCCCCCTCCCCCCAAAACAACTTTTTCAGGCATGTGTTTCGACATATTCGAAGCAAAAAAAAGCTTTGTTGTTTACACTTCAATGAAATGACATATACTGAAATGTATGGCCTAATGACAGACAAAAAAAAAGAAAATGGCCGCGGTGTGTTGTGATACACTCAACACTCAGTTACGCCATCTGTTATCTAAATCCGCATTTTTAAGACCTACACCTAATATATCCATCATCAACATAAAATATTTTATATTTTACATATTTTGCTGATGCATGAAATATTTGATATAAAATAAAAATTTATAAATATCCTTAATATACCATACAAATAAAAAAATTTATAAGTACATTATTTTATGATTTTTGATACCATTTTTGAAACAAATGATACCCCTACTTTAAGGTTTTGAAATTCTAATGAAAAAATATCTTTGCAAATTTCTTTTCATCATTTAATAATGGCAATTGTTTATTATGCATTCTTACGTTCATTCCCGCTGTAGAAAAAAAATTCCATTCAATTACAATTTACAAAAAAAAACCACAGCACAGGTATGAAAAGTAAATATAAATTCTTTACCTATATATATATATATAAATAAGAATTTGTGTCAAGCCATCAAGTATTTATTTTTGAGAATGTTTTCAATGCACTCGATCGAAATGAGGAAATTAATGTTGTTGTTGTTGTTGTTGTTGTTTTTAAAATAAAAAAGACAAATCATTTTTTTAAGCGGATATTATTGTATAGTAATGTTTATTAACAAACATTTACATATACATTATACATAGTATAATGCGAGAATAACATAATATACAAAACATATGTAATTGATTCATTGCAGTAAAGGTTTCAACAATATATTGTATATATCTATTCTATATAGTATATATAGTACTAATAGCTGCGATTATAATATTATAGTATTTATTATTATTATTATTACTTTTTTTGTTTTCCTCTATACAGAGAATTGTGTTATTGTTTATATTTAAGTATATATGCAACGAACAATAATTATACATAATAATAATAATAATAATAATAAAGACAACAAATAAAATTGTATAGTATATTGTACATATCTTATATTTATTTAAATGTTGTTCATTTTTTGTTATTAATTGTATATATCTTTTTATGTGTAAAAAATAAAATAAAAACACCCTCGTCATAAAAACGATAACGTAAAAATTCAACACTCACGTCATCGTCGTCTTCGTTGTTTGTATAATTTTCATAGTATTTCTTTTTTTTTACCTTTTTAAATATTGTATTATTGCAAAAAAATTTACATTTTTGTGTATTTATCTGATGAGTTGGGGTAGGATAAAAAAAATTGTGTATGTAAATATTTAAGGACTTTAAAGAATTACACCTTTAAATAATGAAAATGATAGTTTTTTTTGTAATTTTATTAAAAGCAATCCAAATTTAACCAAAGTCACTTTTTTGTTTAATCCCAAAAAAGTTTTATAAGAATCTAGAACAAAAAAAAAAATGCACTCCATTCTAAAACAATGCAGGTGTAATGCATATAATATATTTTTTGCATTTATTTATTTGAACCCTAGTTGAATTTTTTTATATATATATATATATTAGAATATGGTATAAATATATATTGTATAATTTTATCAAAAATAGAATTTCTTCAACAAAAAATCGATAAAGAGTATATTATATACGTACAGTACATAGAAGAATGGCATTATTTGCCGCCTATCACAACATAATATTTGTTTTTCCTTTTGGTCTGGTTATTTTTTTTTTTGTTTAAATATGTTTAAATATATTTAACAGAAATATTTTCTAGATGTCTAGAAGAAGAAGAAGAACAGAAATATGTTTAATCTCTTTTTATTTTTATATTATTTGATTTAATGAAAAATTGTACATAAAGGAAATGTAAATCTATTTTTGGTTCGTTTTTTTTTATTTTTTACATTTTTGCATTGTATATAAAATAAATGAAATTAAAAAAAAAAAAATTTTTTAAGTGATTTAAGTAAAAGAATATTTGTTTTTTTTTTATTCTGATCACATTTTGTGCGATGTCGATGATTAAGAAGAGTATAATTTATTTATTGTGGCTTTGTATTTTTGTTGTTTGTATTGTATGTATATTATCATAGAATATATCCATTTATAAATGTTTCATTCATCTTAAATAACCTCTTAACATTTCAGAATGAACTTTTCTATAATTAAAATACTATATATATATATATGGGTATGTCTGTATATAATATATAGTAAATATATATATATATATATATATACATCTGCACTATTTATCTTAGACTTACTGATGTATATTATTTATTTATTTATTTATTTATATTACATACACCACATTTACTAATAATAATAATAATATATAAATACAGTCAGTTGTTTTCATATATCTATTCTATATTTACATATATATATATATATATAGATACTATTTATATTAACAATAAAGTGCGACAATAAAGACGATGTGACAACGACCTTAAAGTACCATTTATACCAAAAAAAAATTTATATAAAGAAAAGTGAATAATTGAATGATTGAAAGATTGTAACTTATATTACAGGTTCAATATTAATTAAATTATGGAAATAATTGATTTTTCAAACAATTTGATTGATTCGCAGAGGGTTTTGAGATTTTTATTTTTTAGTTATTGTTTGAACTAAAATCAATTGGAATCATGAATTAAATATTTAATTTAACGTTCCATATTAAAACTTAATGACCAAAAAAAAAAAAATTAAAAAAATATGACAACGTTCAAAAATACAAAAAAAAAAAAAATAAAACCCCCCGTTTACTGATAATTAATTTTTTTTTTTTTTCTGTTTTCTATATACTCGTGTAAATATGAAATTATAATAATAATAATTACGTGCAACAAAAGCGCATAAATGATTATTATTATTATTATTTATGAATTAATTATAATAATTTGCACATTATTTAAAATTTTTAATGTATTCGCAATATACCATATATATGTATAAAAAAAGTATGTATATATTTAAATTAAAAAAAAAAACAATTAATTATACAATATTTTCATATTTAAAATTCAATATGATGTTGATTATTCATTAGATTATGCATTTAAAAAAAAAAAAAATCAAGGTATTTTATATTTTTACAGAAAAAAAAAACCGCATATATTAACGTATAACAAATAATAACACAATATACACAAATGGACATTATTGGGGGAAAAAAATAAATGATATTTTAAAATCTTTATCTATATCTCTCTCCTCAAAATATTTTTTAATATATTTATTTTATATTAAACTTAATCATAATAAATTTTTTTTTTTTTTATATTCGCTTAGATAATTTTAAATCATTATTTTTTTTTTTGTTATCACACACATCACACAAAAAAAAACATAAATATAATAATTATAAATATAAATCACACACTTAATTGATAATAAAAAAAAAAGAAAAATTTTTCATGTTATGCGAGGGTATAATAATAAAAAAAAAATCTTAAATAAATGGTGGTTTTTTTTTTTGTTTTTTAAGATGAGTTGAATTCGTGGTAAATTATATATATATATATATATAAGATTGTTTGTCAATGGAATTTTTTTTTTTTTTTATATTATTATATTTGCAAATTTATGAATGTGCTTTTTTTTTTTTTTGGTGTGTGCCATTACGTATTGATTTTTTTTTACCAATGGAAAAAAACCAACCAACATTCTTAAGACAATAAATAAATAAATAAATATCTGTATATACGTATGGCTGTGTTAATTAGTGTATGGTGTTGAAAAGATTTTCTTCATATTCATTTACAAATGTTAAATTTGGAAGCCATTAAGAACTTTGTTCTAAAACGTTGTGCATTCACAATGAAAAGGCTTGTTTTGTTTTTTGAACAAAAAAAGTTAAACACATAAAAATACATATCCATTTTCACAATGAATGAGGACTTGGGATGATAAAAAAATGAGACCATTGTCCATTATAAATGTTGAACAAGTTTTAATTTTTAGTCATATAGGATCATAAGTCTTTTTATTGTGAACGTATACTATAAAAGTAATGGTGAATAAATTTCTTATAGATAAATTAACGGTAAAAATGCTTGAGGAATTTACAAAAAAAAAAAAAACAGATGAATTGAATTGAAACATACAAAGAAAAAAATGCGTTTATCTATACAAAAAATTACTTTTTCCCGTTATTAATTGTACATTTTAAGCATTTTTTTTTGTTTTTTTTTTTTGCATTTTTCCTCTATACTGTATTTTTGTTTGTTATGTTTATTTTCATATTTTTTTTTTTTTTTTTTTTTTTACTACACATCATATATATTCACATGAAATAGTAAAAAATTCTTAGAAACGTACTTAAGTGTGTGTGTGTGTGTGTGTGTTTGTGTATATAATAAAAATATATATGATAATAAATCATAGGTATGCGTTTTGCATATATACATGAAATCGCACAACATCACCTCGCCGCCGCCGCCGCCGCCGCCGTCACTAAACCACCCATCGTTTGGTTATTGCATGCAATAGTGTAAGTGTAATCCTATCTATAGCTATATGTGGTGTTTTGTTGTTCGCAATATTATATGCAGAAGTTGCGATTGTGATGGCATAAACTATAATTATACGTATATATATATTTTTAAAAAAGTATGCGTCACCACATCAAATAACACACAAACACACACTCCCTCGTACACACCGAGTGTATGTTTTTTTTTCATTCAAAATAATTTACAAACATGTATTTTTATTATTGAATGAAAAAAAAAAAAAAAAAAAAAGGTAAATAGAAAATGAAATGAAAAATTTTTGTGTAATTTTTAAATAGGAATTTTTTTTTTTATTTATGCATATGCAAATGATATAAGTAATTTATATTTTGTTAACCACTTCATTTTTGCAATGTAAGCAATTTTATTTAAATAATATAATCACACACACCAGAAGCACGCACACAATCAAAAAAAAAACCATTCAAATTTCGTACATTTTCGCTAAAAAAATTTAATATAATAATTTAATTCGTAAGATTCGTGCAGACAAAAAAATTTTTTGCAAAGTATGCGTAAAATTTTACCAAAAATTTTTCTATGGATATTTTTTATATAAATAAATTATATATGAGTGCGATATAAATTTGTTTTTTATTAAATGATATGTTTATTATTATGAGAGTATTTGTGTATTATTTATTTATTTTTTCTTTTATAATAAGAAACATAAAATAAAATAAAAAAAAAAAAACTTAAAATATATTATTAAATTCTTTTAATACTTACATCACACTCAATATCATCTTCATCGTCCGAATTTACTTTTACTTTATTTTTATCACCATCCTCATACAATTCAATATCTTCAATATCGAATAAATCGGCCATTTTTGATTATAAGATGTGTTGATGTTGTTTTTTTTTTTTTTTTTTTAATTTCAATTGTTTTTCAAAACACTATTTTTATTTTAATATATTTTTTTTATTTAAATGTTTTGATTACCATGCAATTTTAATAATAATTTTCAATTTGTTGTTCATATTTTTTTTTTATTTTGGAAATTCATCACAAGAGTATAAACAAAACATTTATAAATCCATTACCAAAAGATACACACAATTTAAAAAAAAAAAAAAACGCCACAAGCACAATTTTTTTTAATTGTGCAACAATTCAAAAGAAAAAAAAATTTATTATTTTTATGCTGAAATCAAGAAAATCCAACAAATATTTATCATAATAAATGGAAAATTAATATTTTAATTCTTCTATTTTTTTTTTTTTTTTGTATACGTAGTAAAATATTTATTAATTTTTATAAACAAAAAAAAAACAATATGGTTCGATTTCACTACAGTTCATAAAAAAAAAAAAAAATTTTTAATTTTTATACAATCACTTTATACACCACTTCACCGTATTTTTTTGTCAAAACACTCGCGCGCGACTTCTTCTTTTATTATTATTATTATTATTATTATTATTATTACAATCAAATATTTACTAATTTTTACTTTTAATTTACAATTTTAATTAAAAGTACAATTTGTTTATGTGATAATCAAAATACCACGTATAGTGTTATTTTATTAATAATAAAAACCAAAAAAAAGCCACAAAAAAACAAGCTGTTTTTATATTATTGAATGAATGAAGAAATCAAATCAACACACAAAAAAAAAAACGCAAAACCAAACCAAATTCGTTGAAATTCACAACAAGAATGAAAGAAAATTGGTGTTTGGTGATGATGATTGATTGTAGGAAGAAATAAAAATCAAATTTGGTTTGGTTGAAAAACTATTGAAAAACAAAAAAATAAATACAACACGAATGAGAGAAATAAACAATATAATTAAATGTGAATTTAATGTAATAGAAAGAATAGGATAGTTGTATGTTTTTTATACTAAAAAGAAAATTTGTTTGTTTTTTTTTACCATATATGGTAGACAAAGATACCATATTAAAGAAAATTTATTATTGAATGTGTTTTTTCGTGAAAGTGAGTAAGATAAATGATGTTTTTTTTTTTTATTAATAAAAATTGAAAATCAGTAGTACCGGTTAAATAGATTTTGATTTGAAATTTAAAAAAAAACTTATTATCGCCTTTATAATAATGATTAATGTTAAAAATATTAATATCAATATTAATTTGCAGACAAAACAAAGAAGATATTAAAAAATAACTATCTATTATTATAACAATACAATTTATATTAACATTTTATTTTACCTTGAAAATTCCTACGCAAAAAAAAAAAAAATCTTTGTCGTATGTCTTTTATTTAATCATCATAATGATCATTTTTGTGGCGCCGGCTATCATATTTTGATTTGAATAATTTACAATTAAAAAAAAAAAAAAAAAAGCGGGTTTTTATTTGTAGTGTTTAAATAAAAAATTTTTTGTTTTTTGAAATAAAACTTTTGTTGTGATTAGTTTTTTTTTCTTGATGTTTTACGAAGCATTGAAATATTAATATTAAAATTTATATATATATAAAATATCTATACTGTATATAATATTCTGATGTGTATATAATTGTAAAGTGTTTTTTTTTTAAATTTATTAACCAAAATTTAAACTAAGCGATAAGAGGTCAAATTTAACTTCTTATCAAATTACCATAAATGAAGTTCATAAAACAAAACAAAAAAAAAATGGTATTCTTATCAATTTGCTTCTTACGTATTACATAATTTAATAATTTAATATCAAAATTGGTTTTTTTTTTATGTAAACTTTTGTATTTCTCTTAATTAAAAAATCAAAAAATATTATTTAACAAAAATGATATTTAAAATCTTCTTTTTTTTTTTTATAAGCATCATATATTTTTCTTATTAATAATGCAAAAAAAAAATAAAAAATGTACGCTGCTGAGTATATGCGTTTTCGTTTTTGTGTGTATCTCTTAATAATAAATATATATAATATACATTTTATTTTATTATTTCATTGTTTTTTTAGTTTACTTTATATTATTTAAGTTTCTTTATTGATGGAAATAACAATGCAGATGTAGATGATGAGGAAATCTTGAATTAAAGAAAAAAAAAAAAAAAAACATGGAATGTAATAATTTTTAAGTTGAATGTTTGTTTTTTTTTTTTTTTGGAATTATAGGAATGTTGGAATTAATTTTCAGCTACAACCAATTTCGTTTCATTTTCCTTTGTTATCAACTGCAATAGACTACCATTATCTGGTCTTGATTGTCCATTTGTCCACGTAATAAATGTACTGTTTATATATATACAAAATAAACAAATATTTAAAATAAAATTCATTTATATAACATATATGGATGGACTATACTACACTTACTCGGCAACAAATTTTAATGGTGTCCATGTACTAAAATCACCCGTTGGCATAAATTTTCGATTCATTGGAGTGTCCAATGTTACCGGTAGTATTGCAACAACTAATGAATTTTCTGGTAAACCAGAATTTTTACCGGCCAATGATTTTGTCAATTGATGAACAGCCGCTTTTGCTAAACCATATCCTAAAATACATAAAAAGTATATTTTAGTATATATCTCATATATGTATATGTATAAACTCAAATTCTTACCCATCATTCCTGGGGTTCCTTTTAATGCTGGATGGGCACCGGTTAATGTTAATAGACCACCGGATTTTAAGAATGTAGCACCGATAGCTGCCGATATTGTTGATGTCCATACACTTTGTTTCCACATTAGTTCAGCATTTTTAGCTAAATCTTTTTGTGCATTACCACCGATCCAACCACCAGCCACACATATTACAGCATCTAATTTTTCACCTTCTAATATTGTATTCATACGATTCAATACACTTGTTTCTTGTTCACTCCAACTTTCATCACGATTTACAAGAATATTTGAATCAGCCGCGTCATTTTCAGTCATATCAATGCTTGCAACCCACTTTAAATTATTCAATATTATTAATTACATTTCTCAAGCATACATATTTTTTAATTATATTAGAAATATATATTTATGCATTGCAATCAATCGATTATAAAATACAATCGCTGGTATATTTTTTTTTAGTAACAGAGTAAAACGGGTTTTGTTTTTTTCTAACATTTAACAAAAAAATTTTAATTTATATATGTTACAAGGTTACAAAGAATTTATTATTTTGTAATTGCAATTTTATTTAAAATAATTAATAATATACTATACTTTCTCTTTTAAACTAATTTTAATAGCAAAAAAAATCACGAAAATTATGTAGAGTATGGAATTTGCAAATTTTATGTAAAATAAAAACAAATACAAAAAAAACCATACCACAAATTGAAATTTTCAATTCAAGGACAAAAACATTGGAAAATATCCTGACCATATCCATCCGGTTATAAATAATAATACTTATAATTAACATCACCGTTATTGAAAAAAAAAAAAAACAAAAACAATTCTTACCCAATTTTGTGCCTTAAATTGCGTAACGCATTCAGCTCCTAATGCACCTTTTCCTCCATAAACTACAATACGTTTAAGTGCTGACATTTTTCCAATTCGAAATGATATAGTTTTTTTAAATGAAAATTTATTAAATTCACGTATAAATTCACGCACCGTATAAAACAAACAAAAAACTACTTATTCAATTGATTGTTACAATTAAAATAAAATGATATTTTTTTCTAACCAAAAATAAATAATTAAAAATAAATAATTTTGTACCGATGAAAAATAAATACAATTTTTTTAGTAATTACAAAAACAAATAAATGGATTAAAAAACCAGCGTTGCCGTTTAATTTTTCTTAAAAAAAGTTATATTTTCTATACACAATTATGAGGTTTAATTAGATATATTTTATATTGTGAATATAAAAAAAATAATTCAATTAGTTTTTTTTTTATGATAATTTATAATAATTTATTATTATTAATAATAAATTTAATGAAATTTATTCAAATAAATAATAAATTTTAGCAAATAAACTTTTAACATTCGTCAAAGAAAAACATTTATAAATCTTTTTTAATCGACATATATAATGAAAAAAAATGCCGTACAAATGGACAAATGTGAATAAAGCCACAAAAACAAAAAACCAGGAAAATTTTTTACAGTGTATTTAATTGTCAAAAGTTTTTCATCGGCCTTTTTTTTTTTTTATTTTGTTGTAAAGTTGTCGAAAACTTTTTTTTATTTTTAATTTAATAATTTATATTATATATAAATAATATTAATATTATTTTAATAATAATAATTAACATAAAATTATTCCTTTTATATTATAATTGAAAATATATTTAAATAACAGAATAAATAATTAGGTAAATATATAAAAAAAAAAAAAACAAATGAAAAAAATTCTCTATACATAAAATGTGTTTTTTCTTTAAAAACACTTGAATTTCACCTATTATTTTTGGCATTTTTCTTTTAATGGGCTAATAATAAATCATCCAATTATCCTGTAAAATAATAAAAAATTCAAAGAATTCCATCTTTATTAATTTATTATACATTTTTTTTCCCAACATGCCATCAATACGGTATTTTTTTTTCTTTTATCAATTTTCTTTATCCATTTTAGTTCCATTTTATTCTGGTAGTTTTTTTAAGCGCTTTTTCCAAATAACCCAAATGTTTTTTTTTTTTTTATTTTTTCAAAACAACAAAATAATTTTACAGATATTTAGAGAAATATCACAAATAACTGGAATACAAAAATAAAAAAATAAACTTATTCTATTATGTATTATAAAATATATTAAAAAATGGAGTATTTTAGTATTTTTTTGGGAAAATTTTGTTCTTCAACCTGTTATTGAACTTTATTTTTGTTATTATTATTATTATTACTACAAGGTTTTCCATCCAAAACCAAAATTCAGATCTCGCTCGGTCTAACAACACAAATAAATACTAAATACAAAATGTCAAAGCGATCAGCTGATGACAGTGGAATGGTTGTTAGTACAGCAACAATTTCTGGACAACCACCAATTAAAAAGGTTCAATTTGAACCACATTTAATTGGATCCGTATCAACATTAGAAGAATTGGATATAAAAGTTTTACAATTTCAAAATAAAAAATTAGCACAGGTAATATAGATTCATATTGCTTTTTTGCCTGATATGACAATAATAATGCCTTTTTTGTGGTTTTCCAATGTATAATAGAGAATCGAACAAAGAATTCGATGTGAAGCTGAACTACGACAACGCATTGAACAATTGGAAAAACGGCAAACACAAGATGATGCTGTATTAAATGTTGTTAATCGTTATTGGAATCAATTGAATGAAGATATTCGTGTATTATTACAACGTTTCGATGCGGAAACAGCCGATGAAACAGAAAATAAAAGTATTTTTTAATCATCTTTCTTAAGTGCCTTAAACACCTTATTAATCAAAAATTGTCTAAAATATTTATTTTATTTGATTATAGATGAAAATGAAGTTACAACATCATTTTTAACACAATTGTCAACATGGGATAAGGAAGAATTGGACGATAAATTGGCAAATCGTGTTCAAGTATCAAAACGTGCTGTTGCTAAAATCGTACAAGTTATTGATCGTTTAATGCAACGTAATGAAAAATTTATATTGGTATTAAAAGGACACAGTATTGATGATAGTAATTCTGGAGGTGGAAATGCCAGTGGTGGTGGTGGTGGTGGAAATAGTGGTGGCAATAATTCAAGTACCGGTAATAATAGTAATGGTGGAAATAACAATAACAACAGTAATACGAATAATAATAATAATAATAATAGTAGTAGCAATAATAACAAAACAACAAATACTACATCAGTTGGAGGTGGGGCGGCCGGTAATCAAATGCCAGTTTCTGAAATTGAAAATATGCTAAAACAATCACAAATTGAAATAATGGCTGAAAATAAAAATTTACAAAATTTAAATACAGCATTACATGAAAAATATCATACAATTTCATTACGATTAAAAGAATTACAAGATACGTTAACGGGCAAAGAAACAGAAGCGGCTGAATTACAAAATCAAATTGATGATTTAGAATATGAATTGGGTAAAGTACGTTTACGTAATGATAAATTAGAAAATCATTTGGCCGAAGCTATAGAAAAACTAAAAACTTATCATCAAATGCATGGTGCTCCCGGTGAAATTCGATCATCGTCCAACACATCATCGTCGTCATCCTCAACAACAACATCGTCTTCCATATCAGGTGGTACAAAATCATCTACGAATACAACAAATGTTGCTACCCAACACTTGGAAGATTTACAAAAAGAAGTTGAAGAATATCGTGAATTGGCAAATAATCGATTACATGAATTAGATAAATTACATCAGACACATCGTGAAACATTAAAAGAGGTTGAAAAATTAAAAATGGATGTAAGTAAAATAGAATTATTTTGGCGTTTATATTAAAACACGAAAAATATTTGTCGTAATAATTGTTGTTTTTTTTTTATTTTTTTTCTAGATACGTCAACTCCCTGAATCGGTAATTGTTGAAACAACCGAATACAAATGTCTTCAATCACAATTTTCTGTATTGTATAATGAATCAATGCAAATAAAAACGCTTTTGGATGAAACTCGTAATCAATTGCATACGAGTAAAAATGCACATTTACGACAAATTGAAATGATGGAAAGTGAAGAGTTACAGGCTCAGAAAAAAGTACGCAGTGAAATGATACAAATGGCTGATGTATTAGCACAAATACGTAAGGAATATGAAACGTTACGATTAGATTTTGAATCGAATATGGCGGCGAATGAACAAACGGCACCGATAAATCGTGAAATGCGACACTTGATAACGTCACTGCAAAATCATAATGGCCAGTTAAAGGGTGAAGTGGTACGATATAAACGTAAATATAAAGATACATCCGTTGAACATATAAAATTACGTAAAGAATTTGATGAATTACAAACAAGATTTAATGGGGCGAATGCAGCGGCAGCCGCTGCCAATGAACATATAAAAAAACATGATATAAAATATGAAGCGAGTGCGGGTGGTGGAGGTTCGGGTGGTGGTGGTGGTGGTCGTAGTGATTCAGGTAGTAGTAGTAGAAGTGGTAATGAATTTGGAAATAGTGGCGTTGGCGGCCGATCAGATGGAAGTGGTGGTGGCGGCGGCGGAGGTCGTGATGGCAGTAATAATTATGGTAATAATCATTCAATGGGACATGGTGGCATAAAAGATGAATCGGATGGGAATAGTATGAAAGAGGAAATTGGTGGTGCCGTTAAAATTGAATCTGATGAAAATGAAGATGATATGGATATTAGAGATACACATAATGTTGTAAAACGTGAAGGTGGTACAGCAAATACAAAACAAGAAAAAGAATATGCCGATGGTCGATCAATTAAAAATGAAAAATACGATAAAGAATTTAAGGATCGCAATAAAGAATTGAAAAATATTGAAACAGAAGTAATACGAGATTTAAAGGCACAATTAAAGTAAGTTTTTTTTCTATTCATTATCCCATCCCACCGGCGGTCATTGAATGCAATGAAATAATTAATGTATATAATGATTTTCATTTGCAGAAAAGCAATTACAGATCAAAAAGAAATGAAACTTGTGCTGGATATGTACAAAGGTGTATCAAAAGAGCAACGCGATAAAGTTCAATTAATGGCAATGGAAAAAAAATTACGTGCTGAAATTGAAGATTTACGTAATCAATTGAAAAAAATGCAGGTAAGAAGTGCGGTGACAAAAAACAAATTATATTGTTAATTAAAATCTGTTCGTTCCCAATTTAGGAAAGTAAACGTGAAGAACGAAAAAAATTAGCCGATGAAGATGCCTTACGTAAGATAAAATTATTAGAAGAACAAAAATATGAATTACAAAAATTATTAGCAAATCAGAAACCACCAGACGGTGCATGGCCTGGATCTCATTATGGGACACGACCATTTGTTGGTTCGCATGTAAGTAGTTTTTTTTGTTTATCATGCGAATAACAATTGAAATTAATCGAATTATTTGTTTATTATTTGGTATGCAATGCAGGAAGAAGAGGCCTTGCTGAATGAAATGGAAGTGACTGGGCAAGCATTTGAGGATATGCAAGAACAAAATTCCCGTTTAATACAACAATTGCGGGAAAAAGACGATGCAAATTTTAAATTAATGTCCGATCGTATTAAGGCAAATTTAATGCATAAATTATTACGTGAAGAAAAACAAATATTAGAGGATCAAGTGCAAACGAGAGATTTACAATTGGATGGAATGCATGTGGTATTACGTAAATTGGAAGAAAAAGAACGTATCCTACAGAATACGGTGACAACAATTGAAAAAGAATTGGTGTTACGGCAACAGGCAATGGAAATGCATAAACGTAAAGCAATTGAATCGGCTCAATCGGCGGCCGACCTAAAATTACATTTAGAAAAATATCATTCACAGATGAAAGAGGCACAACAGGTGGTGGCGGAAAAAACCAGTTCACTGGAGGCCGAAGCATATAAAACAAAGCGATTACAAGAGGAATTGGCCCAATTTAAGCGTAAAGCGGAACGTATGCGTAAAATTGAAATGACCGGTACGACCATCGATGAAGTGATGCTTGAAGAAATCCGTGAATATAAAGAAACGTTAACGTGTCCATCGTGTAAGGTTAAACGTAAAGATGCCGTTCTATCAAAATGTTTCCATGTATTCTGTTATGATTGTTTGCGTACACGTTACGAAACAAGACAACGTAAATGTCCAAAATGTAATTGTGCATTTGGAGCTAATGATTATCATCGTCTTTATTTATCGACATAGTTCTTTAAACAAAAAAACAAAAATTATAGTTAAATTATACTCCTATTTTATGTTGTTTTTTTTTTCAATTGTAAATTTACAACCACCCATAAATTATTAAGTAGGTTCGTCGTTGTATTTTGTATTGGACATGGGGGGTGTGTGTGTGTGAATCGATAAAATTAATTTTTTTTTTGCGTGTGCTTGTGACTCAAATATTTATTTCTCACATACAAGTCAAACCACCACAATATATATACATACAAAAAAAAAAGCATTTTTTTCAATTTTTACTTTAGTTTTTTTAAGTAAAAAATATTTTTTACTATTAAATAAAAAAAAAATACGGTTTTTTAGTGTATAAAAATCATTTTAAATTAAAAAGATTATTTTTCTTTCTTTCTTTATTTTAATTAAACTTACCATTAATGAATTTGAATTATGGATTTTGTTTATGGAACGCTGCCGCTACATTTGTGATGTAAATTAATTAATTTCCTTTTTGATGATCGATTGATCTTAAATGATTGGTTTAACAAAAAAGAAAAAACTAATTATTTCGTATTTTATAATATTTTAATTCACAATTTTTCATCATTTTATTTTGTTTTTATCATCACTTTTTAACACTTAATATTTTTTTTTTTTAAATATATAACACTCTATATTATATAAAAATTTATCTATCAATTTCACCAAATACAACGTCTAATGTACCGATAATTGCAACAATATCGGCTAACATATGACGACGTCCGATTTTATCAAGGGCAGCCAAATGGGCAAAACCGGGTGCTTTAATTTTACAACGATATGGACGCGATGAACCGTCCGCAACTAAATAAACACCAAATTCACCTTTTGGTGCTTCAATGGCCGTGTACGTAGAACCCGGTGGTACTTGATAACCTTGTGTAAATAATTTAAAGTGATGAATTAAAGCCTCCATTGAATCCTATTTGGAAAAAATAAAATTGTTTATTACAAAAATGTGATGGATAAAATGACAAATATAAATTACCTTCATTTCGCTACGTGATGGTTGACATATTTTAGCATCATCCGTTTTAATTTCACCGGCTGGCATTTGATTTAAACATTGTTCAATAATACGTAATGATTGTCGCATTTCCTCACAACGTATTAAATAACGATCGTAACAATCACCTTTAATGCCAATCGGTACATCAAAATCAACTAAATGATATGCATCATATGGTTGTGTTTTACGTAAATCCCATTTAATGCCGGAACCACGTAACATAACACCACTAAATCCATAATTTAATGCCTCTTCCGCGGTAACAATACCAATGTCAGCCGTACGTTGAACCCATATACGATTTGTCGTCAGGACATCTTCGACCTCATCCAAACGTTCACCGAATTTCGATGCAAATTCATAGATGTCATCCATTAAACCGATTGGCATATCTTGACTGACGCCACCCGGACGTACATATGCGGCATGCATACGTGCCCCCGATACACGCTCATAAAATTCCATCATCTTTTCGCGTTCCTCAAAAAGCCAAAAGAATGGTGTTAATGCACCGATATCCAATGCATGTGTACCAACGGCCATAATATGATTTAATATACGTGTAATTTCGGCAAATAAAGCTACGCAAAAAAAAATAAAAAAAATTATTTTCATTGAATTAAAAATTTTAATATTATAATTATCAACATACTTCGAATATATTTCGCCCGTATTGGTATATCAATATTTAATAGTTTTTCAACAGCCAACGAATAACATTGTTCATTGCACATCATCGAAACATAATCCAATCTATTTAAAAAAAAAAAAAAAAACCCCCAATGTAATTGTCCAAAAAGTATTAAATTTATCAAAAAATGTATTTTTTTTTTATATTACCGATCAAAATAGGGTAACGCTTGTTGATACGTTTTATATTCAATTAGTTTTTCTGTACCGCGATGTAATAAGCCAATATGTGGATCAGCCCGTACAACAGTTTCACCATCTAAATCTAATACAAGACGTAATACACCGTGAGCGGCCGGATGTTGTGGACCAAAATTTATTGTTAAATTACGTACACTTTTTTCCACTGGATATACCGTACCTAATCGACGATTAAAAAAATAAATTAACCAATTAGCAAATCAGATCTCAGATCTCAACTAGAAAAACCACCATGTTACTTACTGGTATATGATGGAATTTTCCATAAAGATGTTGTTTCATCTGGATACATAACAGCACCCTCAAATTGTTTCATAAAACCTGCATCAGGAAACCATTTTTTAGCTCCACGATTTTGACTAATTTCAATTGGATAATTAGAAAAATTAGTATATGATAATAATACGAAAAAAAAAAAGAAATTAGAATTGTTTGTGTCGGTTCCCGGTCGGGGTTTTTATTTTTTATTGAATATTAACTATGCAATACAATTCATAACCTTTTTTTTTTTTTGGTTTTTTGTATGTGTGTCTATCTATTGATTATGTAAGCGATCTTTTATTATTACCATTTATTTGAATTATATTTAAAAAAAAGATGTTAATTGATATTATGAATTAAATGAATTATACTTGTTATTAAATCAATTAAATAATATAAATATTATAAAATTTAAAATAATTAAGATAAATAATAAAACAAAAACAAAAAAAAAATAGAAAAAAAAATCAACTTACTTGGCATTGTACAAAACACCAGCATTTTGTAAAAATGATTTTGTATAATTAATATTATTAATTTTTTTGGCAATGGAATTTAACACCGAAAATGCCATTTCTATTTTAATTAATTAATACCCTAATTGTTGTGTTTTTCTAATTTAATTAAATATATAATTAAAAAACAAAAAAAAATAATAATTTATTTTACATCGCCAAGAAAATCAATATAGAAAAAAAATTTTATTTTTTTTTTTTTATTTTTATTTTGCAAAATAAAATTAAAAAAATAAATGAAGTTTTTGATATTTATTTTATTGACAAATTGGAGCGTTGCAATCGATTAGATAGAGATACCAATTTTTCGACTATTTTGAAATGAGCTCATTTTAGAGTGGAATTGTTGAATGTTGATTACGTTGAATTTATTGTTGTTTTTTTTTTAATGATTTTATTTAATAATATAATTAAATAAATTAATTATTATTATTATTATTATATTAATTAATTCAGATTTTATTTATTTCATACCACTTCTGTATGTTTTATATTTTCTCTTTTAAAAATCCACACATATTGGTTTGGATTGGGTGCAAGTGCGCATGTGCATTATGGAAAATGGAAAATTATATTTAAACTTGTATGCAATTTTGAGTTTTTTTTATTATATAATTTTTAAAATTTTGTCGTTGCATACACACACACACACACACACAACATGCACCCTCAAATGCGTTGGAGAATAGAGAAGCATTCATACAAATATAACGTAAACAGCCATACGGCAAATCAAAACAACATCAATATTGCATTTAAATTCATCGCCATCAAAACAATAACAATAACAAAACAAAAAAAAACGAAGAAAACTCCAAACGAGTTTTTGTTTGATGCATTCATTCACGACTTGTTTACATTTTACAATCGACAACGTAAACTAAACGACATATCCACATATGAATATGATCAAAAAAAAAGCATCCAAAAGAAAAGCAATCGACCGCATGCAAAACCAGCATAAGCACAAGCACAACAGTATCATTTTGAATCTCGTCGTGAGATAAAGTACTAGTACATTTTTCCTTACAACGAAAAAAAAATCATCTCGTGCATCGTCCGTCCGTCGAACAGGGAAAATCAAAATTTAATTTAATTTAATTTTTTTTTTTAATCGTTTATTGCACGTTGCATTTCGTTGCATATTTCTGCTGCACATACACAAACAACCGCATACGGGCAATACTTTCTTACGGCATCGGGGGAATGTTTTTTTTTTTTAATTTAATTTTTTTTCGATTTATATTTTCATAAGTGGTAAAAAAAAAAAGTTAAATTGTTTTTCTTGTTTTTTTTTTTGTATCAATTAATTAATAAATATTATGTGTCCAAATTTTAATAATTAAATTTAATATAATTTAAACAAAAAATTATAAAAAGTGATTATAGAAATTTGATAAAATATACAACAACAACAACAACAACAATAAAAATCAACCCATCATCAATATAAAAAATAACCCTCCGTCGCCGTGCGATTTTACACCACAGAGCATAATAAAAAAAATGTTGTACTAAAAAAAAAAAAATACAGTAAAAACAAAAGCAAAAGTGAAATATGATATATAAAAATAAATGTTAAAAAAAAAAAAACAAACAAAACCATAATTATAATTAATCAATTTTTTTTTTTGTGTGTGTGTGAAAAATTTATATAGTTAATTATATTAAAAATTTAGAAAGATAGACTTTCAGATTATTTATATATAACTTTCTTAAAAGCAGCAACTAAAATTCTATTTATTTTTTTGGGGTAAGTGAAATTATAATACTGCTTTTAAAATATAATCTAATCTTTTTGTTGTATGAAGAAAAAAAATTGATTTTTTTTGTTTGTATTTTTTTTTTAATGATTTTTTACAACACGAAAAAATAATTGAATTTGGTATTTATTTTAAAAGGATTTTTTTTTTGTTGTTTAAAAAAAGAGTTATAGTTTTTTTTTATATAAATTTATAAATTATATAACCATCATATATAACAAAAAATATATAAAAAAAAAAAACATAAACCAGATGTTTATATTTATATTATTTTATATTAATATTAATAACAAACAAATTTTTAACAGTTTTTATTTATATATTTTTTTGTTTATGGATTTGTATATATTTTTATTTTTTTTTTCTTCATATATTAAAAACATCTCTAGTTTTTTTTTATTAAGACTATATATTTTTATTAATTTTTTTTTCATTTGTCTTCAAATTATTTATAAACGATTTTATTACAAAAATCATATCGCAGCGATTTCCAACAATAAATCGCACCAACGTTTTGCAATAAAAAAAAATGCATTTTTTTATGAAGAAATGCACTACAGATGCATTATTCACATAAATAAATAATAAAAAAAAAAAAAAAGGTCACACACAAATTATTAATATAATCTAATATTCAGAATCATCATCGTGTCTTATTTAGTTGTCGTCGCATTTATGCACTTTTTATTTTTGCATAATGATATTTTTATATATAGTGAATAAGAATAAACCAAGAATTGTATATATGATGATGATGATGATGATGATGATGAGGGTATCAATTTTTAATGATTAAACATACTTTTTTTTTTGTGTTTTATTATTTTATTTAAAATTTAAAATTCTATTTAATAAAACAAAACAAACAAAAAATATAGTCTATATTGTATACTAAATTTTTATTGTATCCTTTGCGTGTGGTAAATTAAAATTCATCCTTCAAGAAGTTGTGATGATTGAAATAATCAAAGTGATTTATTGAAATTTTTATAAAATCCAGTGGATTTATTGTGATATTATTTATAAGTTTATTGTTTATATATCCTCTAAAGTCTAAAACGAATTTAGAATTTTCAAGTCATCAAAACAATATTTCTTTGTACATTTTTCTATGTACTGCTCGTTTTACCATCATATAATAAAATAAAATTGTTTATGCTAACAAACAAGTTTAATATAGTATATAATCATTCAACCAAAATATTTTATATAAGGGTTGATATTAGTTTTTGTTTTTTTTTTTGTGAATATTTGTCCATTAAGATAGAACGAGGGTCATGATATATTTTCATATTATACATATACAATATAACAAAATGTTATTTACCTTTTTGTTATTGGGTAAGATCCGTTTTATTTTTACTCTATTTATTAGTCTATGAATAAAACAGAGGGATTGTTGAAAATATAGTCATAACAAAGACTGTTTGTTAAAAATAGTCAATCCAATTCATTGGGTTTTCAAGAGTTATCTTTCCTCATCTACTGTCTTCTAAATGATTATGCTTATATTTGGTAAAGTAATTATTTTATACTGCTTTAAGCGCAATACCCTAAAAAAATATATATTTGTTTTGCTAATCAAATATAGATTTTGACTAACAAATGTTCAAAAGAACCTAAATTTTACGTATAGAAAATATATACAAAATGGAATTGTATGTATATACATTTTTTGTTTTACTCATTCCATTCATCCATGGCCATAAATAAATATAACATAAAATTTTGTGCAAACGCAATGTGTGTATATATAATTGACAAGGTTTTTGCCAGCTTTTTGCTGTATGATAAAATTGGGGGAACTTTAATATACTATATTTTTATATATTTATTTTGATTCACAATATACAAATTTGATGTAACCCCGAAAACGAATATATGTCTGTAATATGTCTAAAATATAATATATAAGATCAAATTTTTGGAATATACATTGGTGTGTTTGATAGAAAAATTCATACAACATATAATCATCATCAACGTCATTATAATCTGTATAATTATCCCTATATATTTATGATAAGTAATGTTGATGATGACATTAATTTATGCAAAAATAAATTAAATGGGTGTGTTTTTGTTTTGTTTATTTGTTTCCTAAAAATAAATACGAAAAATTAACCAAAAAAAAAACAAGATTAATATTGATTTTTTTACTATGCGAAGAAATTATATATTTGCATATATAAAACTTACCCTTATATATAATATACATACATATAAAATAAAGGGAATATTATCTTATCATTTGCCAAAGTGGGTCATCTAATTTTATACTTGGTATTTTAATAACCGGCATAGAGGTAATTCATTTTGTCTTTTCAGCCATTTCTGATATGTATACAAAGACGGTTTTTTTATTTTATTTAAATCCCTATTTTTACGTATTTTTTTGGCAACTAATGGCCACATATAAAATATAATCTTGTCCTGTACGGATCTGTAAGGACAATAAATCAGACCATGTAGAATATGAAAACCCACGACGTAAGAAATTTCTGTACACGCTTGATAACAATTGTACCGCACAGAGACAACCGAAATACTTTTAAATATTTTCTTCTTCATTATGAAGTTTTCATATTGGAAATTAACTGGCATTCATCAAGACTGTCATATTTTCTTCCTCAAAATTCTTTCATTCTTTCCAATTTATCATATACAGACAAAATTAATCAATATGGATTAATCTCAAACATATAATCAACTGATGGTTTTTACTTAGAATTATAGTTCTGGGCTGGGTCGTCCATCCCCCAAAAATACTTGACCCCGGCGGGTCATTGTGTTATTGCACTGAATTATCCTATATTCATCCAGTCATTGGCCCTGCCCAAAAACCTGACCATTAACTTATTGATGGGTATGGTGGACATAACTTCCTCAGGCAATTGAAATAATGAATTAATGATTCTAAGTCTATGCTCTCTGCTAAAGCTTCACATTCACAGAGAATGTGCTCCGCAGTTTCTTCTTCCGTGTGGCACAATAACAGCCTACACGTATCGCAGCTAACGATTTTCATTCTGTATAGATGATCCCTTAGATTATAGTGACAGGTCAAATATCCGACCACCAATCTACCATAGTATTTGTCTTATTTAGGAGGAGAATTTGTTCCGTCAATCCTTTTGTGTATGCATGAATAAAGAGTTTAGAATGCCTGCAGCCATCGGTGTCATTCCAGTGTTTCTGTGACTCCCATCACAGCAGTATTTCTTGCTTCATCCTTGCTCTAATATAGTTGCCTTAGCTAAACAGACATAATGGTCTACGTTGAGTGCCCGAGTCAGCAGACAGACTTTGACTCTTTCTAGCGATTGCATCTGCCCTCTCGTATCCACATTAGTATGAATTAATATTTACCCTTGACAACACCTCTTTCAGTATCCCTCCCTATAGACAGTCGAGCACTATAGCTTATAGTTTTTTACTTAAGTACCTAATCAGTACAATTTATATTTTATATATATCAAATACCAAATTTGCAATAATTTTGTATAATCGATCGATATATCTATCTAATTTAAAGACCTCTTCAACATATATTATTATTGATGTTTTATATTCATATCAGACTTAAAACATATAAATTTTGTATCTGCGTACAAATTTTATAAGTTTTTCGTAATGAAATTTTATGTGTCTATTTAGTAATATGAGATAAATTTTATTATCTATTTATATATAAAAAACAAACATAAAATTATTTTCGTTTACTTATCGTTTTTACATGGTTTTTGTATTATAATTGTAATTTGGATACAATCGAAAATGCACTTTCCCTATATATATATATATATAGATATGATCATAATTTATCTTCTTTTTCTTAATAATTGAAACATAGAAAACAATTATATAATTTTAATTAATAATTATAAAGAGTGGTGGTGTATTATTATATTATTGGTACTTGGTATTTAAAAATACACAATTTTCAATTATTATAATACGCGCGCTGTCTATAAATATGTTTGTGTAACAATAATTTACGTGTGCGGGTTGCGTTGCTGTATTACTTTTCTTCTTTCCTCTTTTTTTTTATACATCTTATAATACATTATATACATGTACAAATACTAAAATTACAAATAATTAAATTAAATTATATTTTATGAACGAAAATAACTATATGGTTTATATTGCAACGCAAATATAAACATAAAACGCATAAAGCTATAATATATAATAACATAATACACCATCATAATACTATTAACAATATATACATATATATACAATAATAAAATCATAATAACAAAAATTTTTTGTATATAATATATATTATAAGTTAGTTGGTTGCATCTATATGGATAGATGAATGGATGGATGGATGGAAATATACCTATCTGTCCCATAAGTTTTCAAACTAGAATCAATGTGGAACTCAGTTGTTACACTGTTTTATGTTAAAGTCATATTTCATTGATATTTTGTCAAAAATTTCATGACAATGAAACCACTACAGGTGAATTAGATTTTCAAAAAAAAAATTTACCCCCAAATGGAAATCGTGTGTGTGTGTGTGTGTGTGAGCGAAAATTAAAAATACACCCGCGTAATTCCCCGCATAACGAAATACACCTTTCAAGTCTAGTTAAATAAATAATAATAAATTTTTCGCTATACAACCAACAATCTGGTTTTAGCATCCAACAACAGCCTTCTGTTGTTAGTTACTTAATTTGTGTCTTTTACGGTGTCGGTAGTTAGCCGTACGACCAACCGCAAGCGGAATATACAACTCTGCGTTAAAATTCAGATTCGAAAAATAACCGAAAACACAAAACATATTTTATGCATTCAGTAGGATTCGAACCCACGACCTCAAAATTCCGTTAGAATCTCCGTTCAAGTCTAGTTATAGTGATAAATTTGACAGTATTTTTTGTACCACGGTCGACGAAATGGAACAAGAACAAAGAGTAATTGTCACATTCTGCTATAAAGCTATAGACAGGCATTTACAAAAACGTACGAATTGATGAAAAACTTGGTTAACTTTTATGGAATCGTACAAATTGTTTATGCGAGTGGATACACGTTTCAAAAAAAGGAAAAAAAATCGCTGAATTTATTGGAAAAAAGCCAATATATTCATTTAGAACTTTTTTCTCAATCATGTGGAATAAAATTCATGGCATTTTATAACCACCAATTTAATTCTACGAAAAGTTAATTCTAAATTTATTCTGCCTAATCTACGTAATTGATTAAAAAATGTTGGTAATTGATTCAAAAAAGAATTCAATATTCAAAAGACGTCGTTCGTATAGCGATCAAAAATTCTTGTATAACATTGTAACTATGATGATGAGTCATACATACGGTGCTTTGAATATGATCCAGAAACTTAACGTCAAAGTGCTGAATCTGCGGTAGTATCCGATTGATGATCCGAATCCAACCATAAAGGTCGTGTTCGACCTGAATATCTTGCGAAATTAACAGTTATTCACCTGAGGTGGAATTATCGCATTCGATTACGATCGACGATTGTCGTTAAACATACGATTTTTCATTTTTGCAATTATGGCAGACGATATCGTCGGTTTAAGACGATAATTTTTGACGATAGGGTAGTAGCTATCGTTACGATTGTCGTTTGTATTGCTTTCTTTTGTTTTTATTCATTTATTCAATTTTAATATTCATAAAAAGTACAAAAGCAATTCTCATAAAAATAATACTTTCAATCTAATTCTCATAGAAATAATAAACTTTTTGTTTTTCTATATGAAAATCATTTGCCACAACAATATCCACGGAGACGATATACAAATAATATCGATACCCACAAAATCGACTACCATAATATCAAAATAATTGAGTATCGTAATTTTAGACGATAGGCGATGGACGATGGTATCCCATAATGCCACCCCTGATTTGGCACCATGCGACTATACTTTTTGTTTCTAAAAGTTTTGCTAGTCTTTGCTACTTTTGCTAGTATTGAACACTTACAAAACAAGAGACAATGACGAGCATCCTAATGAATATACGAATACGAAAAGATTACACGAAAAAGTAATTTATTTATCGATCTTTTATCGCATGGAAATTTGTTATATTGAAACTGAGCACTGTTTTTGGATAACAATAATTCAGAAACTTATGGAACAGATTGTGTACATAATACCAAAAAAGAACATTATTTACCCAACTTAAATAGAATTATATATACATATAGTAATTGTATATGTACCAATAATTGTATACGATAAGACCACGACGCGCGGACGACGATGAATATAATTTTCAAATTGAAATTTTAACATAAATAATAATAATAATAATAATAATAATAAATATAAATATGTTCTGTATAACAGTGAATGAATGGATATTATATTATAGAATCCATTCATGTATGCGTTAAAATATAAATACAATCCTTTTTTTTTTTTTAATAATAATAATATATAGAGTCTGTTTTGTGTTTTTTTTATTTGTACTACTATATAACTTTATGAATATATAAGACAAACAATAATAATAATAATAACAATATACTACGATAATACTTTATATGTTAGGATAAATTCAACTTCCGCTTATGTAATATAAAGTTACTTATATTTTTCTTCGTTTTGTTTGTATACATACATCCAATATATAGTATTTATCTTTAGTTTAAAATGTTTAAAGAAAGAATAAAGAAAAAAAGTTATTGTATAATAAATATAAAGGATAAAGGGATATGATGGTGATGTATTTCTATTCAATGTTTTGTATTCAGGTTCCCATACTCTTTTTGTTCATTATTTGATAGATTTATAATGAATCTTATTAGCAATTAGTCTGGATAAAAGAATAAATCGCAATTATGGTTATCAATTGAAATACTAAATACTAAATTGCAATGAATCTTGTGAAAGAAAAAATCTTGTGGTTAGACCAACAACAGTTTCCATTTTTGATCAAACCTCTTAGACCAAAATATCTATATAGTCAACAATTGAACAATAGAAACAGAACGAGATATCTCTCAGAATTTCTCTTGGATTTGTATTATGGGAGCTCCTGGATGGGATGGAATAAGAAAAAAATAGATCCACTCAATATAATTTTTTGTATTTGCTACCCAAACTTTTCCTTATACATAATTCACCATATTGAAATCACCAAAATGGATATAATCTTTATAGAATTTACTAAAAACATTCTTATATATAAATTATTCTTATATATAAATTACGCCTCTGTGTTTTTGATATTATTTTGTAAATTATTCAATAAATATACAAATAACTCATCCATTTGTATATTAAAACCACATATTTTTTTTGGAATCTATGCGTTGAAATTCAATTTCTATATATTCATCATGTAAATAGAAAAATGTCATCACGACAAGTCATTTAACAAAAGGCAATTTATTTTATTCCTTATATTTATTTAATTTTTTTCGTATGTGTTTTGTATGTATACAAAAACTGGCACTGCATAAAATAAAAAAAAAACAATAATTTAAATATTCAATAAAATAAAAGAACACAAATTTTTTTATTTATTTTGAATTGTTTTTTAATTTTTTTAATTTTTTTTTTACATATGTAACATATTATTTAAAGAAAAAAACTTTCCAATTCTAATTTATTTAAAATAATAAAAAATATAAAATAGAATGTTATCTGTCTGTGTGTTGTTCCAATATTTTTAAATTTTTTTTTGTATATATATCCCATTTGCATATATATTCGCAAATGACAACAACAAAAAGGTTTACAATTAATATATGGAATGGAATGGATATGCTAGAGGGCAGTCCCTTAAGTTTACTGAATAATGACATCGATTTTTATGACCTCTCTTAATTGGGAAAAAAACAAGAATTTATAGAGTTTGATGGACATTTGTCAAGCTGATTTATCTAATAGTTTGAATCAATCAGGTTTTTTTCTTTTTGAATAAATTGGATAGGTTTTAAATTCCTTAATGGGATTTATTACTATTTTTATATAGTATATAAATGATTAAGAAAAGAATTGGAAGGTCAAAATCATCGAGATCTGACATATAAAAAAAATCTATTGGATAGAGTGCAGTAAGTTTACGTGAGCTTGTTGAAATGTTAAAGAATTGATTTTTTTGGTTGTTGAAAGTGTTGGATTCGTTTTATATTGAATGCAAGAGATGAATTTTGACTGTATTGTTCACATTACTACAAAAAAGATTTGAAGATCTTGTTGAAGAATTTTAGTTTTGTTAGATTCTAACAACCAAGAGTTAAGAGTAGAAAAGAGTAGTAGATTCTCGCCTACTTCGAACTACCGCAACTTATACAAAAAAATGTTTGATAACGGTATTGATGAGTTGACTGGAAACCGCATATATATTAAATAATCAAGACAAATTTACAGTGAAAATTATAGGTTTCCACTGCGGAAATTTATCAAACTTCCCCATGATATCTGCATATTTTATTATAAATAAAATAAAGAAAAAAAAGTGTTTTTGTACTTTTTTTAATTTAATGCCAGCTGCATTTTTGTAATGTATTTAAATACATAAATATATAAACTATATATAAAGAGAGTATCAATTCAATATATATATATATATATTCTATACAATTAAATTAAATGTCTATTTTGCATGCATGTCTATTATATATTTTAGTAAGTTTGTGTGGTTGCACATTTTTAGTGTTAACATTTTTTTATTTTATTTTGTTTTATTTTGTTTTCAAAATACACATGCAAACAAATCTATAATATAATATAAATAAAAATTTTTGTTGTCCACATAATTTTTTTTTTGTTATTTTTATTGAAATTTGCTGCTTTCTATAAATAATATCCGGAATGGATTTGAAATACATATATTTATGTTGATGATTGCCACCAACCAACCATAAGAAATTTCTATAAACACTATAACTAACACAAAAAACATCATATATAAGATAATAATATAAAAAAAAAAAAGAGGAATATCTCTTAAACTAAATCATCACAAGAAATTCAAAATAAACTTAAAAACCAACTAAACATATAGATATAGATATAGAATATTATTGATGATGTTTTTTTTAATTTTAATTTTATTTTTTTTATTTTGGTTACATCAAATTAAAATCTTCTATCTTTAACTTTGTATATATATATATATTTATAAAATGATGAACTCTTCTTAGTAAATTTTGTTGTAAATTCTTTCTTTCTTTAAAGTGTATATATGCAATGCACATTGTAAATGTTTTTATATATATACATTTATTATTTTTATTAGGGTGATTCGATTATTTAAGATTGTTCAATATATGTTTATGTAAGAATCTAAATAAGAATTCATCAAAATACAAAAAAAAACACGAATATTTTAAAAGTTGGAATAAGAAGGTTCGTGATTTCTTTTTCCGCGGGCTTTAAAATGGGTGATTTCCCTTACGAGATTTTAGTTATTGGATTTTGTTTGCCATATGCTATTTGATGAAATCATTTTAATTGGATCTTTTCATAGTAACATCTTGTCCAACAAAGGAATCCATCTTATACGATCGAGAATCCAGAATATTACTCAATAACTACTCATTCCTTACTTTAGCCATATAAACGAATGACGGCATTTTTGTTGAAATGTAAGATTGAAAGAATTTAAAATTGTCGTTAGAGCTATCAAAAAAGTGCAATACAACCGGAATCTAGTACTTTATATGTCTTGTCTTAATATACCCGAAACACCCGACATTTTATTTAACAAAATTTTACGAAAAAAATTCTACACTAAATTCTTTGTTGTTTGTTGTTCACTTTTTTTGTAAGACAAAAAAACAAAAAAATCTATTAACATTTTTTAGTGTGCGATAATTTTATTTATTTAAAATAAATGTGCTGCGGGGATTTGAATAGATATACATTTTATATTTAAACATATATTTATGTATGTATCCTAATTAATTTACTAGTTTAACCCATTTTGGATCATGATGGAAAAAAGTCAGTCCTGCACGGTTAATCACAACAATCACAATTAGATTTTGGATAGTTGGACAACTAAACTAAATTTCAGTCCGATTAGTGGTTAATATATTCACCGGATAACCGATCGTTATGGCCAAATATTCGATTCTGAAACCTTACCTAAACCTTAAATTATAGGGGCTATTAGTGCAGAATATCTATGAGCGCATATAAGCAATTTTATGTTATAGTTTGAATTGATTAGGCGCAACAATAAAAATATTGTGACTTTTTCCATATTTATTTATTAAATGAATTCAGATTAATAAAAAACGATTAATTTTTTACTTTTACGCCTTTGCGGAACTTAAGGATCAATCTAAAATATATGCCATACTCCCAATTAAATCTGAATTACTCTCATATCAGTTTACGATGCTTTAAAAAATAGCGCATTGTTCACTTGTCTTGGACACTTGGAAAACCGATGACCGCGGTCTAAAATGGGTTAAATGCAGCGTGCAGGCAGGAGTTCATCGTTCATATAAATAAATGATGACATTTTTTTTTTAGTATTTTTTATTTATAATTTTAAATTCGATTTTCATCGGTGATGTTTTTAAACTCATTTTTAAACTCTTCTGAGTTAATATTTATTTATTCAGTAATAATAATAAAAATTTGTTAATGTAAATTGTTGTAAGTATATATTGCAATTTAGAAAACTCACAATAAATCAGATAATTCATTCTATATATGTATATTCAAAAGGTATACTTTCACTCTATATATATTGGTATATAATCTATATATGGAAAATATATATTAAATCAGATAGATTTATTTTAATTTTATATACCACATTATTATTATTATTATTATTATTTGCAAATGATTTAAATATAATGTATATGTATAGTATATTGACTGACCTTATTATATTAATATTTATTATACACATACATAATTCTTTCACTTATTGATGTTTTTTTTTGTCTTTTACACCACCAAAGACATGTATTAATATATCATATATATTTATAATATATATGGATGGAGTTATGATGATGATGGGCATTTACTAAACTAAAAAAAAACAAATGAAAGAAGAACAAAAAAAATAAAATGATTTATCACAAATAAAATACATATACACATTTTTTTTGTTTTATTATTATTCTTTTTAATGCAAAATCTCAACGAAGATTAAAGTTTTTTTGGTGTTTAATGGTTTCTTATAAAATATTGCATATAAAAAATTCATTTTTTTTTTGTTTAATTTTGCGGAAATGGTTTTTTTGTTGTTTATGATGACGAAACGATTTGAAATGATATGGTTTGTTGTTCTTTCATATTGGGAGTTTGAGAGGATCCAAAAGATGATATGGAAATTTCTGAAATAGATGCAAAAACTGACTGAAAAATAGTAAGTTTTATTAAATTTTTTGCTATATAGAATTTGGTTCTATTTTAATCACATTTTTGGCTTATTCTTTCTTGTTAATTTCCTTCTCCAAGTGAATTTTGTCTGGAATTTTGGTTTGATTTATAAAGAAAAAACTTACCAAATTTAAACAATTAGAAATTTTATAGAAAATTTTAAACAAATTCGATAAACCTAATCTTTTATTTCGATATTTTTGGCTGCATGTTTTTATGCTGCTTCTATTCGTAATATAACTAGAGACAGATTTTTCATCGGTCGTTGAATTTTTAAAATTAATTTTTCAATTATATTCAATTTTTAATCACCCTTGAATTCTTTTATCGTTGATAATTTTATAATTTCATCTTTGAACATCGCAACTATACTATATATACTTTCTTATTACCATATTTACGCATTTTTAAACTCTGTCGTAAGGTGTTTTAAATATTTTTGTGGAAGATCTTTTAGCCGATTACAAAATGTTCTGGTCTTCGCTTTATATTAGCCCTTTTTATACTGTTCTAAACTTTATATATATATATGTCCCTATCATGGAATCGAACACATGCATCAGTTTAAACGTACTTTCCGCTTGGTATTCCATACTATACATCCAAATTTTTAACGAATAAATTGACACATAAATGGCATATCCTCATTCTAACTTCTAAACCCCTATCGTAAAGCATTCGTTTTGGTTTATAACCATTTTTAGATGGTAAAGTTTATGCAATATAATAATACATTTTATATCACATTTATAATGATCAAAATTTCATTATTTGTATTTTTTCGGATATACCTAGGCTAAACGATAAAAAAAAACATATCTCAAAGGCAAAAAAGGATTGTATTTTTATATACACACACACACACACACAATTCCTTTTGCGAATTTCTATATAAGAAATAGATATAAAATTATTTGTATATACCAAAGTTCTCGATAAAAGTATATCAATTTCTTCGTGTGATGACCGTTTAAATATGTAAATTAAACAAAAACATTTTAGGAGCCCGTTTGTTGCAATCGTCCTGATTCAATTACACATCAAACAGATTTATGTATCAAAAGCTTAAAAATCGGCACTAAATTTTGTGGATCTCTAATATAATACCGAGACCCCCGGGGTCTACGGTATATTGTATTATAGTTACGCTATTGCAAAGTGTATAAAAAACACAAAAAAAAAAAATAATAAAATAATTCACACGAAATGTATTGTTATGAAATTGTTAATTTTTTCTCTATAGAATTATATGGGTGAAAATTCACATTACATACTTTTTTTTTTGTTATTTATATTACGTATATTTAATTGTCTTATGCATTAATTTTTATCATTAATTATTTGCCATTTATAAATGTACTTGAAAATATTTATATGCATGCTGTTTAAGCTTTAAAAGGTATAGTGTATAACCTTTTCGTTAATTGATATAATATTCAAAACAAATATATTTTAAGATAATTTTGATAACAAAATAATTTAATCAAAAAAAATCCCTACTTTCTCATCTATACATAAGAAAATAAATTAAATTAAATTGAATTAAACAACTAAAATAAAAACCTATTTTAAGAACAAAATGACAATGATAAAAAAAGCAGTAGTTTTTTTTAATTTTTTTTGAAAGACATTTCCTCTTGTTGTAATGATTGTAAAATAATCTTAATAAAAATTCAATTAAATGTAAAATTATTCCATTGTAAAATAATATTTCATATTCACACATTAATACCACCTTTCTTATAAAAATTAATATTTATATATAAAATTATAATTACTCATTTTATTAATTTATATCTATATATATAAATATATAAATATAAATATAGAAATATAAATTAATTTTTACAATATAAATAACAAAATTAATTCAATATATAGTAAAAATTTGAAGGGAAAAAGCCTAATTAATAAATAGATTTTCTCATATAAATTTTTTTTTGTTCATTTCTATTTCTACTTTTGGTTGTTTATTTTTTTTTCTTTTTTTTTTTTGTTATTTCATTTCATTAATGTGTTTTGAACTTTATTTTTTATTTTTTTTGTTTACAATTAATATATCTAGTTTAAAAATAATTACATTGGTTAGTTATGTTTTTTTTTTTCATGAAAACATTATATAAAAAAAATAATTCTATATGTACTTTTAAAAAAACACAATATTTTGTGAAGGTCACGTAGAGAATTAAAAAACATTAAACATTAAACTAAAAAAAAAATACAAAGATCATTACAATACTATTTTTAGTTTTTTCAATATATAAATTTATAAAAAAAAAATAAGTACTTTATATAAAAAAAAAAATCATATATGAAATATATTGAACTGCGATGGGGTCGTCCTTCAAAATAAAATGAAAAAAAAAAAACTTTTTGTTTAAAACACAAAAAATTGAATTGCAAATTTCATACATCATCATAAAAGTAAAAGATAAAAAATTGATACAAAACAAAAAAAAAAAAAAGAAAAAAGATGACAATTAAATTGTACATTATTAAGAAAAGTGTTTATATAACTAACTTTTACAAAAACTCGAAACGAACAATAAGTGAAGTGTGATTTGGTGCATTATCGGGTAACAAACACCAACTATCTGATTCACGATATTCAGCTCGAATACGACGAATCCTGCCCATCAAACGCTTCAAAACTTCGATATGATATGCGCCACTGACTGTGTTTGACCAGTTGGAACGACATTCTTTATGGATAATTCCCTTGCTACCGAAGAATGTTACGAGCATTGCCTTGATTTTCTATGGAAATTTTCTTGTTTTTTTTTTAGCCTGCGTTTTAGCCATCCACGAAACGTTTATACCACTCAAAAATTTGTGTTCCACTCATACAATTATCGCCATTAACTTGCTGCATCGATTTGAACGTTCCTGTTGCATAAATTTACCAAGTTGTGTTGGGTGGATTTTAATGACTACTCTTTGTTCCATATGTTAAAATTTACTACTTCAACTAAAATATTGTTTCACAAGAAATGGCATAACTTTTTTATTTGTCAACCAAATGAAATAGAGAAAACATCGAGCTTCAAAACTCATGTTCGATCACATAGATCGCCCCACTGGTTATTGAGATATGGTTTGAGTCCGGAATATTAATTGTCGCACTGTGTATATAGGTAATAGATTCAAACAAATATATAAATTAGGGTTTTTAATAAATTATGATAATGATAACATACGGTGAAGAAACTCCCAAATGACTGTCAAATGATTTTAATGGAATTTTTTCTTTTATTTTTTGGGGCAAGGGGAAATCTATTTAGGGACAGAGTGTTGAGCTGCCGGCAACTAAGTTGACGTTCTACCGATTAAAAACCCCTCCCTGTGGGTTAGAATAGTTTAATAAACCACTCCACGTACTATGACCCATTGGATCTATTGCGTTGGATCTCTGAAAATAAATAAATTCAAATATTGTAAAATTAAAAGTAAATCCGCAAAGATAGGTAACTGAAACCCGAATTTGGATTTGGATTTGGATTTAGTTCTCCGATCAGATTTAGTAGATTACCAATGCTATTCTGTTCAATGTAATTATGTTGTCATTTCTCTGTACAGAAGTGAAACCAATCAACAGTTATTACAATCCTGAGGACTCAAGAGAAATTATTATATTAAACAATCATTTTTCATTTCCTTCTGATCATCATTTATTTATTTAGAATCGATTTTGTAGTCCTTTTTCTAAATAGAATTCAACAATTTTTGAAAGTACATATATCGTAATTTTACTGACTTCAAAAAATCAATTTTTCATCTTTTTGGGGTTAGTATACAACAAATTCAAATTCATCTTTTTGGGGGGTTTTTTTTTTTATTGTACCTCAATCAGTTAAATATTAATTTCATTTCATATATTTACGAAAGTATATTTATTGATGATAAAAGCATATATATATGAAAAGAGTCCTCCCATAAATTGAATTTTTGAATGTATATAATTGAAAAGGAAATGTTTTTCGTATAAAAATATTGAATGAATATGTGTTTCATGGTGACATTCCACATATTTATTTTTTTTTCGCAATAAGGTATTAAATTATGAAAACAAAAAAAAAAACACGCAAAAAAATTTGTTAAAAAATCAATACTTTTTATGGAAATTATACTTTTTTATGTTATTTTTACGCGATGTCAACAACATATAAATTATATATAAAAAAATATCCATATTTGTAAAAGGACTTCGCATATCTCATACCATATATAAATTAAATAAAAATAAATAGTTAACCGACAAAATTAAAAAACAAATATATAAAATTATATATTTAGTATTGAGTAGCGCGAGGAAACCTTGGAAAGGTCATACAAATTTTTAACTGATGTAATGTTATTATTATATATATTATGTATTATTTATTTATACATAATATATATTACACCAAATGTTTTTTTTTATATACTGTAATTAATTATGTAAAAAAAAAAATATTTTTATATACCTGTATAAAGCGAAATGGTTTTGTTATGTAAATTTTTTTTTTATCGTATTCATAATATATATATATATATATATATATAAAAAAAATTAATATTGATTATATACACTTAATATAATATATAATAAATACATTATATATATATTTAAATATATGGATCTGCATTATTATTTATATGATATTGCATAAGGAATTTGCATAAATATAGTTTATAAAAAAAATGGTTTTTATTGATTTTTTTTTTTGGTTTTTTGTATCAATTTCAATTTCGTTTTATATTTTATTTGAATAATTTCATTTTAATATTTATATTTAATTGAAATTGTAGTAAATATTTTGTTTTTATTTAATTCATAACATTCTTGTGATTTGATCTTTAAGTGATTTTAACAATCGGATAGTTTTCCGAAAAAAAAAAAAGGATTAAAATAAGATAAATCAGTGAAATTTCAATAACTTATTCAAAATAAATTCAAAATATTTAAAATTTTGACAATTGAGCAAATTCTAATAAATCCTATAAAATGCATAAACATTCTTTTCAGAAATATTCTTATTTACTTCCTATATATATATATCAGCTATAACAACCCAAGCGGGTTTTAGCTGACTTCATACAACAGCTTTCCCTTGCTGACGGTTTCCCGCGGTAGGTTCTCCATTTTTCAATTTCCATCCTTTGTAGGTTATTCTCCACATATCATCGATCCATCATTTTCTTTGGTCTTTCCTATACCAAGGAAACTTTAATACCTTTAAACAAAACACAATTGATCGGTTCTTCCAGAATTCGAATATAAAAAATTAACTAAAACCACGTGTCCTTTCGAATCGGCAGGAATTGATGAGATGTCCTTTCCGCCCAGAATTATGAATATTCGGCGAAAATTTTTTTTATAATTATAATAGTATGGATAAAATGTACAATCTGTGTGTAATCATTTTTATGAAATTAATTAATTTTATCTATTAATTTTAATTTTAAGCACGTACTTTCAATAAAGTGTATTATAGTTATCGTTTTTGGGGGAATAAAGTACCTTAAAAACTACCTACTTCTGAAGGAATTGAAACTGCTTCATGATTGAAAAATCAAATAAAAATATTGCCGTTTTCTTTCGCTATATTCGATCCCTCTCGGTTGTTTCATCATTTGTTCTCAGAAATTACTGGACGACTGGGATTTGGTTGTTATTTTCAAACATAATCGTTTTTATGAAGGTAGAGCTGGTTACGTTCGAAGATTCCCATGTAAAAATGAAAGAATTATAAAAGATATCTCGGTCTATTACAAATTTACTGTAGAAAATTTTTTAGATCTGAACGTTTGATGAATAATGGATAGATCTGAATGTTTGATGAATAATGGATAGATTTCAGGGATTTTTATTTGTGATCTCATCAAGGAGAACTATTCGCATACAAATCCAAGGAATGATTAGAGATATCTCGTTCTGTTTTTAACGAATTTACTAAATAGAAATTTTGGTTTGATGCAAAAAATGGAAAAAAATCACATTTTCTGAAATTTTTTTCTAATCCCATCCCATCCAGCTTATGTATTATCCAGGATTCCTTTATCCAGGGTGTTCTTGAGAATCAATTTGAATATATTAGTCTAGCACATCATTTTAATCATTAAAATCTCATGAGTAGTTGATAGGTGTGTGAATTTAACCCTCCTAATTTATACCTTCCTCATTATTCCAGCAGAGAATATGCTTCTTGCATCAGACCTTTTTCTGGAAACTTTTTTTTTTTTATATAATATATTAGCATAGTTTAAAAATAAATAATATTAGAATTTTATTTCATTCTCCTCATTCATTCAATCAATATATTTGTTTTATTTTATTATTAAATTAAATGCAATTTATATATATATATATATATATATATTATAAACGCATATATTTTTTACTATACGCAGTCAATTTATACAATAACCATTTTCCGGTATTTTATCAATTTAATCAAAAATTTTATAATAAACTTTATCGTTTTCATATGCATGAATGCATGCATATACATAAAACCACATAAAACCTACCTACCTACCTACATTTTTTTTTTGATATATCACACTCTACGCACACATTATTTAAATATTAAAATATATAGGGTCTACTAAAAATTTTGTAAAATAAAATAAGACCATAATGCATATATAATTTAATGTAATTTTGATTATAATTTCTTATCGCCCCGAACTGCGCTTATCACAGCTTATCACAGCTTATAATTTTTGAATTGAAAAATGCATAAAGTCGTCGCTTAACTCTGTTGTTTAGTATTTTATATTTATCAATAAAAAAAAAACAAAAAATTATACCTATTTTTTTCATATAATTTTTGTTTTTGTTTTAATACATTTAAATGAATTTAATTTAATTTAATTTAATATTTATTTTCTTCAATTATTTATTTACTTGTATAATGTGATCTTTTCTATTATTATATTATTATTTTTAATATTCAACTAACAACTAACTATATTTAAAATATAATATACAAACAAAGTTTGATGGAGTGAATGAAAATTTTATTTTATTTTGTTTTGTGTGTGTTTTTTTATTTTTTTTTTAATTTATTTAATTGTATATTTAAAATTCAACGGAAGTCACAACATAATATATAAAATATGGTATAAATATATATAGTTATAATAATAATAAAATGAGATTTTTTTTTTTAAATATAATATAATAAATAAATTATGTACATATTTTTGATTCTTAACTTTAAATGAATATTTAAAATAGAAAAAAAAAACATTTCTTTTATTTTCTATAGATCAGAAAATTTTTTTGTATTTTATTTAATATATTGAATGGTTTGTCGTTAAATTGTGTTTTTTTTTTTAGAATCATGATGCGTCTATTGATGCATAACAATTTTGTTTGTGTTTTGTTCTATTATTGTTAATGATTTTCATTTTCAAAAAAATGGGATTTCAGTTTTAAATATATAATAAATTTTAAATGTGCGGATTGATTTAATTAATTCATTTTATATGTATATAAGATACGGTTTTAAATATTTTAAATTATATATTTACAAAAAAAAACAAAATTTCACCATAGATTTTAATTAAAAATAAATTAAACATTTATTTCGCGCTGGTTATTTTAAATTATTTTCAATTGCCGGTTGTTAATTATATATTTATATGTACTATATTATTGAAATACAAATACTAAACGTGTTACCATAAAATAAAAATACGCGGCTAATTAGTAATAAAATTTATATATACATTTAATTAAATCAAATATTTATAGTGTATTTATTATACATATGATAACGATATCTATATTACAAATACAAAATACCTGTATTTAATCTATATTTAAATGACAATAAAATATTTACAAATTATAGCGTTTAGTTTAGTTTTTTTTGTCATTAAAACACAATACTATAATTATCACACTAATTCAATTCGATTAGCTAACCGTGTATGTTGTATATGTATATATTTAAAAATATTTCCCAAATTTATAGATTTTTAAAATTATGTGTTATTATACTACAATGGGAATTTTTTTTTGTGAAAAGACCTTACGACATTTCTTATAACATTTCTTCGATCTGCTTCATATCTTTATTAAAATATTGGTTTGTTAATTGACGATATTTTTAATATGATAACAGACTGTAAAAATTCTATAGATCCCTTTATGCCTTTTTCGAATTACCCATTTAGAATTTATTACCCAAAATAATTCAAACTGCATTTATTATATGAAAAGAAATGAGGCCGTTTTTTTTTTTTTGAAAAATGATAATAAAAAATAATTTTTCATATCAATTTTTATTTTATAGATATCTTTTTCTATATATATTAATAAAAAAATTATCTTTTGTGAGGAAAAAAAAAAATTTATGTGCGTGTGATGATAAGAAACGTGTCTCTTCTGTTATTATCTATTATATTTGTTTATTATTGTATAAATATTTACAAAATGCACTTGTATTTCTATTTATACAATACATTTTTAAAATATTTTTATTATAAAACACAAGAATTATTAATTTATATATATAAACATCTTTTTTTTTTCAGATTTTTGTTGGTATATGGAATGGTTTTCAGTTTTTTATTATCAATAAAAAAACAACACAAAATATTAAAATAATTCGAATAAATAGATCTATTTAATTTGAGTAAATATGAATGAACAAATTATTGATGATGAATTAACTAGAGATGATTTACTAACAATCACAATTGAAGAAAATCTAATATGTACCAATAATAGTAATAATGGTAATGTTCAATCTGAAATTGATAATTGTGGCGGCATTTCAAAAGACCAAATAATAACTGATAATAAAATTAATATTTTAAAAAATGATGATATAATTAATTTAGTTGATGGTATATGTATTGGTGGCGATAACAATTTAAATAATAATTATTGTATTAGTGATGGCAATGATGGCAATGATAATGATAATGATGATGGTGGTGGTGGTGGTGGTAATGTCGCGATTGTCGAAGAAGCCGCTTTAGCCGTTGTAGCCGCTATCAACGGTTGTGGTGATGGTAATAGTGATAGTGGCGTTGAAATTGGTAATGCCAATAATAATAACGATTTAAATATATTTAAAAATAATTCAGAAATTAATTTACAACGTGCGCTAAGTAGTAGTAATAATAGTGGTATTGGTGGTGCTAGTGGTGCTAGTGGTAGTGGTAGTGGTAATGGTGGTGGTTATACAAGTAGCAGTTGTGGTGGTTTTGATGAACCAATTGGTGATTATGTATCGTGTAATTCAAGTATGATTAGTTTTTGTTCAGAAATTGGTGATAATAATAATATTCAAAAAAATAATTCAATAAATCATCAATTCAATAATAATAAAAATAATGATTATTGTACAAGTGAAGGTAATAGTGAAAGTTCATCGATTGTCGGTGGTCCAACAATTAGTAGTAGTAGTAGTTTTAGACGAAATATGTCAAGTGCCAGTACTAGAAAAAAAGTTATACTAAATGATTCATTATTAATTAATGATAAAATAATGAATACTAATAATAAAAATAGTTTAGGAAAATCAACCATAAAAAATCGTTATGAAAATACTGTAGCAAAATCACGATCAAGAGCTGCATCAG